>JANZLD010000237.1:38631189-38644857 GCA_026413575.1 Erythroxylum carthagenense | reverse complement strand
CAAAATCTACAATCCCAGGCAGAAGAATTTACTACGAGGATATCACCTTCCGCGACATTTTATTCGACTCGAGCCAAAGAGGAGGAATTTTGATTGTGGATTCTGTCAGGATTCGTGTTGACAATTGCTTTTTCTTTCAATCAATTTCTGGATTGTGTACATATAATCAACCAAAAGGATTAGAGCTCAGAGAGAGGTAGAGAGTCAAGATTTCTATTTCAAATTGGGCAAAGAACACAACTTCAGATTTTCCCAATTTGGGCAAATAAGAGGAGCAGGTTGCTTCATCTTATTCTTAGTTCGTTTGATAATGTCGACGTGAGGCAGAGAGAGAAGACAATTGCACTTAAAAGAGGAAAGAGCAATGTGTGTTTGATGCATCTTATCAAATAGAAAGCTCAAACATCTTGCTTAAGATAGTAGTAATCCGATAGTGCAACGATAATGCAGAGGTGGTGCTCTTATAGAGATATATAGGTAGCGACAGAGATTTACAGTACAGTGGTGAGAGGCGACATCAAGTTAAAGGATTTATATTGCAGAGCTAACGTCTCGTTCTTGTTTAAACCTCTAAAACAGTAAATACGAGCTAGCCTGACTAATTGTTTTGATCGACGCACGACAAACCAAAGTGCACGTCAATGGGAGCTATAAATGCTAATTTGGAGCATGGTAATGTGGCAGAGAAATTTAGATGTTAAAAGTTCAGCTGAAATAATACGAGCCCAAATAAAATCACACGGGATGTCCGCCTTCAGCAAACCAATTATGTAATAGATGATCCCTTTACTGTTTTGTCCACAATTCATAGCATGGGAACTTTATCAGCCAAAATTATAACGCAACGTTGGCAACATATGCCTTACCAGATGAAACGGATGCGATACCTCTTTGCTTCTACATGATCTCGGTAAGAGCGTAGAATAACGTACCTTATCATTATTCGGCCATAATTCCTTAAGTGAGATCAATATCCCAGACACTTGAGGCCAGAAGTCCTCCACATAACTTAACAGGAGACTAAAGCTTCAAAAGATCCTTCAAGTGCAATGAATTGTGTCCTATCACGGTCTACATAATCTATAAGATTATATTCTCAATCTACAACCCTTCAGCAAAACTATTAAATGCATAACATCAATTGGTGTATGTCAGTCCTGCTGCAATCTTACGATAGTGCTAACCTATTAATTAATCCCTCCAGGATAAAACTTTCGCTCCAGGTATCTTCTTAGCAATAAAGTTCCAAACTTACAGTTCAGTCAGACTCACTTCAAAGGAGCTGGCTGGGCCAACTGTTGTAGCTGATGCACTACATGAGACATTCTTGGTCGCATGGATGGGACATGCTGAGTGCAAGCATATACAAGGTCCACCACCTTCTGAATGATTCCAGCTTCTGGAACGTCAGAAGAAGAAGAAGCTATATGAGGATCCAAGAGCTCAGGGTAGCGGTGTGCCTGTACCAAAGGTGTGGCCCACTCAAATATACTTTGCCAACCGACTGAGTCAACTGCTTGGGCAGGCCTACGCCCAGTTACAATTTCAAGCAGCAGTACTCCAAAGCTATAAACATCACTCTTAGTTGTAAGCTCATTCCTGTAAACAAATTCCGGAGCAAGGTATCCATATGTCCCACCTGCCATCATTGTTCTTTCATGCATCACTTCCCATGGCACAAACTTAGAGAGACCAACCCCCATTAAATGTGCTCCAAACTCTTCATCAAGCAAAACATTGCTAGCACGGATGTCATGATGCACCACATGGGGCCTCACCTTATCATGCAAGAATCTAGAATATAAGAACAGACGAGATCAATCATATTAAACTTTTTGTAGGAAAAACTAAACACAGCAGAGACAAGAAGCTAAGATGCAGACAACTGGCCTGAAATTCCTAAAAATAATCTGCAGCTTGAGTCTTTCAGTTTAATGCAAGAGCTAAATGCAGATGTTTTGCGGGCATTCTAGAAACTGGAATTATAAAACAGGTAGCAGAAAGAAGAAAAAAAATAAGTGGGCTAGTTCATATGATGTATGAAATAGCATTGAATTAAAGTGAACGATATATGTACCCATACTTTCGTGTGGATGTTTTGTAATTGAATATCAAAAAGTAGATGCTGTCATTATTAAAGGAAAGTATGACAAAATAATACAATAAGAATTCAGGGTAGTATTCATGAACTTTTGAACTTTAGAAATATAGAAATATACTGTTACATAAATATTTGCACTTAGAATTATATGTTAAAACATACCTATATACATCCAACTATTTGTTACATATAATGATTTGTTTCATCCACAATCATCAGTGTTAATCAGGCTAGAAAGCAAAAAGAAGCAATGATCAATTTTCACTCCAAAATCATTGTTACACATAATGATTTGTTTCATCCACAATCATCAATGTTAATCAGGCTAGAAAGGAAAAAGAAGCAATGATCAATTTTCACTCCAAAATCATTGTACAAAAAAATACAGATAATTTCAACAAATTTAAATAATCAATCATTTCTATGGAACTTAAATATTACATGGAAACAAGGAAAAACATGATAGTGAAACTAGATTCTAAATAACATGCTTATCCCTTAGAAAATAAGTTTCATATTCTCCAATTGAAAATATGAATTCAATGGAAAACTGCGTTGAAAGAAAAAGTATAGAAGAGTTATAATAAAGAAAAGAAAAATAAGAAAGACTCTAAACTAAGTAAAATTGTAGGAAGTAAAGAGATAAACCAAATACCAAACTCACAAATCTCTTACAAATTTTTAAAAAATCTTAAAACAAATATGTACCTTACCAAATTAAGGTTCGGTTCTTGGGCTAGAAATGAAAGCAAACTAATGAGAAGAGAAGTAAAATAGGGACCATTTTTAGAAACAAGATCGAATCAAAGTATAGTTGTTTGATGAAAAGAAGAAAAACAAGTACCGTACCAAAATCAAATATCTTTAGTTATATCAGAATAATTAAATAAATACGTACCCTATTAAAATAAAGTTAAATTCTTAGTTAAAAACATAAGCAAAGTTATGAGATGTAGGAAATGACAGTAAGACTGGACTTTTAAAAGTACAAACTTCTTATAATGGTGAAATTAAATTGTGAGGAAATACAATACACTAGAATACCATTTATTTAACATTGAAATTATTAGAATACAGCCAGGTAAAGAGTAATGAAAACACTATAAAAAACTAATTAGTACATCAAATATTCATCTTGAATTTGTTTAAGAGTAGGAATTTATGTGGTATTCAGAATCCTAAATGGCAAGTAATATAGAAATGAAGTCCTACGTAGTGAAAGAACAGAGCTCCTTTCAAGTTTCAGCTTTAATATATTTTTGTATGTGGGTATATGTTCACACGTCTGTTTATATATAAACATTAGATGAACAATTAATAGAGAAAACTCATACCTAGCATATCAAAGGTGGTCCTTGTTTTTCCTTTCTTGTATTTGTCATACATACTGAATATGTCCATTGCATATATTCTGGAAAGCATTCTTAGGAACATACTAAGACCACCATTCATGTGATAACAAGTTAATGAAAGAAAAAAAGGAATATTATTCAACTTAAATAACCTCAAAAGAAATAAAACCTAAAACGTAAATAGACATGCACTGAGAGTGCCATAATCAACATAATGACTAATGCTTCTACCACAGCCACCATTCACACAATCAAAGTGACTTTAGCCACGTTCATGATAAATATAATAATAGTAATACCAAAGTAACCATTATGCCAATCCACCAAATAAGAAAAGTTTTGAGTGTCTACGTACGCAATTCCTTGGGCGAGAGTTGTAGCAACTTTCATCCTTGTTGACCAATCCAAGTTCTTACCTCCCCTTGGCATGTGGTATAGCCACCTATCTAGTGGCCCATTAACTATAAACTCGTATACAATGTACCGATCACCATGATTGTAACAGCATCCTTTAATGGCAACCAAATTTGGATGATGAAGCCTTGCAACCCTTCCAATCTCAGAATAGAATTCTTTTTTCCTCTGAAAGCTAGATCTCTTCAACCTCTTGATTGCCACCTTTGATCCATCAGGTAGAATGCCACTATATGTGCCGCCGGTTTTCGCATCACCAAGAAGACGATTTACTTCACTAAAATTTTTGGTAATGGATTTCAAATCCTCTCTGGTGAAGACTTTCCATGATGGGGCAACTAATGCAGAAGAAGCTGGATTATACAACTTCCTGGACTTTCTACGCTTTTTGCTACGTCTATATGCAAGAAGCCAAATAACAACGGCTAATGTTGTAAAGAGGATCAATCCACTAACAACACCAAGTATAATAAGATATTCCCTGTGGCAGCGCATGTGATAGCATTTGCTCTCTACAAATGAAAATAGAAAAAGGGAAAGAGTGTCTGTGATGATGGAAGGATTGAAAACAAAATAGAAATCAATACATGTTCTCAACAATGAAGGCCAGGACAAGCAACAAGAAATAATGTCGTTGGCAAAAAATACAGATAAATTATGCAAATTGGGGTTATAGCAATGTGGGAACAGAGAATTATGAGGACATACCAGCATCTCGCATGCAGATAAAAGAATGAGAGCTGTAACATCTCTCCCCCACAAGCCGTGTGGTTCCATTAGTCACCAATGTACACCAATCAGCTACATTATTATCAGAACATGATATATTGGAGCAGCTCAAAGGCAAGTGACCTCTGTCCAATAGGGAATCGTCCCACCTTGACATGTTATCAGACCACTTCCAGTTAGAAGTAGAATTAATGTTAATCCCTCTTCCTCCAGCCCAACAGCCATTGACATTTTGAACACACAACACTTGAGAAAAATTTAATTCATCATATGATGTCAAAGCTGCCAAGTGTCCATTATAGCCTCTGCAAGAGCTCTCCGCCTCATCCCACGATCGGGAATCTCCTATGTACTTGAAGCACTTACTCTTATTGGAGTTGATATCCCATCCAGAAGGGCACCACACTGTCAACCAGAAAATCTAACATCACAAGCAGTAGCACATGTTCTGAAAGAAATATGAATATTCACTCTAGCATACCCATTAGAGGAAAGTTAAGAAACTTATACATTATCAGACACAGAACAGTACATATTACACAGACTCCATCTGTACCCATGAACAAGCATTAGGCTAAAATTACTGTAGCATTATATCTTTGACTTGTTTTCTTTTTCATATTTATCCATTCACAAAAGTACAATATATTATATCATTTCGCATACAGCTAAATGAAAATCCATCTTTTCTTATATAAACATGGTCAAATGGCCATTCATATGATATTTATCTAACTAGGAGAAATCAGCAAAGCCATTTAAACAACTGAGCGGCCTCCCATGCGTCACATTGAAGCAGCTATAGAACTTCTTTCAATAACAATGACAAACATAATGATTAGAGTAACGAAAGCCAACATTTAGAGTTGACAGATTAAACAGAACATTGCACAGAGTTCCTCAAAAAGATATCATACACGCACCTTTAACCCCTTCACTCTTGGTGCCATTAGCAGGAATCTAAAATACCAGAAACCAAGATTCAAATACATATATCCCTAAAAGAAGATATATAAATAAATAAAAAGCAAAAATTACCGGTTCAAAATATTCTTACAGATTGAGAAGCCACAAACCCCACTGAGACACAACTAATAAAGACCAAAGCCGCTTGAAGAAACAAGAGATCCATTGCCAAAGTGGCCAACTTCACGAACCCAAAGAACAGAACAAGATCAGAAGCTAAACATCAGAACAGAAACTCAAAAATAACAACTCAGGAGTGAAAAAAAACAAACGAACACGAAATAAGCAGGTGGTCTATTTCATTTTTTCCCTCAGTTAGTAACAAAATAGATACAACAAAGAAGAGAGATGAGTGCGAACCCTAATTTTAGTTTGGCACATAAACAGAAAATCAAAAGCGTGAAATTGAAAGATAAGACACGAGGAAGACTTTACCATTCATCAGTAGAAAATATCCATCAGACGTAGAGCAGAGTGCTTGACCATGTACCAACATTTACAATTTCTTCTTCATCATCACCTCACTGACTTTTCTTATTTGTTTATATTTAAAGAGAATTTCATTAATGTGTCTGTTGCGACAGCGGTAAATAATAAGGACTGGACGCTGACATAGAAGGTTGTTGGGTGCTTCAGACGATCTCACGCTTAGACTTTATTGCATCGTCTTTACTTGTTGATTATGATTTTATGTCATGGCCAAACGTTGTCCTTTTTGAATGGGCTGCTAGGTTTTGTTGGTTTGGGTCTTTATGGATGTATCCAGGCTTTGCTGTTGTGGTTTTGGTGATTTTTCTTCTGAATTGGACTCTGTTGCCTTTCCTCTCAATGCCTTTGTGATTGGGGTATGCCCCTGAGCTGCCGTTTTTTTTTTGGCCACTGGTGAATACAATTTTTACCATTCATTAAAAAAAAAAAGGATAGAGAGAGAGAGGTCACATAGAAACTATAATATACCTTGCTAATGAATTTATATGTACAGAAGTTAAAAGATGACCTTTTGTTAGAAGGTGATAAAATTGGATTATAATATAATTTTTAAAAATTTAAAAATTATTTTATAATTTTATTCGAAATATTTTTTTTGTGCAAAAAGGGAAAAGAAAACACCAAAGCTAAGTAAGTCGAGGGGGGATAAGCCTCGATAAATCCTCTACAAGAAGACTATGGCACCCTGAAGGTGGTATATCAAAAAACGTGACGTCGATGTCGTGCTGGCGGGCCGGGTCTGCGAGCCAGTCCGCGTATCTGTTGTTCTCTCTGTAGATATGACGATGAACAACAGACCAGTTCCGGTTGAGGAATTCCCAGATACCCATAACAAGAGGGTTACCCGACTTAGAGCGGGAGGGCACAGAGGATAGGAGCTGGTGCATCCCCATTGAATCGACTCCCAGCTCAATCCGACGATAACTCAATCTCCAAGCGAATGATAGACCTGTGTATACTGTCCAGAGTTCCGCTGACTGCGCTGAACACCACCCTATGAGCTGGGAGAACCCACCTCGCTAACTGTCGTCACTATCACTTATAAGACCTCCAGCTGAAGCCGTGCACTATGCAGGATTACACGCCCCATCTGTGCTCAGCTTTACCCAGCCTTCCGGCGGTCAACTCCAACCTATCCGGTGACCCCGACGTGGGTGAGAAACTGTGTGGCCCAGACTGGGCCAGTCTCCTGCCATCTGAACCTGATCTGTAAAAGATAATATAAGAAACAAAGGTGAGCTGGGTCGAACAAAATTAGAGTCAAAAATGGATTTGTTCCGCCAGGTCTATAGGAACCAGCAGGTCAAACCGAAAATCAGAGCCCACTCTTGTTCATGCACGCGCCGGCAGTGGAGGAGGTTGGTATGTAACCAGTCACAGGTGGGCAGAGCAAAGGCGGACGAGGTAACGCGGTCCAACGGAAATAATTCCCACACTCGGCGAGCGAGCGGACAGTCGCGGATAGCATGAAGAGATGATTCTTCCTGGCCGCAGTGGGGACAGGTACTGTCTGCGGTGAGATGACGGCTCACCCTCTATTGATTACTAAGCAAGCGATCGCGCGCTGGCAACCATAAAAAAGTGAGCACCCGCTGGGGCCCTGACCACTGCCAGATAGCCCTCCATACCCCATGCGGAGTCACAGTCAGGGGACTCATCAGAAGGTCGTAAGCAAAAGCAACAGTAAATTGCCCATGATCCGTGGCGCCCCAGACGATCCTGTCAGCACCCTGGAGAGGGGAGGGAGGAAACGTGTCAGCTATAGAGCTGCAAATGAAGGGGGGAGGAGCCTCCTTAAGACAGGCAAGTTCTATTGTCCTGCGGGATCAACATAGTGCTGCACATTGATGTTAATCAGACGGTCCGGAATGGCCTGAGTAGAATGGGAAAGGAGAGGGCCAACTCCCGGGACCCAAAGGTTGAGCCAAAAACGTGTCGACGTTCCATTGCCGATACACCATCGCTGACCTTGCATAACGAGATGCCAAGTCGCCGCAATACTTTGCCACACCATCGAACCCCCTGAGGAATTGAGGGAGGACGGAATGCATTGAGCATCAAAACCATATTTGCTAGAGAGAACCTGAACCCGTAAAGCTTGCGGGTTGGATAACAAGGTCCAGCCAAGTTTGGCCAGGAAGGCGTTGTTCATCTCCTGAATCCTCCGGATGCCCAATCCCCCATGGTTCTTGGGCTGACAAACGTCCTCCCAGCTAACCAGGGGAATCTTGGTCCCATCGTGACGCGAGCCCCACAAAAATCTCCGCATAGCTTGTTCAAGCTCATCACACAATCCACGTGGTAACCTAACTGTCTGCATCGTGTAGCTCAGGATGGCCGCGATGACCGAATGCACCAAGGTGACCCGGCCAGCAAAAGACAAGGTGGAAGGGGCCCAACCCGACAATCGGCGGTGAACTGTATCTAAAATGTGCTGGTAAGTGCGCTTATTGACCCGCTGGTGTAGGAGGGGAACCCCCAGGCATCGGCCAAGATCGGTATTCCTAGGGAACTCGAGCGCCCGATTTAAGGCCTGGCTAGTCGCAATGGGGACATTCTTCGAGAAGTAGCAACGCGACTTCTCTGTATTAACACGTTGTCCCGAAATGGTGCAAAACGAATCCAAGACACCCCGAACCACGTGAACTTGATCAAGAGAAGCCTCCGCAAAGAGGATGAGATTGTCGGCAAATAATAAGTGGGACAGAGGGGGCCTGTTCCTACTCAAGAGGATCGGACGCCAACTACCGGAGGACACCGCATGCGTAATCGCGTGGCCAAGCCTTTCCATACACAGCACAAACAGGTACGGGAAAAGAGGGTTGCCTTGGCGAAGACCACGAGAAGGCTGAAAGGCCTCACTAAGCTCGCCTTGCCAGTTCACTTGAAAGGACACTGTAGTAATGCACTTCATGAGGAGCAAACTAAACGAGTCAGGTAGACCAATGTTGTGAAGAGTATCTCGAATGAAAGTCCAATCTAGCCGATCATACGCCTTCTCGAGGTTGACCTTGATCGCCATCAACCCCTTCCGCCCAGTTTTGCGCTTCACGGAGTGGAGCACTTCCTGAGTGATAATAATATTATCAGTAATAAGACGGCCAGGGACAAAACTGCACTGGGTCGGGCTGACCAGCGTCGCCATGTAAGGTTGGAGCCGAAGAGATAAAATCTTGGTGAGGGCTTTATAGAGCACTGTGCAAAGTGCTATCGGACGGAACTAATGAAGAGAAGTAGGGGAGGGGGTCTTGGGAATAAAGACAAGGATAGTGCGATTAAGACTCGACTCCCAAACTTCGTGACGGAAAATAAGCTGAAGGAAAGTAGTAATGGAGGGCCCGATAGTGTCCCATTGGGACTGGTAGAAAAGAGCGGTGAAACCATCGAAATCGGGGGCCTTGTTAGGAGCTATAGAAAAAATCGCCAACTTGACTTCTTCAGGGCTAAGCGGATGGGAAAGGTCCTCAGTCAGCTAAGGGGGAGTAGGAGTAAACCGCCCAGGAAGAGCCTCGACGGCAGGAGGCGGACCATTGGGCCTGTATAAGCCCTCCATATAACGCTGAGCCATGCCTCGGATAACTGCAGGATCAGAAACAACATGGCCATGAGCATCGCGTATAGCAATATTGTGGGTTATCCGACGACAGGAACGCATAATGACGTGATAAAATTGAGTATTGCGATCTCCTTGAGCGAGCCACTGAGTCCTGGATTGTTGGTGCCAGAATAGTTCTTCCTGATAGAGCACGGATTCGAGCTCGCTCCTCAGGGATGACTCAAGAGCCTGAAGGGAGGGGGAGTCTGAGGCTTCCACCGAATGCTGAATGTCCTCCAATCGGGCCATGAGTCTTTTCTTCCGATGGAAAATGTTACCAAACTCCGTGGTATTCCAGTGTTGGAGCTTCTCCGCAAAGCTTTGGATCGCGCCACTAAAGTCCGAGGATCTCGGGAGCCAGTTACCAGCTACCACTTGAGAGAAAGAGTCATGAGTAAGCCAAGCCGATTGAAAACGGAAAGGCCGACCCGAAGGAGGGTGGGGGTCAGGAGCTTGGAACTGAATAAGGAGAGGTCTGTGGTCCGATTTGAGAAAAGGCAAATGGGTGACTCGGGTGCTAGGATGCGCGTTAAACCAACCGGGAGAACCGAAAGCCTGATCTAGTCGGGCTCGGATTGTACCCCGCTTCCAAGTGAACCGCAGACCGGAAAAGCCAAGGTCCTGGAGGTTGCACTGAAACATACAATCTCGGAATTGAGAATTAATAACAGACTGGGTGTGGGAACCCCCTCGCTTATCGGCACTTTCCAGTTTAGCATTAAAATCCACGCCTATAAGCTAGGGGGCACTGATATGCTGGGCAAGACCGCCTAGATAATGCCACAGGTACTTTTGAAGCACGTAGGTCGGGCTCGCGTAAATAGCTGTAAAGTCAAAAGTCTAGGTGTCCCACTAAATCCGAGCATGGATAAACTGCCGATGCGCTAGACGAATGCGAACCCCCACACTCTCCTTCCAGAGCATCCAAATCCCACCTGAGTAACCCATAGCCTCGACCCGGAAGGAGTGATGAAAACCCAAAGATCGAATAACACTTCCAGCGTGGTCACCGCTAATACGAGGCTCAACTAAGACCACTAATCGGGGCTTGTGGATACGAATATAATTCTTCATAATGGGCTTGAAGGTCCAACCTCCAGCTCCTTGACAATTCCAGATAAAAATCGTCATAAAAGCAAAAGGGGGAAACGGAACTATCACGCATCGGTCAGAACCGGGACAGCGGGCCCATTGGGATCGCGCCTAGGAAGGACTTCCGGAGGGGGACCTAAGTCCTCCATCGTGGTGTCGTGAGCGGCTGGCACGACCCCGTCACTCGGTTGCAGGGGACATGGATCGGGGGGTCGGGGAGGTGGGACCTCAAGAAGAGTATGGGGAAGAGGCGACGTGCCCCTTGGTCCCAGGGGGTCTAGAGGAGCCACATCCATGTCCTCATTACCCAAGCCCATGGGGATAGGCAGCGGCGAGGTTGGATCCAGGGAGACCAAGGCCTCGTGGGACAGTAAGGAAATGGCCACATGGGATGAGTCAAGCTCGGTAGGATTATGGCCCTAGGCTGGGGCTGAGGCATGGGAGGAAAATGAGCCCGTGGGCCTGCAGAGGAGGGAGCCTGGGAGAGAGGAATGGAGTTAGGGCCCTTTGCAGCGGGCTGGCCCAAGGAGGGAGGCTGCTGGGCTGGAGAAGAGGGCATTGGGCTTGGAGTGGGAGTCTGGCCCACTGATGGACCCAGCACGTTGGAGAACGACGCCGTCTCCCTGGTGGTTAAGAGGCTTTGAGATGTCTTCCTCAAGCCCCTCGTCTATCTAGCGTCTCGTCCGGATGAGAAAGTGATTGCAGGAGTAGACTGTTGGTCAGTCGAGGACGAGAATGGAGTAACCAACGGTCGGGAAGAGTCGACCGTTGGGAGGTCGCTCGTTGGATTGTCAGACGACGCATCGCGAGAGAGGGTCGCGAATCGCGATCCACGAGGACCAGCATTCCGGCCTTGGGACGGGCCAGTACGACTAGATCCGGTCGGAGGTGGAATAGGGCAGCGAGCCCGACGCGCCACCTGCATCCAGGGGCCATACTCCTCAGTAGTCGAAGGACCGGTGGAGGAAGCGCCATTTGAAACAGCGTCCGCCGAATTTGGGGGCATCGCAGAGGACGCCCCATCAGCGGGGGCAAGCGTTGGGCGTGATGGGCAACCATCAGAGCCATGGCCGACCCTGCCACAGTGAAAGCATATTTGTGGGAGACCCTCATACGCTACCTGTATGAGTTCTCCGTCTAGCTCCACAAACGATCGAAGGGGGACACTCAGATCCAGGGTGACTGCCACCTGCGCGAAGCGTCCCCGGTAAGTGAGGAGGGTTGTTTCATCTATTTTTACTGTTTTTCCAACCAGGTTTCCGAGCGCTGTGAGAATGGAAGGATGATAACGGGCTATGGGGAGGCCTGGGAAACAAACCCAGGCTACCACGTTGGTGACGCGGCCGGAGGACGGACGAAATGTCGGAGTCCACGGTTGTACAGAAAGCACGTTACCGGCGACGATCCAAGGCCCCTGAGTCAAGGTACGTATATAGTGTCGTTCCTCTTTGAAATTAACCAAATAAAACTCATTCTCCAGATCCACAAATTTCAGGGGACCTGTCGGGTGCCATAAGGACAGAAGACGATCCCTCAGAAGGCTGAACCCCATCCGTCGTCCCAACAGTTTAATCACTATTAATGCTTGTGCCCAGACATTATCGAATTTGCTGAGGAAAGTGGATGACAAATCAATGCCCAAACCATGAGGTCCCTGCACCAGGTTAATATCTCCATCTTCTAAATCAATTGGTGGGTCTTCGAACCAGTTGAGGTTACTTGCTTGGGGTGCTTGGGTGGAATGACCCGAGACTGCGGCACTGTAACTTGGAGGAGGTTGAGACTCAGGCTGAGCAGTAGGAGGCGGGTCCTCTTCCTTCTCACGCACTCGGACTTTTTTGGTCGTGTGGTTTAGGGAATGCATTTCAAGGAGAGAATTTCCAGGGGCCAAAAACGGCACAAGGAACCGTAGCCGGAGGTAAATGTACTGCAATTGGCTGTAATGTACTGTAGCAATTGGCTGTAATGTTTGATTGTCAACAAATTTCTATTCGAAATAATATTTAATATTAACTGGGGTTGTTAAAGTAACGTAACCAACTCCAAGCTTGGTACAGTGTTGTTACAGTAACAAAACCAACTCCAAGTTTGGTACAGTGTTGATTATATTAAGCACAACTTTTTAGAGTTATGTGGGCTCCATGCTGACACTAGTAAATCAGGAGAAAAAAAGGTAAGTATTCTAATATTATTTAATTAATAGAAGACTGCATTAATTAAAAGTTTAATTTTTGAAGTGTGAAGTTTTATATATTTTGAAATCTGAATCACTAAAAATTATTCAAACTAAGTATGAGTTAAATCGATCGAGGAAAGTTTCTTACATGCATTTATTTACCTATTCTCCAAAAATATAAATCTTTTTGTATCGTGATAGGATATAAGTCGGCAATTGACCATGATAGATTGCTAGGAAACCAATCTATCTGTTAACAAAAAGAGGAGGGGAAATAATTTGTTCCCTTATTTGTATTTAAATATTCTTAGAGATGTTTAAAATTTAAGGAAAATTGTGTATTGACCGGTTCAATAAATGACTTATGCAACCTTTGTTTCCTTACGCTGCGTATGGCTGCTGTCTCATGTATGCGGAGACGGAACAGAACAAAACTTTGGAGACGGTGAGATGTTTAGTTGTGATGAACAGAACAGAAAAATCTGTCTCCATCTCGATGACAGAAATGTGATTTGTTGCAGTGGACAGAACATAAAATTGTTTCAATGACGAAAATATCCCTACTCCTTAATATGATTAGAAATATGTAATTTATTGATAATTTTATAACGAATGATTTGTATTAGTAAAAAAGTTAACAAATAATAATAATAATAATAACAACAACAACAATAACAACAACAAAATTAATAATAATAATGATAATAATAAGATAATTAATTTCATATAATAAAACTAATAATAATAAGAAAAT
>JANZLD010000237.1:38608676-38622151 GCA_026413575.1 Erythroxylum carthagenense | reverse complement strand
CATCTGCAGCTGCTTGCTTGAGATTCAGATAATCAAAATTTTAATTCTTTAAATGGAATTATATCTTTAGCAGACTTGAAAGAAAATACCTACAAACCTGGACCTTTCGACTGAGATAAGGTTGATGATCTTTTAGTCTATAGTCGTAGGAAGCTTTTGCTGTCATTTCCTATGCACCAAGAATTTGGTCCCACTGCCAAAGGGTTTTATTATCTTCGTATATAATTTGATTCTTAGTTTCGTAGTCACATTTAACGTTACATTCGCCAATTCCGAGTGGGCACCACCCTTGGACACTTCTATTGGCATTTGTTAGGAGCTTCAATGACGACCGTCTTAATTCCCAAATATTTTTGTTCACGGAATTTAAATATAGTTATTTACCTTCACGAAGAACCTGATACTATCACATACTTTTTAAACCTCCAATTGGGTAGAGAATTTCTGGCAAGAATCTGGAATGGGACCAACAGACCGAATTGACTTCCATTTTGGAGTTGTACGATGTCCGACTAAAAGAATAAGAGATTCTAGAAAACTAAATTAGAAAATGATAATCCTCAAAAATTTTTTAATTACCATAATATTGGAGGCAGTACCAAGTCAACCGAAGTGGCAGTAAGGGCAACGTGACCAAGTCTACCATCATGGAATGCAGAGTGGGGCCCACTCTAAACTCTCCCTTGAAATTCTGCAAATGAAATGAAGTGCAAGAGTTCGACGGGTATATTTAAATCCCTTCTCATTTGACGCAAAAACATTACCTTTTCCAAATTTAATTAGATCACATTAAAATCTAAGATAGGCTTTAATATAATTTTTTATTCTCTCTTTTATATAAGATTAGGGATAAAAATGGTGTCACTTGACCTGATATGATTGTACTCATCTAAAGTTATCAAAATTGACATGAGTAGATTAGATTTTAGATCAAATTCAAGCTTTTTTATTAAAAAATTTAGGTTTAGACTATATTCAAGCTCGAGTTTCTGAATTGCACCATAGTTCGGCGAAATAGCTTTCAAGGCAGTGACTTTGACTACGATGCACGAGACGTTAACCTTATCCATTATGGTGCATAAAAGGACGGGTAGGCATCTTCCAAACTAAGTACGAATTTGGTCTAAAATAAGAAATCATTTTTCATGTCTGATATCCCAAAGGCTTATGACAACATTACTTCCCGGAGCCACTGCCGCTCTTTCCCAAGCGACTGCTATTCTTCTTAGAGCCAAAGGAACTCCTAGCAATCAGAGAAGTTGGCTACGTTGAATGGAGAGGAAGAGAAGCAAAAGTGAGAACCAAAGAAAGACAAATTAAGAGAGTAGCGAAGTAGAAGTTGTAGAAATGGTACATGAAATGAAACCATCTCGTTTAAAAGATGAAAGACAGATGATTGAGCCATAAATTTTGGTACAGATATAGGAACACGCATGTTGCAAGAGAGGGCAGGTAGTGAGAGAAAAAAACAGTGGGATGACAAAGTCACGTTAAATCTACTTAATAGGAAAGAGAGATGAGGAACAAAGAGATGGTGAGTACTGGCCTTTCTATTTTGCCGTATATGACAAAACCAACGTTGCTGTTAGAGATAGACAGATAGAGAGAGAGGGGTCACATAGAAACAGTAACGTAACCAACTCCAAGTCTCGTACAGTATTGGTTATATTTTTTATTTGTTAATTTATGAGATATTTTAAGAGGGTCCCAACAATTATAGGCAGACTCCTTTAAACCATTCATTCTTAAACTAATCCCTGCTTACATCGGGTCAGCTTATAAAAAGTAACGTACTGGTTAAACAGATTTTTCCATCCTCAAAACTATCGGTTATATTGAGCACAACCTTTTGGAGTTATGTGGGCCCTATGCTGACACTAGTAAATCAGGAGAAAAGAAGATAAGTAGTCTGATATTATTTAATTAATAGAAGACTGCATTAATTAAAAGTTAAATTTTGAAACGTTAAGTTTTATATATTCTGAAATCTGAATCACTAAAAATTAATCTGTCCTTGAGCATAAATGTTGCTAAAAGTTTCTCCTTAAATCACTTTCTTGAAATTTTCGATTCTCCAAAAATTCTCATACTTCTTACGCTAACTGACATTTAGTCCATTAATTAATATCATCAACAAGTTAAAAACATTAAAATCGTTTTAATAATTTTTATATTATATTATATGCATACGAAATTTAGATTCTTATATTATATTTTGTCTTATAAGCATATATACGAAATTAAGATTCATTTTAATTAAAAAAGCTACATGTTCTAGCGTGTATATCCAAGTAAAGGATCCAACGATTTTAAATAGGAATAAAAAAGTGAAAGAGAGATAAAAAAAAATGCCTTTCCTTTCAGCTTGCAATTAATGTCTTCCTTGAATCACAGAAGCCGCATGTCTGAAAATCTCGTCCTTTCATGTCTCTTCAGAAATTGTACCTACTTTGACTGGAAGTATCTTTCCTTTTAATCACAGTATTTAGCCAGCGAGTTAATCAAAGTTAACACTATTGATTAACTCATAATGTCGCCATGAATAAGCCAATCCCCAATTCCCACACACACGCCGCTTTCCTTCTTCTTTTTATCGCTCTCTCTGCTACTCTCCATCCATTGCTCTATTAAACACCAGCATTCCATTAACAAACGCATTTACACTTTCTCACCCCTCTCTCTCTCTCTAGCCATGTCCACCAAGCTTAGCATTACCTACTTTTCTCTTCTTCTTGTTCTGACCCTTCTTCGTCTTCCTGTCTCCGTGAACGGAGAGTGCAAGTGTACTTGTGATAAAGACGCAGGTGACGATGAAACAGGCAAACATGAGACGTCTGAAGCACTCAAGTATAAGGTGGTCGCAATGGTGTCCATTCTTGTTGCCAGTGCACTTGGTGTTCTTATCCCAATCGTTGGCAAAAAGTTTCCTTGTCTTAAACCCGGAAGCAATATCTTCTTTCTGATCAAAGCTTTCGCCGCTGGTGTGATTCTCTCTACTGGGTTCGTTCACATATTGCCTGATGCATACGAGAACTTGACCAATCCTTGTCTTAGCAAAAACCCATGGCAGAAGTTCACTTTCACTGGGTTTATAGCGATGCTTTCGGCGATTTTGACAATGACGATTGATGCTTTTGCAACAAGTTATTATACGAGGACGCACTTTAATAAGGCTACTTCGGAGAAAGATGATGATCATTATCAAGGAGACGTAGAGCTGCGAGGGCAGCACGAGGGTCACTTGCATGTTCATACTCATGCCACTCATGGACATGCTCATGGAGGTATTTTTGCATCGGAGGGTAGTAATCAGACTCAGTCCTCTGATCTTTTCAGGCATCGAATTGTATCTCAGGTATGATTGCCATTTCAACAACTCTGTTCTGCTCCCCTGCTTTTCTCTGTTTGTACCCCCGTCTTTCCCATCTTGCCCAAAACAAATTGGAACAATTAATAAGCAAATCGGTGAATGTGAAAGGTGCTGGAGCTGGGAATTGTGGTTCATTCGGTGATAATTGGGATTTCACTGGGCACCAATGATAGTACAGAGGCTGTAAAGCCCCTTGTAGCAGCATTAACTTTTCATCAATTCTTTGAAGGCATGGGCCTCGGCGGATGCATTTCCCAGGTACCTTTCTTCCTCTTCCTCCTTTTATATGTCTCTATCAATTGAATTCATTACACACATGTAATGCATATTATTGGATTGAGCAATTGAAATTTGGTCTAAGCGGGTTCAAAGTTAATAAATTAACTTTTAAAGGTTTTATAATAAAATAATATTATTTTAATATCTTTCACTTGACTTTGAATGAAATGTAAAGTAGTTAAGAGGGATTGATGTGGCAGGCGAAGTTTAAGTACAGAGACATAGCAGTGATGGTGCTCTTCTTCTCGTTGACGACGCCAGTGGCAATAGGCATAGGGATGGTGATATCCCATGCGTACGACGAGAACAGCACCAAGGCCTTGATCGTGGAAGGCGTGTTCAATGCGGCTGCTGCGGGAATCCTAATATACATGGCGCTGGTAGACCTGCTGGCTGAAGATTTCATGAACCCTGTGATGCAAGGAAACTTAAGGCTGCAATTTGGAGCTACCATTTCTCTTTTGCTTGGCACCGCCTGCATGTCCTCGCTCGCCAAATGGGCTTAGCTAAACTCAACTCTAAAAGTCTACTGCTATTCCGATCTCATTTGTTTTGGTTGTATACTATACAGTTGCATCCTTTATGGTATAAGAAAATTTTATGCCACTATCAATTCTTTTTTATTTTTATGGTTACATGGTCAATATTATCTAAATATGCACCCTAAACAATTTATTGGTTTTCGATTATATTGTAATCAATATTATTAATAATAACCATAAAGATTACAAAAATCATATAATGATTTTGGTATGTCATAATATTGAACTCTTTTTTTTTTTATTATTATTACGTGTATGCATGATGTACTAAAGGAATATAGTTAAGGAAAACTTAATAACAGATATTGAAAATTATGCGCTATTTCTTCTTTTTACTTCAACTGGTATACTCCTAAGTTATTCAAAATCATTAAAATTATATTGAGGTGAAGGGGAAAAAAAAACTCGTTGTGCTCATTAACAATTATTTATATATTCATTTACGCTCCTACCTCATTTGTTAAATGTACAAGCAGTTTAATAAGTAAATATTAGTGGTTCTCAATTATTTCGATTATTTTTTGAACTTCAATTCAATGTTTTGTGAACTGAGTTTTGTAGTTCTTATAAGAATCTATTTACCTATCTCCTCTCATAAATTATGAATCATGAAAGAAGAAATTTTCCGATAAAAGGACGAGTAAATAATGTACGTCGACCTTAGAAAGGAACTAAACTAAATGTGCCTAGCCCACGTACATTGCTTTAGTTCCGGGACACTATTTCAATTGGAACGATTAAAGTGTTGAGAAAAATAAAAAGCAAGCTAATATCATAAAGGAATAATAATGTTCCTTTACTACCATACTAATGCTTCTAATGTCAACCATGTGTAGACCTTACTCACACTTACTGCTGCTACTACAACTACTAAGTCAACTCAATAATCTTTTCCCCTTTTTTCTTAAAGGAGGGGAAAAACAATAAAAATGTGAGTATTACTCTCAATGACGGAAAAAATTGGTCTTACATTAAAATTTCATTTTTATTTTGGAAACCATTTTGGTTTATAAAATAAGTAGTAAGTTCACTACTTATGCTCACACACAAACATGCCTACTCATGTATCAATAATACTCCAACACAAGCATCACCCACATCAAAGCATGAGGTTGAATATCACATTTCACTTCAAGGTTTAAGTAAGAAATATACTTTTGAAATAAGCATTCTCATAGTCATTACCTTGTAAGTTCATCAATCTCTACAATCATTAACCACTTAACAGGATATCATTTCCTTGAATAAGCAACAATATATCAAACATGAATAACCTATGTAGCTCAATTTCATCGCACATGCCCTTCACTAAGTTTTAATTTATTTATGTTAACTCTTTAATCTAAGGATCTTTATTTCATTACTTAAGTCACCTCACTTAGGTCTTTTTCCTAAGCCACCTTACTTAGGTTTTTATTTAAGGAAATTTTGCATAAGTCACCTCACTTAGGTCTTTATTTAATAAAATTTGCCTAAATCACGTTACTTAGGTCTTTTGCCTACGCCATATCATTTAGTTCTTTGTATAAGAAAATTTTTCCAAGTTACCTCACTTAAGTATTTTGCTAAAACCTAAGTAAGGTCCTTTTCCTATGCCACCTTATTTAGTTCATTGTTCAAGAAAATTTTCCTAAGTGGCCTCGCTTAGGTATTCTATTCATTTTATTTAATTAATTCATTTATTATCAATTTCCACGAAGTGTGCTTCACTTCACTACACATTTTTAAACAAATAACCCATTTCCATTCTAGAAAAAGTCCAAGGCATATGCCATAAAGTTTTTATCATAATCTAACAGTTAAGACATTATTTATACATAGCATCATTGACAACCTAACAAATTTCTCGTGAGCATTCAAATATTCCCTACACCATCCATTTTAAGAAAATCTCTCGATTCAAATGAAAAACCACTTCATAGGAAATTCATAATGACTCACCGCAGTCATAAAATTTACTCATATAGCAATAATTAATATATATATATATATATTTCATATTGAACATCTTTACAAATTCAATTCCTAAACTTTCCAAAATTAACTTCCAATAACAAAACACAATTAATGTTGTAATAACCTATATATATATTTCATATTGAACATCTTTACAAATTCAATTCCTAAACTTCCCGAAATTAACTTCCAATAACAAAACACAATTAATGTTGTAATAACCTAAAAAGACTGTGGCAAATCAATTATATCTCTCAAACTATTACGAATTTATCCAAACAAATTTATGAACAATTAGAAAACTTCTAAATCTACAACTTTCATTCTTTAATTAACTTCTAAATTAATTCTATAGGCACTCAAATCATGAGTATAATATGGAATCAACTTCATTTCTACCGGATATACTAGTTTTGAGAATTCGACATATCTCTTATTATGTAAAATGCAAAATTTATACACTTTCCCTTTTATGGAAAGAAAATGGATATGTATATCTAAAAACTTTATGTTTTACGCTTTTTCAAATTCATAATTCTTTAAAGCAAACAGCTTGCTTATTCTCGTCCTAAATAGAACAACTACACTTATAAACATGTATCTCACAAACTAAATCATATTTTCTCGTTCTCTTTTACAACCAATTAGAACACATATACATAGCCATAAAAGATCAGTATTTCTAGCAAAATTCTGCTGAAAATAATCATTAAAAAATTTGATGAAAGACAAATTCAAGAAGGGATTCAATCTCACTCACTTATTGTTGGAATCAAGTCCTCTTCCTCCTCTAAACCTCTTTTTTTCTTTCTTTTTCACTCTTCCTCTTCTCCTCCAGCAATGCCGTTCCCTTTTGTCCCAAATCCCCCTCTTTTTGCATATCTTATATCCTAAATAAAAAAAAGCTTCAAAAAGAAAAATTCCATCAATGCCCTGTAATGTGAAATTCCAACTATGCCCTTAGTGAGTGTTCTTCCACTTATTTCACTAAATGTCCTCATTTGTCTATCTATCTTTTTTTTATTTTTAAATACATATTCACTTATTTTTAACACCTGATTAGCTAACTAACAACCTCAAAATAAATTTCTCCAATAATTGCAATTTATTTCACCTCTAAGGTATTTTCTTCCAATTTATTTACTAACATCAATTATTCTTAACTATTTCTCTAAAAATTTCAAGTAACCAAATTTATTCCCAATTTTCATCAATAATTCTTAAAATATCTCCCCATTAAACTAATTCTAATGAAATTCAAAATATCCTTTTCTAAGCACCAAAATTTAAACAACTTAAAAATTCAAGTTCAAGAAGAAAAAATAATTAGAAAAAGTTACACTATATGAGAAAAATATAAATTAACGGGACTAAACAGTAATAAAAAACTATATGAAAATTCAGGGTGTGATAAAATACATAGCAAGTTTTGATTTATGATCAACTTTTTATTCCGTATTCAATTTCACGCTTAATTTAGATCTAACGTTAGCCCATCCAATGGTAGATTGACTTGAACTACTAATTTCAATCCCGCTAAAATGACTTAAGTGCCTTCTGTCAAACTATCTTCAATTTTTTTAATTAAAAATTATACTTTTCTACTTTGTCAAAATAAAACTCCCCATATCGCAATCAACTTATACCATAGATCCAAGACAATAGCAACATAAAATGAAAAGTTTAAATTTACTAACATTTATCAAACTTCAACTCCATAAAATTCAATCAAAGTCTGTTTTTTTAACACCATAAACTCATGAAAGTATTATTTGGAACTCATAAACAATGAATTAGGAAATTTCAAGGTCACATCACAAAAAATTTTTAAAAAAATCAACAAAGGGTCGAGAAACTTACCAACATCTTAATTTCATGAGGTTCAAATCTAACATTTTTGTTAGCGTAGTTTTTTAAAGAGAAACTCTAGTTTGCCAGCTTCTTGGAAAACGGAATGTAGTCGCAACGACGTCGGTCTGCTTTCGTAGATCTTCTGTTGACTGAATTTGGTGTTGGTGATCTTGTGTCAGGATGCCAATCACTATCCTAAACTTTGTTAATATGCTTGTTTATATATACAAGGAAAATTGGCCTATAGGTCAGCTTTAATTACTTCTGCTTTGAGTTGAGCTGCCGAGAAGTCATATGAAGATAAATCCTGCTTTTACCAATCCTTGTTTCCTTAATTATATAATATTGGCGCACAAACTATGTTAATAAACGTCTTATATTCGAAGAACGTAACAGTCATGTCCGTGGTCTCTGCATAGAAGTTGCTGTTTCCATTTGATTAAAGATGGTGGTAGAGTAGTGAAGGAGCTCTTCTTAACTTGCAAGGTAAAAGCCGTGCCTAATTAATTATACAAAAAAACTTCTTATATAATATGAAAGATTATCATCAACATTCAACACCAAAGATAACACAGTCCGTGCAAATGCCTTCCATTCTTTGCTAGGATGATACCTAAGTTGCACTGCCACTACTACTAACCACTATTTATTTATTACAAACTTCTTCTTCCACTGTCCCCTCAGAAACCCATCATTTCTTGTTCTATTCGGTGAAGGACCGAAATGGAAGTGTCAACTGATCAAGAAGCCCTGTGATGGGGATAGCTAGTCTAGGCTCGTAAGCAAAACCATGCAATTCACCGTTTCCCCCATTGCCAGGACCTCCATTATTAAGGTATGGACATGGAGGAATCCACTGCCACCTCTTCCTGCATATATCAAACAGTAAAGCCTTGTCCGATCCTCTGATCATTATTGCAATAAACTCACCATGCCCAACACAATCAAACCCACGACCGACCTCAAGTTCTGCAAACTGAACATAGAGTTGCTGTGGCATCCTTTCTATCTCTACCCATGTTGTCCCGCAGGCTTGCAAGCTCCAAAGTCTCAAGCTTTTTGGCACATTCAGCTTACTCTTCTCAACTGCTGCAACCAGAATCAGTTTGCCTCTACTCTCTACTAAGCACGGTGAACGTAGAAATCTCCTCATAGGAGCTTGAATTTTGAACCAATTGTTTGCTGCTATATCGTAAGCTAGAACACTAAATGGACCATAGTTCATGCAGAAGAATTTATCACCAACGTGTAACATTTGGCCTGATTCGAGGCTACAAAGCCTTGGCAGGAAAGAAGTTGTCCCCCATAGTGAGTAAAACCCTCCTGCATCGATATGGAAGCTTTCAGCTGATAAATTCTTGACTGCATATGGAGATATCAAGTCATCTCCAGCGGCCACCACATGGATCGAAGTCGGACCAACTTTTAAGCCAATTGATGGAAAAAGACGAAGTCTTAAAGTTGGTGGCAACTGTGAAAGAGAACCAACCAGAGGGTTGCAAAGAATGAGACTCTTCGTGCCAGCCTCATCTGAGACCCAACAGATTAAGCCACCTGAAGAAGCAGATGGAGAGAATCCAAACGGAACAAAAGGAAAGGTGATTCTGTACCATGCAATTTCGTAGGGATCAAAAAGATACCCGTCAAAATTGATTCTACCTTGGCCCTGGTTGCCACTGGTGGCGTTATTTCTGTAGATGTAGCTTTTGAGACCTTTTTGCTTGAAGAAGATGAACCAATGGCGGCGAGGTGTTAATTGGATATAGAGTTCAAGAAAGCTACTTGAGAACAGAAGAGCGTACCATCTCTTGCAGACACAACGAGCTCGGAAAAACGCTGGAGGAGGAAGAAAAGCGATCACACGATCAACTAATCTCTGTGGTAGTTTGCTCCATATTCTGCTATCCATCCATGGGTTGTTAATGGTATTGTGTGCAATAGGACTGCTAGTACTGGTATTGAAGGTAAACGACAAAGGGAAAGGAATGGAAGTATTAAAAGCTTCCATGCTGAATTTTTCTGCTCCAAATACAAGAAGTTATATCAGTCTAGTTTTCTGCACTATAACCATTAAAAATCAGAGAAATCACATTCTTCCTCAAAGTTAAAAAGACTCCAACTTTACACGGAGACAGAAAGGCGGTGGTTATGTTTGGTGAAAGTTTAGGAAGCCAAAGCCATAAATGGAAGAGTGCGGTGTGGTTGGAGAGCTATCTTATTGGTGGAACAAAAGGGTGGTTTTTTGTAAGCAACTGCACAGGACTGGTAGCAATCACCTTTTGTAGGTTTCTGTTCTCATTCCTGATCTAATCTTCAGTGGAAACCAAGACAAGTCGGTGTTAGAAAGAAGACAAGAAACGGAAGGAACAGGCGTCGAGTCGGGGGAGCCAAGTTAAGGCAGCAACAACTTGGTGAGTGGTAGAGTGTAGCGGGTCTCTACTCTATACATAGATGAATCTTTGATTGGGATTGGCTCACTTTGGTTGGGATGGACAGACTATAAGTTGTTGCTTATATAGAAAGGGTTTGGTCAGTTTTTCACTTCTCTTGCTGATTTTTCACCTTTTGAATTTGCAGAGAAAGAATACAGTGATTCTCATGGTTCTATCCATCAATTCAGTATTTTCTTTTCAAGGCCGAGGAACAAAGGACACATTGCAGGGCTTTGAGGGAAACGAGGGTTTCTTTATTTTGTTTCTTCTTTTTGGCTTTTGTAGCTAATACTATTGTTTAGGAAGAGGAGTCGGATACTCGAGTTGCTAGATGGCTAAGCTCACACAAGAAACCTTACAAGTGAATGCTGTTTCGTAAAGAAGATATGTCTTAATAATTATTTTTTATTACACTCAAAATTTACAAAAATAGGAAAATATTTTCATAATTTTGACAAATCAAATTTCTTTTCTTATTTTTTGGGTTATATATCAAATTAATATAAGAGCTTCAAAAGTATAAATTCCCAAGTCCCTCTCAGAGTGATCCACACTATTCAACAAGTTAATCCGCACTTGGAAACATGTGATATTGCTAAGACCAAGCAATGATAAGTGAATTGAGTACGTCCCTATTCTCCCTCTGTTTGAGTAGTTGGAGTTGGAGCAACCAAATGGCCTCAAAGAAACGACTCACAAATGGAAATGGTTACTCATATTTCATCCCCATGTTAAAGAGTTGAAGAATTTGGATACTGTCACTTTCTCTGTATTATCTTTCCTCATCCTAAACAGCTCCGCATGAACGTAGAGACAGACCTGACTGAACAGTGATTGGTCAACATCCATAGTCATTATAATATTGCTTTATATTGAAAATGATCGAAAAGCTATGGTCCCAAGGATTAAGTAATTGCTGCTACACGTATAGCATCTTCAATGCATTTAAAGCTTTAATCTTGGCGACGTATATTCCACGTAGCACAAAACATAAAACAAAAGCAAACATCTTCCTTTCTTATCATTGTTCGCCCCAACTCCCGTCCGTGGCAGTAATATCCCAAGTGTGAAAGTTCATGGAGCATGTTCATTGAAACACAACAGTTTTGACAGATCATACGTCCAATCCCAAATCAGAGAAGGGCTTTTGACATAGTCTGGCGTGAACTACAAAAAAGCCTTTTCCTTTTGTGAAATGATGATCCACAGAGACAGTGACAGAGAGAGGAAGCGCAGTGCAGGAAGGTTCACTGACTCACTGACTGCTTACTACTCTTTTTTATTTTTCCACTTTCTCTTTTCACTGAGTAATAATATTCTCTTTTTCAACCACACTTGGCCCTTTGTTCGCTTTTGTTAAGAAGAAGCAAAAGAAAATCTAAGTCAGAACTCTCACTTCCACCCTCATCACAGTGTCTTGTTATTGTCAATCTTCTACGAGTATTATCAAACATTGTCTCGGACACAATACTTGCACTTCCAAAATGGTATGAAACGTAGTGAACAGATTTGGAAAACAATGTCTTCCTTCAAGAAATCTCCTTTATTGGAAAAGAGATAACTCATCAGATATGGAAATTGTTTTTCCCTTCAAGCAACCCCATCTGCTCTCTTGTCCTTTGTCCTCTTACCCTTCTCCACTTGAATGTTTTTATCTCCATCCATCCTCGCAACTCTTCTCAACTCAATTTGTTAAATTGGGTTGACTTTCCCTTTAGATCTCTAGAATTTCATGTTGGTCCAATTTGAGTCAAGTCTAAACTAAACAAGTTCACTTTTCTTTCTTCTTTTTCAAATAATCACTTTCAGATTGAAATCGAGGATATACCCTTCAACATTATGTAAAGTTTAGCACTGGACAATCCTAATTTCACCAAGAAAAAAGGGGAGGAAAACGCTCTCAGCTTGTCATTTCATTGATCTATCACCACCGTTCACAATTGATATCTGTAAAAAGATGCTTGAGTAAATTTTCTGAAATATGCATGCGTTTTTTACTTCCTTATGACTTTCCTTTACGTAGGCCTCCGCTATACTGTTTACATATCAACAGTCTAATATTGTTTTCAATTGCAAATATTATGAATTTATAGAATTTAACTCTTTTTCAGTGATAGGAAAAGCAACCTCTTTCTACCCACGTTTTCTCTTATTTCTTGATCCACTTTTCTTTAATTGTTTTTAGTTAATGGTCAAGATCAGAGCATTTTCTTGCCTTGTCAGGAATCCCACATCGAACAACTATAAAGACATTAAAGAATTTATAATATTATGCAAACCTCCTCCTCTTGAGTTAGCTTTTGGGAATGACTTAGGCACTTTCTAACATGGTTTAAAGCCAGGTTAATTTGTCTCGATCGTTTGCGACGGTACCCGGTTATGTCCCTTAGCCCAATATGTCCATCAGATGTCCATTCCTGCTCTGTAGTGAGGTGGGTGTGTCAGGAATATCACATCGGACAACTATAAAGACATTCAAGAATTTATAATATTGTACAAACCCCCTCCTCTTGAGCTCTGCACGTTGCACGTATCATTATTTTTCCATGGAAGTTTGACAAAGACCAGGCAACAGGAAGTCTTGTGATTCCAAGTGTGGTGTTCCGATTATCGACCAAGGGCGGGTATAAATTTCATCATCTGAAATCTTGAAAATGGAAGTCAGACTGACAGCTGGATCGTTCGACGAAGAGACACCCGGTAATTCTATTGTCAATCCTCCGCGCTGAAAACGCATAGTAAGATTGGCCCAGTTGTGTGTAATCTCACCAAGTGACGCTAGCCAAGGAAAACCCAAAATTACGCCATCATCATCTGGGATGTCAAAAACGTGCAAATCCGCAGTAAAAGGAACAGACCCTATAGAAAATTCTAACCCATCCGCAGCAGAAGTAACAAACTCTATAGAAAATTTTAACTCATTGCAAGAACCAAAGGTCGAAGCCTGGGCACCATTGCCCAATGACACACTAATGGCCGGACCCATAGGATTAGGTAACGCAAGCGTGGCTATTAATTTAGGGGACACAAAATTGAGGGTGGCTC
>JANZLD010000237.1:38554104-38570349 GCA_026413575.1 Erythroxylum carthagenense | reverse complement strand
AAACAAGTTTTCAAAGTTTTGATTAATTCGGATTTACTGAAGTTTCTGTGAAAAGAACTTGGTTTTAGCAAAACGTCCTTGAAAGAATTTTCAAAAAGGGGAATACACAATTCAACTCCCCCTTCTCGTGCATTCATATATCGTATTATAAGCATTGTAATAACGTGTGATTCACTTCAAAATGGACGTGGATTTTCAGTTTTAATAGGGTAAATGTGTAGCTGCAGATTTAACATTGGTTTACTACATTTAAGATGATTTTTAACATGCTTTATCATCATCAAATGGAATAATAACCTTATTATTAAATGGTTTAGTGATGATCTTTTAATGATAGCATGTAACCTATTAGCATTCATTAGATTAAAGAAGAAAGAGGAACATTTGATGGACCATCTTCCTTCTTTCATCACAAAACCAAAAATTATATGTCTCATTTAGGTTAATAGTCTTTTCATATAGCTATCTTAAAGACAAATGAGAAAAATCTCATTTCTTGGCTTCTTTATGATTGATTAAAGAAGGAAGTAATGCATTCGATGCAAATCTCTTCTTTCTTTTGATGTTAATTGAAATTGAGAAAAAGTTAGAAGGTGTTCTTGCATTTTTTACTCTCTCTTTCTTATCTTGCATGGTATAGACGAAAATTGCATGAGAGGTGTCTCATCTTTGGCTTCTTTCTTCTAATGCAAAATCTCTTCAAGTTTTTTTCTCCTTTCCCACCAAAGTATCTTGTTAACCAAGTTGTCCAAAAAGAACAAGTGGTAGATCAGATTGGTTGAGGATACAATATTGAGAAAAGGATATAATAATGAGAAGAGGATACATCACTTAAGAAAGGATACATTGCCGAGGATAGGATAACACAGCGAGGAGTTAAAGCTGTAACGAAGGAGTTGGCAATAATTTTCATCTTGTGTTTATGCAAATGTTTTTCCTTATACCGTATCATGTATGGCTATACATGTTGATTTGGTTATATTGCCTTTGCTGCAATTTTGATTTCTAAAAAGTTTTGAAATCTACCGTTTTATTCAAATCGTGCATGTTTTCTTTTTCTGATCCATCATACCGAAGTTGAGTAAACAGATAGAAACACAATATAAAGTTTTCTTTGTTAACATGCATAAAAATGAATAAGTAAAGATTTATATATTCAATTGTAGAAATCCAAAGAAATCATATGAGAAAATAGTAAATCCAAAAGCAAAGATTAAAGAAAACAAACTTGCAGTAGAGGAAAAGGGCTACCTAATCGTTATAATTAGGATCATCAATAGTTCACACTATTTCATCTACATTTGAAAACTTTATAATGTAAATTATATAAGATATTCAATAATTGTATTAAATGAATATTCAATGCATGATAATCAACAATTAAATATACCTTTATTAGCAAATATTTTTTGAAAATTTTATCAATTGAAAGATTGGTGTCCATATCATTACTTGTGTTAATATAAAAAGACAATATAAGATAATATAATATATAATTGTTAAAATTATTAAGGTAAATAAAACTAACATATAAAGAATAGAGTTTACCCTAATATCCTTATCATCCAACTAAGTATGGGAATATATAAGAGCTTCCATAGTATTAGGCTGAAGTCGAGCATGATGAGGACTAATTATGTGACTACTAGTACTAAAAGCATACTCTAAAGCAATAGTAAATAATGGAATTGTTAAGAGCACCTCCATGTTTCGTCCACTATAGCAATACATCAAACTTTACACTGTTAGCTTTGTTGACAACACTTCCCTTTAAATAATTATCCATGTACAGCCTATTGTACGAAGTGTTAGCCTTTTTTTCTTTGATGAATACGTAAAAGCGAGATTCACATTGGTCTTATAAACAGAAGCTAAAGTTGAAGTTGAACTATTGTGATCCTAATTTTTTGTCCAATCTTAGTAGATAATCTTTAAACAAATCATACTTGAATTATTTAATGATATCAACATGCTATTCAGCCATATCACCATACAACATTTGACAATAAAAATAAACCCCTCCTTTTTATATCTTAAGTACAACACAAAAATGACTATCATAGTTTGTCTCACCATATACTAGTAAAAATTGAGCTTCTCTATCATCTTGTTTGCCATGACCTAGATCACCTCATTGGAATCAAATATCTAATCAAATAAAGCTTCCTTGATCTCGCACATACTGCTAAAGTAATTATGCAAAGTTGGATATTCTATTTTTGAGAATAACTTAGTTGCATAATAAAATATTCCCATTTTACATAAAATGCTTTAGTTAACCCCCGTTGCGCTCTTGTCGATAGACAAGTATGCTGAGAATCTCTTTGTTAAAGCCTACTTAACTTAGTTGGTTGCTGACTCCAACATCTTGAAAGTTGAATTCTATTTGGTATCATAATCCTAAATCAACTTCTTCGTGCATAAAATGCATAGTAATCACGAAGCTTCTTCAAAATTTTCAACTCTTTTAAGTGTTGCACTCTAATTCATTACATTATTCTAGATCGATTCTATCACTTCCTTTAGTACCTTTAACTTTTCTTTCACAATCAAATTCAAAATATGCACAAAACAATGCATATGGAATATCCTCCCATAACTAACAAGCTCCCAATATGTAATTTGTTCTTCAAATTTTCAATCATTGCATCATTTATGCTATAGTTATTAAGAGTTATAGTAGACAACTTAGTGTTAATATTCTAATCCATTAAACAATCTAGTAACACGATTTTCATAAGGTGCCAACACAAAAATGAACCTACCATTTAAATACATGAACAAATATCAATTATAACATAATTAGTAAATAAATGATAACAATATTAAAGAATATAATTTACCTCAGTATTCGACAGTATAAAGCTTAGTAGTTGTCAATGTAGTGTGCCATCACTGCCATATAATTCTTTTTTAGTTATCAGTTGTCCACATTTTTGATGTGATAATTACCTGTTCTTCAATACTCACAATGTCTTTAATATATCTTTCTTTTGATCTCTATATATTTTGAAAATTTCTTTCTTAAAGGAATTTCAAGTTAGGACCTTAAAGGTCCGTTAGACTGAGATGAGCAACATCTTAAAGTTTTTGCTATTGATAAAAAACGTAGTTGTTCATCACCAATGATCATATTAGCTAGCAAAAACTTTGATTTATTGTTGTCATAAGCTACGACAATCATTTCATTCTTCCCTCTCATTAGGTTGGGGGTCAAAAATAATTTACCTTTTAATACAATCTTCTTTTTGTTACACGACTTTGTGTGTCTCTTCAAATGAGAGGTTCTACTTTAGAACTCTCAGCTAACATCTTGTGACAATATTTACATTTAACATTTTTTACTCCATCTTTTAATTAAGTCTTGTTGTAGTGATTATAAACATTACTTCTCAATGAACTTACTCCTTCAAAGTAAATCATTTCTTCACTTAGTACAGGATTAAAAATCTTTGCTAGTTTACTATCAAGTACTAGATTAGAACTCTCCTGAAAGGATAGCTCATCAACTTGAAATAATCAACACATATGAGCATTAAAACATCATTAAGTGATGTCAATTATTATACATCTTTAGTCCCTATTGGCACTCAAGAGGGTGAGTGAATTGGATATTTATAAAATTCAACAATTTTTTAATTAATATACTCAATTAACAACAATCAATATAAATATGAATGAAAGAATTACTCAATATAAATTAATCAAACAATTAAACAATAATTTAAAGAGGATAGGGAGGGGAGAATGCAAATCGATTTATAGTTGTTTGATAAACAGTCTTTTCCTAACTCCACTCTAAGACTCTTATTAGAATTTCACAATAATTCTTCTTTCAAGGCGAAGAGTAACTTTTTTTTTACAATTTTTCTTAGTAAAGAGGAACCCCCTCTTCAAATCTTCTTCCAAGGTGAAGAGGAACCTCAGTGTTACTTGAATCACCCCTAAGTAGAATATTCAACACCCAACAAAGTATTACAACTAAAAAAATATCTCATTTATTTACTTGATAACTCCAAAATGACTTAATAACATAAATATGAAACAATAATGCTCAAATAATTGAAAAACTTTTTGAAATAAGTGCATGAAACACCCAAAACCTAACCAATGAGAAACCCCCTACTTATAGTTTTTTTTGGGATCTAAAATAGTCTTTGTTGTGCATCAAAAGATCCAAATTAACTAGTCATGTGACATTAGTCGACCCCTAACCTATACTGGTTGAATAATATGATAGACTAGTCAACCAGTACATCAATCAATGTTATATAAAACTCTCAATACTTCAAATTTGACAAATGTAACCAAAATTAGTTGACCATTAAGTAATATAGGTTGATCCATTAATGCAAAAACATGATTTTAACAACTTTAAATGTTTAAAACTAATTTGTTTAATCCAAATATGATTAAATCACTTCTCTAAATATTCCCTAAAGATTATTTGAAAAATCAAGATTTTCTTATATTAAAATCAAAAGTTTCAATCACTTTTGATGAATGTAAAAACTTATGCAATAAAGTGAGATGAAATGATTATGCATAATGAGCCGTTTGTATCATCAAATTAACAAAATGAGCTTAAAAATAATACAAAAGAGCCTTGATCTTCTTTTGTTCTTGTTTTGATCTTCATTTAATCAATTGCAATCAACTTCATACACTATCTTCTTGAGTTTATAAATGAGCCTTGATCTTCTTTTATTCTTGTTTTGATCTTCATTTCATCAAAATGATAAACATATATTAGTAATAATTATGTTTTGTTATCATCAAAATATAAATTGGAATCTCCCTTGATTCAATGTACATTATATTCAATCTTATGAAATATGGTAGCTAACTAATTCATCAAATGAATTAATTGGACAATACTTTATAGCTAATGTTTAAACCCATCTAAAAATCTTAATTATCCTGTATTGTTTAAGCTCATCAAAACACAAAATTCACTTTACTACTCAAATCTCATGCTAACAACAAGGAACATGAATTAGGTTTTGTACATAACTTTTGTTATAAATTGCCTTTGCACTTATGAATTGTGAAGAAACAAAATTAGTGAGAGAGGCCATTAAAACTAACGTGAAGATGTAGCAAGTGGAACAACACTTAAAATGCTTCAAAAGAAAATGTGAGAGGAAGGTATAATAATAATCATTATTGTCACACCCAGTCTGAAGTCCCGCAATCAAAATAATTAAATTGCCTTTTACTTAGATCTTTAGCAATAATGGAACACTGAGTGGAATGGGAATTGCAAGGAGAATAGAGACTCCGACCTTGTGAGGAAAATGGAGACTTAAAGGATAGCACTACGAGGAGAGTAAACTGCAAGCTGCAACTACAAGGAGAGTGGAAGTGTGAAATTATAAGGACGCTAGAGATTTGGAGCAAGACGAATTAATCTATAGTGTCGAAGTCTATTTGAAAAAAAGAGAAACCTAGAAGATTGAAAGGCATCATTTCGTATAATAGCAATTGGGATTGACGTAACATTTTTCATTAGGTGGTATTCGGAAAGGAGTGAATTCGGGTGTTTGGATATACAAAAAATAAGTGAATTTAATTCATGCATGTAATTGAAACCAATCTTCTTTATAAATTAAATTCACTCCTCCAAACATAGGAATTCAATTACATTGAAGCTTAAAGAAGACGCATTTGAATAAAAAACTGTTGTTTGCTTATCAAAATTTACATGTTTATTGTGGGTTTTTATTGAGTATAATGCTTTGCCCAGTATTTCTTATCAAGAATAACTCTATGCCATTCAAAAGTAGCGTCTTGTTCTTTTGCTCTTTCCATTCTTTGGACTACTTCACTTCTTACTCTCTAGTGCTTCACTTGATTAGATTTCAAAGACTATTAATTAAAATATTATTAATAATTAGTTAACTACAATATAATTAATTAAAATATAATTTATTCATTAATTAAAATATTATAATTAATTAATTAATTAATTACAATATAAGTAATTACAGTATTTTAATTAATCAATATATTGTAATTACAATATAAGTAATTAAAATATGATTATTTAATTAATTAAAATATAATAAATTTTTATTTCTTAATATTTTTTACAAATCAACTACTGTTAATAGTGATAGTAATCATCCTTCCTCTTAACTAACTAGCATAATTATAACAATAATATTCATTCTTATTTCAGAATTGAATTCATTTCTAATATTATTGAGTTTGTTCTAAACGATGTAAATTGAATTCAATTCAATCTAATCTCATTAATATAATTGAATCCACTTCGTTAATGAATCCAATTCAAAAGTTTCGAAATACTATGATAGTTCGAAGTTTAATAGTAAAGTCACGCTGGTATTCGATTTTTTTAAAATCTTTTCCTACTGCATAAGAAGATTATTAACACAAAAGATTAAGAATGTAGTACCTGTAATAATAAACCATAATCTATAATGAAAAAGGATTCTACTCAGGTGAAAGTTTCAGTAAAGAAGAAGGATTCACTCAAGTTAAAATGGTTTTTTTTTTTTCGGCCGAACTAAAAAAGAAGCGAAAAGGTTTTCCGGGATTGTAGTTGACTGGGTACAACCGAATCTAGTCCTTGGAGTCTTCCGTACAGATTAGATTACTCTGCAACTAGCGGAGGGAAAAGGAAAATGCCGGTGGCAAGACCAGAATCGAATGATCCCAGGATCATAGCTCACGTCGACATGGACTGCTTCTACGTTCAAGGTTTTCTTCCTCCATTTCACTTTCTTGTTCTCGATTTTTAAAATTATGGGGTAATTCATGGGTCCAGTTCCAAAATTCTGTTGGCTGACTTTGCTGCAATGTCTTAAAATGTAGTTGAGCAGCGGAAGCAGCCAGAGTTGAGGGGTTTACCCACTGCAGTTGTGCAATACAATGAATGGAAAGGCGGCGCCTTGATTGCTGTTAGCTATGAGGCTCGTAAATTGGGAGTGAAACGGTATGTGGAATGTTCTGTTTACTAGCTCTCGAACTATTCTGATTTATTTTTCAACTTTTAGCTTTATGCGAGGTGACGAGGCAAAAGCTGTTTGCCCTCAAATTATTCTGGTTCAAGTCCCTGTTGCTCGTGGTAAAGCTGACTTGAATGCTTATCGCAATGCTGGTTCTGAGGTATGTGAGGTTTGGCCTTCTTCTTATGCATATCCTATCATTAGTTCATGTGGAAAGTTTCTCTATCTCATGTTCGCAGGTGGTTTCCATTCTTGCAAGGAAAGGGCGGTGTGAAAGGGCTTCAATTGATGAAGTTTATCTTGATCTTACCGACGCGGCAGCAACCATGCTAATAGAAACTCCTCCTGAAAGCTTGGGAATGATAACTCAGCAAACCCTCGAATCACATATTTTGGGGCTTCATAATGAGGTATTAGGACATTTTTTATTTTTATTTTTTGCACCTATGGTTCTTTTAGTCAATGAGTGATTCCTTTAACAAGCAACCCTACTTACCCCTTTCACTCCTTTTCTACAAGCTGTTTTGCGCATCAGAAGGTAAACACAGTAATGCCATAAAGTAGTAAAATTTGAAATATCACAAAATTACCTTATTTCTGTGAAGATACATTTAGAATGTCCTCCGTACCATTTGTTTCAGCCTGTAATCTTATTTACTTTGTCTTTTAGTTCTTTCATTTTACAAGAGAACTTTTTCATGTGTTTAGAATGGGAATGATGCTAAACAATATGTTAAGGAATGGCTATGTAGAAGTGATGCTGATCACCGTGATAAGTTATTAGCTTGTGGGGCAATCATTGTTGCTGAACTTAGGATGCAGGTACTAAAAGAAACAGAATTTACATGCTCTGCCGGCATTGCTCATAATAAGGTATGAATGAGTGTTATCTGTTCCATACCAAGTGTGTTGATTTCACAAATTTGTTTTTGTAACTTGAACCGGATATCCTCAAGTTATCCTTTTGTTTATAGGTTCTAGCAAAACTTGCAAGTGGTATGAATAAACCTGCTCAGCAAACTATTGTGCCTTCCTCATCTGTAAAAGCTTTGCTCGATTCTTTGCCAATAAAGAAGATGTAAGCTTTTATCTTTTACCTGTTTCAATTTGTGTACTAGATTTAGTGATGTTACTATCATGTCCTTGTCAGATCTATTAAGCTGAAATACCATACAAGCTTCTTTAAGGCACAGAAGCAAAGTTTTCTATCCATGTAAACTTATTGCCTTTTTAAAGTTTCTGGTGGTCTTGCAAATTATATTTCTATTTGATTGTAGGAAACAACTTGGAGGTAAGCTGGGGACTTCCTTACAAAGTGACTTGCGTGTGAACACTGTTGGAGATCTACTCCAGTTTTCAGAGGAGAAGCTACAAGATCTTTATGGCACTAACACTGGGTAATTGTTCTGAAACAAAAATGCTGCAGTCCACTCACGTTAAAGAACTTTCTTTCTGCAGTGTATGTGGGACAAGATAACCAATGGAAAGTTTTTCGAACTTTTGTTTAAGCTGTTGTCTTAAACCAGATTGGCTTCTGGCTCATTCTCAGCAGGATTCAATTTACGTGTGAACCTTTATTTATCTTCCAGTAGTATTCAACCTATATGATGTTTCCCCTTAATCTTAATAAGCAACATTGTGATCCATTATGTTTCCAATCATTGTTAATAGTGCATCTGAATTCCTGTACATGCATGAACTTCAGTACTTGGCTGTGGAACATTGCAAGAGGCATTAGTGGGGATGAAGTTCAGGTTCGCCTTCTTCCTAAGAGCCATGGTTCTGGAAAGTCGTTTCCTGGACCTCGAGCTTTGAAGACAGTTGCCTCTGTAAGGATTTTATTTCAACCTTATGAATACCATAATTAAATTTGTTACACCAGAAAAAACCCTTGTTTGCTAAAGTGAAATGTTTTATCCGACAATTAATTTGTTAATAGTGTACTTGACCCTTGTTTGCTAAAGTGAAATGTTTTATCCACCAATTAAATTTGTTAATAGTGTAGCCTTGTTTTGGTTCAAGTTGATTTAAAATCTGTCTCATCCAAATTTTTGTTCTTTCAGCATTCCCTTCCTAATATTGCTTTAAACAGTCATCCCTTATGCATTCTTGTTGTGGCCAAGTATTGCTTGAGGCATGTATTCTTTGCTGATTATTTGGTGTTTCTTTGTTGCTTTTTCAGGTTCAACACTGGCTTAATCAACTTTGTGAAGAACTCAGTGAACGCCTTTGCACTGATTTAGACCAGAATAAGCGGATTGCCCACATACTTACTCTGCATGCTAGTGCACACAAGGTACTTGATCCCCCTCATGATTTATATATGAATATTCAATTTCCAAGAATGCTTTTCTTCATCTCATAGCAACTGTTGTTGATTATCATTTTCTGTTTTTTGATAAACCTTCAATATTGTTTTTTCTCCCTCATTGTTGGTTACGATGCAGTCTGGTGACTTGGATTCATTCAAGAAGTTCCCTTCGAAATCTTGTCCACTGAGGTATGGGACTGCCAAAATTCAAGAAGATGCATTGAACCTATTTCAATCTGCATTACGAGAATACCTGGGGTGCTATGGAGTTAAGACACAAGTCAGTCAAAAAAACAGATGGGGGATAACTGCTCTTTCCATTTCTGCCAGTAAAATTGTTGACATACCCACTGTAAGTTTGATATTACATAAGATTGGATAGTTCTGAAATCTTGATTTCTTGTCTATTCTGGACTTCTGTATTGGAGATTTTCTTCTCTCCCGTCAAATCAGCTTAGTGATTCACACGCTTTCATGCTATGAGAAGAGCCCTGTTTTGACTTGGAATAAGTTTAGCTTTTCTCTATCTCTCTTTTCCTTTAGACTATAGTACTGAACTATTGTTTGCTAGTTTACAATTTTTATTATGAAAATTTCTCTGAAAAGAATAAGAGAACATTTAAAGAACCTTTCTTGATGTGGAAACGAGAATGTGTAAAGTTTCACAACTCATGGCTGAGATGACCAAAACTACTTTGGTCGCAAAAGCATGGACATCCTGAAGTTGATATTTGCATGATATTGGATGGCTGCCACAATGGAGTTGGATTTTAAGGGAGGATGGATGTCGAAAGTAGCTTCTGGTCGTTAGTGGAATTAGGTGATATTGAAAACCACAACTTTGTTATTGGTGGTCATAACTGGAGCAGTTTAGCATTGATGGAGGTGAAGGGCTTTGGCATTTGTTGCTTGCCATGTTTACAAAGACCTTTCTGAGAAACTTTTTTGGATTCCATTTGAATGATTCTTGCCCCTTCTCCATTTTCAGCAATTAGTTAATTTGTTGATCTTTCAAGAATAAATCTCGGAGTTTTTTGAACTTGCATTAATTGTGTTTATTTGAACTTTCATTAATTATATTTATACTAAAGGGCTATCAGATTTGACATTTTACCTTTACATATACATTAATTATATTTATATTAAAGGGCTATGAGATTTGACATTTTACCTTTACATATACATAGGCTTTTTGCATCAATCTTCTATTTTTTAACCAATTAATACTAGTCTCTTGATCTTTCAAGAATAAATCAAGGAGTTTTTGATATTTTCCTAATTAAATATTCCTCCACCATTTGCTTCATCAACAGCCTGGTTTTACCTTTATAAAATTTTACCCTTGTACAACTGTAGGGAACATATTCCATCACTAAATACTTCAATGGCCAGCATCCTTCTCAAACTTCTTTGAAACAGAACCTGGACAATTTCATATCCGAAGCTGCACCTTTATCACCCTCAGGTGATTACAGTCTTGACTCTCTGTTGCTCAAACTTTGCTCAGAACTATTGAGCCTTTGTTTTTGTCTGGTTGCTTCTTAAGGCCACTGTCATAATCTTAATGGAGGCGAGGTTGTTTATACAGGAACTGAAAGCTGTTCAGAAGTTGAATCGTCTGGGGTGCAAATTAATAATGATGCCTGTTTGGGTGAAGAACTGAAAATAACAGACAAAGATCAGGTATTGTTAACATAACTTCAACATTTTCCTTCTAATCAGATTTAGCTTCCGTGGTTGTCTGGACATTTGTGATCTAATATTCCTGTGTACTGATTTACATATTCTTAGATGCTAGTTCTATGCAATAAATTAATGAAAGGGCCTTAAAGATCACTCTATCTTTGTGCATCTGTCTGATTCTTTGATGATTGTTAACAAATGACCTGCATAGAAGTTCGAAACCATGATTCATTTCCTTTTATTCTATGCCAATATTGTTTGGATGGCACAGGATTGTTTCATGTCCAATCTGCTTTCTTGCATGCTCTAAATCTTAGCCTTTAAGCTGATTTATCTCCTATAGAAAGTTGCTTGTATTGTTTATGTACTCATTAATTTATGCAAACCCTATTCCCATCTAAGAAGATTTGGTCATAACCAATATTTGTACCAACACTAGTGTAAACTGTTACAATTTCTTGGCGGGTATTCTGCAATGTGGATATTCTCTAGTGTATCCCAAGTTGAGATTCTAGCATGGGCAGGATTTGTCTTGCAGTTCTCCAAAACAGGCACAAGATGTTCTAGATCCTTCATCTTCCTTGCCTATGGGTATATACTCTTGTTATTGTTTAGATTCCCTCCAATTATATTTTCTGATTTCCTCTTGCAACGATAGTTATATGTTTCAGAAATTTGCTCAGGAAGAAAAAGGAGTAACAGAGAATTGTCTGTGTACGATCATAGTTTTGAGTTTACCATGCCTAATAAACGGGGACAAAAAGTAGATGTTTTGAAGAAAAAGGTGAGCGCTAGCACTCATCATATTATAACTCTGCATATTGCAAACTTATAAACCTGTACCATTCAAGATGTTTCTGCGTGAAAAGATTAAATTGATTTCTTTCCTTATGCTTAACAGGGAACAATCATGCACTTCTTTGAGAATCAGAATTCGTTTTGCTGCCTGTCAAAACAGGGGAATGCTGAATCAGATCAAGGTAATGATAGCGCCTTCATCGTTGTTAATCCTGGACCCTTCTGTTCTTCTTATCTGGTTATTTAGGTGCAGGCTCTTGTTCTGTAAGTGGTAACTGTTTGGATGGACATCATATTGAGCTAGAAGATGAGGGCCATCTTGCAGAAGATAGGACCAACCATGAGAGTTATACTACAGATCAAAATGCTCAACGGGAGAGATGGAGTTACAATATTGATGAGATTGATCCATCTGTGATTGACGAATTACCACCAGAAATCCGAGATGAAATTCAGGTGTGGCTCCGGCCTCACAAACGACCTAATACAGTTAAACGAGGTTCCACCATTGCCCATTATTTCCATCCAACGAAGAACACATAGGACAATTTCAAGGCATATCAACTCTGGAACAACTATTTTTATGTGCAAAAGTCTCATTTAGAATCACAGTGCGATAATTGAGAAATTGAAGTTGGTGGTAAGTGGCAGGAAATGACACAAGGTTTTACTACCCTTTTTAGAGTTCTAGTTTAATAGTGTATACGGGTGTCACTGGCCATTATAAGCAAATGTTATACCTTATGCCGGCATTCTATGCCAGCTTGCATGTAAAGTTGTCTATTAAGTGGTGTTTTTATCTAGATTTCAAGTTTAAAGATCAACTTGGCTTCTGCAGCATGTGAATTTGTTTGCTGCAACTGGTACAACATTTTGACAATAGATATTCTTGCTCGATCAGCCTACCCCAAGTCATCTTAAGACGCTTATCTCTCTCTCAAGACACAAATTCCCCATGTTTTTGTTTTTCCTTTTTGTTTTTGGCAAGGAAGATGGTGTATTAGCAGTGGATAAATTGACAGATGCACAACGGTCAAGTGACAGCTTAGAGCAGGATTGCTCATATACAAATGAAGGGAACAAACTAGTTGAAGTCAACATTGATTCATTGACATTTAACAATGAACCATTAAAGGCATGGAGGAATGCAAATTATATAGAGGTTAAAGGCCTCAGCTGACTAGAACATTTTGACTTTGGGTTATGGATCCCCTTTGTCACTAAGATTGATCTATCAAAGCAACAAGCCAACAGCCTTAATTTCTTTCTTGCAAATTTTTGCGTTTCTTAAAGAAAGCATCTGCCACTTAAGTTTGCTTGAAAACATCGATAGCCCATAGAGTAGTTTTTTGCTAATAAAAATGAGACCAGTTTTAATAAGATGAAGAAAACTTTACCAAATATTAGCCTTATACCAAAGAAAAGATGGTCATAGCTATCATCGTACACTGACAGAGAGGTGTGCGGTGCAACTTGACTTGGTTCGAAGTCTTTCTTTTATTACGAGCCACGTTATCTTTAAGAGACATTTCTCGAACCGGATTAGAGAATGCCAGGGATGCACCATGCTGTACTCTCCAAGAGCATTTTGAGTTGAGTGATTTGTACCTTTGTATTTAATATGCTTTATGTATGCTGACGGGTGATAATTGCTTTTAGATGAAAACATGATATAAAATAAAAAATTAACAATTTGGAAGGAGTGCACGATTGTGTACTTTCGTGATATCCGGTGATTTCTAATTATGCAAGTTTTTGTTCATACTCATGCACACGATTGTGTATAACCTAAAAAGTTCAGTTTTATATTAAAAGCGACATTTTAGAGGCAAATTAGTGAGAAAGTGGTTGACACTGTTATGAGATGTTTAAAGGTAATTTCATAGGTGAATCGAAGCTTAAGGTGCCAGAGACGTAGAGTTTTTATCGAGAAATCTATCAGAATATAAGATTAATCATCTACATTATCAAAATACACTATAGAAAATAATAAGGACGATTTAGAATTATGATTCTAATTTTTTTTATTCTGTATTCTATATGTATGGATATGATTTCGTGTTCGCTAATGTATACCTAATTTTTCTATTAGTATCTAGGTCAAATGAACCCTAGTTGAATACTTTGGCATGTTTTGATTGTTTCGTTAATGCAAATTGAGTTGATTGATTGTTGCGATCCAATTATTTATTTTATGACTGAAAACAATTTTATAATCCTTAATAACGGTGCTTAAAACTTGATGACGATGACGATGATTTAGTTTTAACCGCAAGTGTATAGTGTAGCTATAAATGCTAACACTAGTAAGTACAGGTCAATCCTATAATGACTAGAATTACCAGTACTTATTGCCTTTCTAATATCTCGTTTAACAAATTATAGTGCTTATGATTAATCAAATTCAAAATTTAAAAAACAACTAAAATGAATCAACAAAATTGAATAACTAGAAAAAAATAAAATAAGAAAGAACCAAAGAAGAAAATGGTAGTTAGAATTTGAATTCCCTTAAGACTTCTCTTGAAATCATAATTTTACTAGTCAATTTAATTTATAGTTCATTGGACTATTGAAATTCCTCAATTATGCTAATATTTTTCTCAAGAATATTAAAATCTAATCCTAGGTTGATTAACTTAAATATCTTTCTAGTTGAAACCTTAAGATTGCTTCAATCAATTCATGAATTCCTTTAGGTTTGACCTTAATCCAAAAGATTTATGTCAACTTATCTTTAGGTTTATATGTAATTCTTTTCAATTATGCTAGATTTATTCATGCATTGGATTTCTCAATCTGAATGGCTTGAAATCATACATAAATCAACATGCTAGCAATATTAATTTAAGAATAACAAAAAAATACATACTTAAATCTCAATGAAACTAAAAAATAAAATAAAATAAAACAAAATCACTATAAGGTCTATCTTAGGGTTCATCTAATCCAAATAAAAATAGAGGTTTAGTTTCTAATCATATAATTTTTAATGTCAAAATTAACGAAAACCAAAAAATCAAAAGAAATATGATGAAATCCCTTTTAATCTTTATAAAATCTACTTTAGATTGATGGTAATCTACTTTAAATATGTTTTGTTGCTTTTCTTTGTTCTTTATATTATCTTAGGCTTACAATTTAGGTTTTCTCGAGCTACCCTTGAACCTCTTTCCAACCTCTCTCCTTTTCTCTTAGTTTTACCCTTTTATAGCTCAAAAATTAAGGTTTTTGGAGTGAACATGGTTACCCAGATAATTGTTTGCACGATATTATCCTTTAATATTACTTTAATTTTTTGAAAATCATACAAAAATACGTTTCAAGAAAGCTACATTGTCTAGGACATGGTCATGTTCCTCAAGGACAATTTTAATCCCTTAATTTTTTTTGCCTCGATTCCATCTAATTTCTACTATTTCTGATGTATGAAGGCAATAAAATCATAATAGAATGAATTAAGTGTCAAAAATAATTAAAACAACTCTTAAATAAACAAACAAAATGAACTAGACACAGGATTAGAAATATGATCTATTAAGCATTTAACACATTCACTAAAGCACCTCCTAACAATCTTAATTCAGTTTACTAGAGATTCAGATTAGCCATGGGATGAAATAAATTCTAGGCTAAGTGATTGATTCTGGTTATCCATGAAAACCCATCTTATGAACCATCCTTGCCAAAAACACATGGGCCATCGGAGTGGGTGGTTGACCCTAATTTTTTTATGCATTTTATGAACCTTTTCTCATCTTATTCCCTAACTCATTCACCACAATCATAATAACTACAAGGATGTCTATTACTATATTTATAAACAATAAAAAGGAAAGAAAGTGGAGTTAGCCAGTAAATTAAGGCTTGAAATTGGATGATTTGATATTTTCAATTATAAGCAAGATAAGTCCAGTATAAGGAATTATGCAAATGAAAAATATGTCCCTATAAATATAGTCATGCTCAAATCTTGATATAATTGAATATTCAGGAAGAATTTTATGTTTTGAAGGATTAAATGAGACACATTTATGTAAATGTGATACTACCTGTTTTTGTTGAACTAATGTGTGAATTTTATACCACTTTGCAATTTAATGATTATCATGAACTCAACTTGTTTACCAAGTGGATTACTGAATTCAGAATAATAGGAATGAAATTTTCCTTTTTTAAATATTGCAATTGTTTTTATAAAAAATGATGATAAAAATGACCATTTATAAATTTAAAATGTTATTATTCTTCTAATTTTCAACATGCTAAATTATGACACAGGTGGTCTGTTGTAAAATCCCGTTACCGATGTGAGGACATATCGGTAATTTGGATGAGTGAACAGTGGGTGCATTCATAATTAGTTTGCACGTATAGGGATTCTGCATTAGTAATAAGTGAGATAAATTACACATGCATCATAGTGACATGCATTCATGATTATTCCAGCATTTAATTGTGATATTTGAGTTGAGCTGTGGA
>JANZLD010000237.1:38409062-38424392 GCA_026413575.1 Erythroxylum carthagenense | reverse complement strand
CACAATTTTCCGATTATTCGTTTCACTCCGATGATACGATTTGTATTCCGATTAGCGATTTCTCGCTTTTCGATTTTCCGTTTTTCCGTTTTGCTTTTCGGTTGGGATCCGGTTCCCGGATCGGGTCCCAACACCTTAAGTGTGCGTTAAAGCTTAACTTAGCATTCCTTTGTAATCACCAACCAATAAGTCTATTTGCTTTCAAACATCTCACTTTATTCTTGTTAAGTCTTTCAATCACACCCTTATGACATAAATCTTTAATACAAATCAACAAAATGAAATGACAAAGAGAGACATGACAAATATATCCATTTGTCTACAAAATTTCTTCCACCAGTCATTGCTTTTTGTTTAAGGAAACAATATTGGCTAGAGGACCAATACTTGTCTTTTTTTAGCAACTTTTTCTACAAAATTTCTTCCACGGGTCATTGCTCAATATCAAAGTTCCAATACTAATTATCCAAGGGATTTTTTTTCCAACTTAGCAAAATTGGATAAAAATGTTAAAGTCCTTGTGCGGTAATCAAGCTTAAGTTCAATAAAGCCTAACTAAACTTCCTTCATGTAATCTTTGATAAATGCCAAACTCCTTTTGTGTTTAAGTTTTTCACTCACACTCTTATCATATAACTTATTAACACAAATTAACCAAATAAAACAAAAAAGAGAGATATGATAAAGCTAACATTTTATTAATCTATTCACAAAGAAACAGTAAAAATACTCAAGTTATTTTTAACTTAAAGCACTCCATAATATAATTATTTAAGACCTTTCTACTTAAATCTCTAAAAAAGAACTTTCTCTCAAAGTTCTCAACTCTTTTCCTAATGATTAAATGTACAATATTACAAAAATGAACTATAAAAGATACCTTTATATAGGCTTACAAAACTATGAGCCTAACTAAGCTAAACTATCCACTTTCTTTACTAACCCAACAAATTAGTGGATAGTTATCCACTTTACGCCACTACTTGAAGAAGTAATCCCATTTTGTAAGATAACACTCTTACTTTCTTAGCCCACAACTTTCATATTTTTATCATATGTTGCCACAACATTTCCTCTTAAAGATAAATTCTTTGATGAACCTTTGGTTTAGCCATTTTGAGTCATCTTTTTGCATGGTACATTTAAGCATATTCTTGGCGCAATCATATTACTTTATGATTTAAGTTAGCAAAAAAAATATGAGTCAACATATAATAAACCTTGTAGCTTTACATACCTCTTAACCTTTTCATCAAAGTTAAGTATCTTTATACACCTTTGGATTTAGCACGACTTGGCTATGCCTTTATCTTACTTCTTATCAAATACTTTGCCAATGCTCACCAATACATGTCACCACTCACCTATTATCGAGCTTTCATCAATAACACTCATTTCTTACTCGCAAGTATTTTCCTTATTCCATTATTAATATTTCATATTTATACTAACCCTAATAATAAGCATTAACTACAGCTTACCAAAACTTACATAATTTTATAATTTGGATTTAAGGGTCTAACACTTACCGTGCTAATAATAAAATATATTCTTAGTCACATATATAAGATAATGTATATAAGACTACAAACGACATTAAAAGAAATTTCTTTAGATTCTCGTCTTCTTGATAGGTCTAAAGACATTTCCTATTAATTTGGCTCACCTTTAATAATGACCCTATCAAATGGATTGCTATCTTATATACAAAAATTGTACAAGAATCTTTTTGACATATGATACTTATGAAGAAATAATTTTTTAGATGATCCTTTTTGTTGAGCCTAAGACACCCAAAATAGGACTAGTTTGGATAACTTTAACTAATAATTTTCATAAAGGTAACTAATCAAACACCTTGTATGCAAAGAAAAAATATACTTAATAAAATTGAAAGAATGTTAAAATAATGATAATTATTTGTCACAAAAATGCCATTTGATTAAAAGATTAATATTACTTCCAAGGGTCCATCTTACCTAAATCTATATCCCAACTAATTCGTAAATAAGTAAGAAATAACAACATAAAAATAAGAAAGAACATTAAAAAAAAAGAAGTCATCATTATGAATGTTGAATCTTAAATCTTGTTTTCTTGGTAAATCTAATTAGATTCCTTGTTCCTTTCCAAGATTGACTTTTTTCTTAATTGTTCACTCTTGTAATTGCCTTTTAAATGACTCTTTATTCTTTGAAACTCATTTATGGCCAAAAGCTCCCTTTTTTTTGTGTGTCAAACACACTAGAAAAAAAAACCTAACTTTGCATGCTAAATTTTATAGTAGTGGTCAGTAAGGATTGTATCCACAAGGAATGTACATGTAACTTTTGTAATGAAAAGAATTGATGTTTAGGAAATTAAGGGGGGTTTGGTTGTATGCAATTAAGAAAATGAAGTAAAATTGAATCAATGAAATCAAATAAAATCAAATAGTTGAAGATTGATAAAATTGATGAATGCATTTAGAATCTGGTTCTCAGTTCAATCTTAGTCTACATATAAATAAACATACTTCTTTATTTTGTTGTTTTCACACCTCTCTTAGAAACTATTAATTGTAAGTTAACAATAAGCTTTGGTAACTCCAGTTTTGCCTTGGGCCTCATTTAACTAAAATAAGCTCTTTAACTAAATATAGCTATCGAATAACCTAGAATAAACTTTCTACATTTAATAGGACAATCGCATTATGAACTAAGAAAACTGATTAATCTAGAAAACAACTATACAAGCTAGGGTTATTTAACTTATGTTATGTTATCCTTCATGATTTAACACCATTAGTTTACCACAACTGAATTGAAAACACAACAATTACGTATTGTATTTAAAGATTCTAGAAAAGGGTTTTTATAAAAATAATCTAATAAAAGCATTCAAATCATCCTTACTAAAATAACCAAATCAATAAGCAAATAATAACATAAACAGTATCTAAAGAGAGAGAGTCAACAATACCTAATGAAAAGATGCTCAAATGCAATCTTTAGCTTCAATTTCACCTTTGAACTGGAAGGAAGAAGACTAGCCCTTCATTGATCTAAAAAAAAGTGAGTGTTCTACCTCCTTTCATGTTCCAAAAAAATTCATGTTATATTTGGCTACTCAAATGTCTATTTATAGCAAAAATTGGGTTTCTAAGCTATGCATCACCAAAAATACCACATTCAAAATTATACATGGCTATGAAAGTGGATACACGACCATGTATCTTGCGGGTCATGTTGAATTCTTCATTTTCTTGGATTTTCTTATCTCATACTCACCCTAATCCATCTTCTTATTGTTCCAAAAAGACAAATGAGTTTGAACATCAAGATGATGACTCAAGCAATGTGTTTTAACTCATTTTAGTTTTTGTGCTTCCAACTTATACCTAAAACCAATTATGAACCAAATTGAGTATCTTAAGCACTTTATAACTTTAATCACTAAGTGTTATGAAGTAAATGTATAATCAACTAAGCAAACATCACTTTTCCACTACCTCTTATTTTAATAATTTAAACCTTAATTTTTAATTCCCAATAAGGTCTAACATAGGTTTATGTTTATGATGGGTTATTTTTTATCACATTATGTAACTTTTTTTTTTTCATAAATCACCACTGCCATTATGGGAACAACATGGAGACATCTATAGTTCATGTTAATATGACTTGACCATAGGGGGTGTTAACTAATCAAAGAGAAATAGAATAATCCCTAGTAGAACATGGCCCAAACATGGTGGCATATAGGTGTCGTGTTCTTGAGCGTTTCTTCACTTCTTTTAAGGTTAAACTAACACAACCAATTCTCCAAATTCACTGTTTTTCCTTGAAAAGACAGAAAAAAAAACATAGAACAAAATTATGTCTCATTTTAAGTATCAAATCCTTTAAAAGTGTCAAAACAATAAGCACAAAATATAAAAATAGTGCTAAAAATAAAGCCTATTTGTTATACATCAATCATCCCACACCTAAGCATTTATTTGTCCTCATGGAAACCAATTTCATCATTGTAACTTAAATAAAAAACAATTCCAAAAAAGTTTTAGACAAATTAAGCATACTAATTAAGATTATCCATCATTCATTAAATCATAAGGGTCATGAAAACTTTAGGTAACTAACTACTTATATTGGTTCAGAAGTTAATTTAATTCACTTCATGATCCTTCGAAGTTCAATTCAATTATCAAATTTTAACTCCATGTAATAAATGAACAAACATAAGATAAGATACTTAAACCTGTTCATACCTCTTTTAACAAAATACAAAATTAAATGAAACAAGAGCATTAGGGATGTGTTTGAAAAGCAACCTATCCTTTTGACACAAGAGTGAAAAACTTATCATGAATAATCTCAGTTACTAAACTAGTTTACTATCTCAAATGGCTACTCATAAAACTCTTTAACTTCAATCTTTTTATTGGCATGAACCCAATGGAGTGAGACTATTTATACTCATTTATTCATATTTTTAATCTTTTTAAGATAATTGAAATATTTAAAATAATTCATAATTACTTGATGCATGTACATTTTATACAAAGAATATCATGATGCTCATCATGAAGTTCGCTTGGATTTAACAACCACTATTATTGAACTTGCTCTTGTTAAGATATTTAAGCTCAAATTCAACCTATTACAATTTCCTTATACAGGTGCAGAGTTTATGACCCTAAAAATGTGAAGAAAGGCCCATCGCATCAGTTTCCTCAAATCCTTCCACCCTAACTAAGTAAATATTAAATCTAAAGGGGTTGCTTCTCTTCTAGTAGTTTAATAGGTTTTTAATTAGAATGGGGGGTCAAATATAAGAACCCTAGATTATTAAAAGAATCCTAACACTCTAAAAAGGCTAAAATTTAATAAGAACTTATCAATCCTCTATCTATTTTCTTTCTAAAAAGCCTGTATCCTTTTTGTTTATTAGTCTTTATAAAGAAATGCCCTTTGAATTCATATCAGTCACCTAAAATTTGCTTGCATAATTACAGAAGTCATCATAGTAGTTTCTTAAACAAGCATTCCCCTCATCTTCTGAAGGATGTAGTAAGTTATTGAAGTCTCCAGTAATTAGTCAGGGATCATTCATCAAGTTACCTATTTCCTTTAGCTTTGACAATAGTTTGGTTCTTTAAAAAACACAATTCATGGAATAAATGAATGTAATTTGAACTTTTATCCCCTCCTGTTCGAAGCTAATATATAGATAAATCAATTGCTCTTGTGTGGTTGAGTTGATAAGCTCCAACTTATCATGATCATATGCCATTATTATTCTCCTATTATTATGGCTATAATAATTAAAGATGGTGATCCAATGTCTCTTTAGAATTTACAAATTCTTAAAGTTATTCTCCTTGAGTTTAGTCTCCAAAAGACCTACAAGGAAGGGGTTAGTATCTTCAGATAATTATACAAAAGATGTTACTCATCATAATATAACGCTTTTTAACATTTTAGGTTAATATAGTAATTCTTTAGAGAATGAGTTAGATTTTTTTTATTTTCTCTTCGACTTTCTTCTAGAAATACTTTGAAATTCTTATCAATATCATTATCATTTTACACCTGAGTTGGTTAGGTGGAAATGGCAAAAACTTCTTGGGGGATTCATGATAACCCCCTAGTGATTGATGCTATCCTTAGAAAGTGGTCAAGCTTGCAACTCCTAGTTTTGTATGCTCTTGAGGCCTTGTTTATTATGATCAATTAGATACTGAGTGGTCATTTAATTAGGATACATGTTGTTATCAAGAGATAAAGATACATTATCATGTACTTGAGGTACAATCAATGGGCTAAATAGAATGGAAGCTCTAATTGACCCCTTTGGTTGTCATTATTATTAGGACAAACTCTTCATCGTGAGCTTTTATTATCAGTTCTTGATAATCACTTGTTTTGAATCATTTTCATGTTGGAATCCAAGCTTTCTTTTATTTTATGCCCTCTAGTTTCCATGAATAAAAGACATAAATTTGATTCTCAAACTTCTTGTTATTTTCATGAAGCCTGAGAATAGGAATACACTTAAGGAGTTGCTGGTCAATGTCTACGAGAATTCAAATCTTGGTGAAGTTAATCCTTCTTGTGATAGCAATAACATCGTCCATGCACAAGGATTTGCCAATGTAACTTATAAGATGGTTAAACCCCTTTATTACTCATTACTCAAGAGGATTATTATGGAAGTTTATCTATAAAAGGACCTACTTTTGCTTTATATTATAGAGCAAGATTCCTGGTTTCCATGTTTATAAAAGGAGCGACTTCTTATTAAAGTGACAAGGGCTTGATTTAATAACATGTTAAGTTGATGTTAAGGAATCAAAACTTAATGGCCTGTTTGGTTCAACAGAATAGCTATTCTATTCTTAGCATATTCTTATTCCATTCATTAAACTTGTATTTGATTAGAAACAAACACAGAATAACTAATCATCAAGAATATCTATTCTATAACTTTGAGGAAGATATAATACTGATCCCTACCTATCTTTATCTATTCCAAGAATAACTATTCTTATCCAAGACAACTTTATCTTTCAACGTCTTCCACTTCTTCGATTCTCCCTCCCGAAACTTTTTCTTCTCTTCTCTAGATTCGCTCTCTATTGAAAATTAGTTTTGTATAATAATAATAATAATAAATAAATAAATAAATAAATAAATTTTTAATAATAATAATAATAATAGAATAAAATTAATAATAATAAGGAATTTAATAATAAAAATAAGAATAAAATTAATTGAAAAATTAGTAATAAAAAAGATAATAAGTAGAAAATTTATAATAATAAGAATAATTAATAATAATAATAATAACAATAATAACAACAACAACAATAATAATAAGGATATTTTGGTCTTTTTGTTATTTATTCCTTACTCATTCCAAGTTTATATTTTCAAACTAAATATTGACATAAAAATTCTTTATCTATTTCATTCATTAACCAAACAAAGTAATACTCATTCTATTCTATTCCTTATCTTTTATATTGTTAATAATAACTATTATATCCCTTATCTATTCTATTCCTTAAACCAAACAAGCATTAATAGAAACAAGTCATCCTCATTCACTGTTACTTCCCTGAGCCCCTATTATTTCCAATAGAGTTAGCCTAAGATTGCATTGTTGGAAAAGATGGACGCTTTTCAAGGAAAATAATGTCGCTTCCCTCATTAAAGCTCCTTCCTTCAGAGTTTCTAACTTAGGTGCAACAATTGGTTTGCCCTCTAAGTTGTCAGGGGAGCAATAGTGAAGTTTCAGAGTTAAAAGAGGGCTCATCAAAAAACTACAGCCAATATCGTTTTTCCACTAGAACGCATTAGAGTCTCTAAGGAAGGAGTGGTAGTAGCCTCAATAGAGCCAAAAGCAAGGGAATTAGGAGGTAAAGGGTCCTTGAGAGAATTTGGAGGTAAAGGGACTAGGGGCAATAAGGAAGTTAAGTAGAAATTCTTTAAAGAATAAGGCTCACAACTAAAAGTAGAAGTTATTCAGAAGATAAGTTTAACGAGTTCACTATAGTTTCAGAAAAGGAAAAAGAGAACCCAAGCTCGAAAGTTAAGAAAACACTTCCAAACAAGAACCAAGAAGGAAGACAGGAAAATTTACCAAGGAACCAAGCAATTTTCAACTAAGAAGGGAAGGAGAACGAAATAAGGGGGATAAAAAAAAAAAAGGAGAAGCAAAAAAGTACAAGGAGGAGAAACTCTAGAGGAAAGGGAAGACTTGAATAGCGACAACGTAATAACACAAGTCTGGCATTGAATGCCACAGAAGAAGAAAATGGGAAACTGACAATGAAAAGTAGAAAACAGCATACAAGATTAGGCAAAGGAACGATAGCATCATTATTCTTCAAATTCATCACCCAATACTTGCCCTTTATTTTATGTATTTGCTTCTCACATTTATTGATACAACTAGTTGATACGCTCTTAAAAACGTAAGCAAAGTTCAGTTTGCAGGAACTTCAGCTACAGAGGAGTACTTCTTCAGAACAAAAACAGGATCTCCAACTTTAACAACCTTCCCCTTCTCCACGCTAGAATTGTCCTTCCAGACCAAGTTCTGCCCAAAATAAACCTGCAATAAAAGGATTTCGCTGTTTATACTTCCTCAATAGAGATTACAAGAACCATTGAATTCTCTTGTCTCACTTTTCCTTGTGGTTTGACATGCGGACGCAAAATTTTGTCTGATCTGAATGTCAACAGAGTTTTGGTTGGTTCAGGCCCTGCAATCCCACTGTTTATATCAATTGTGGGTATCTGCAAGCGAAGTTGCCTCGTAAATATCAGATCTTGCAGTACAGCAAATCTTAAGAAGAAAGAAAAAAGTAAAATGCTGGACAATTTAGAGTGAACAAAATTTATGCAGAAAACTGGGATTTTTCACTCCCAAATTTGCAAGCAGTATTGCAGTCCAAATTGCAAGTTAAGATCTTTGCCAGACGATAAAGAGGCTGCACACAAAAATAAAAAATCTAAGGCACTAATATGGAAAATACAAAATCCTCAATCGTCAGGCTACTTAATTTTGAATGAATCTATCTGCAGATCAGGAAAGAAAGTGGACCAAAGTTTTGAGAATTTTGGTCCTCATGATGTAACAATAAGATCCTGAGCAGCGTTCTTCACTACTTAGCTCCAAAAAGTAACCGATGTTATATCCAACCAGGCTTAGTCGCCATCCTCTTTAGGAATTCCTTATAATTCCGAGACAAAAGTTACAAAGCAAAAGCATTTATGAAGCATAGCATTTGTAAGCAAAAGAGTTTAAGAAGCACAGCAGTTGTAAGCAAAAGAGTTTTTAAGAAACACATCATTTCTGAACAATTTTAAGGATTACAGTTAATTATCATAAGGCCTCATCACCGTCTCCTTCCATTATCATCATTTTCAGAAATGTAGCTCAAGGAGAAGGTCAAGCATGAGTTTCATAAGATATATTCGATATTAAAGGATACCTTACAGCGGTCGCATAGCTTGGCACCTTCAAAATTCAACTTGTTTATCCTGAATTCCTTCCACAAGTCCTCAGCAAATGGCTCACAGCCATCAACTAGAATGCTGCAATTTGAAAGTTAATAGAGAGAGATTCACAAGCCAATCAAAGAAAGTCATCAGAACTAATAGGAACAGAACAAATTAGTACTTGGCCCTAAAGCGGTTGAGTGGAATGGGCTCTTTGGTACGTTCATTTAAGGCATCTAAAGATCCCTGCAAAACATAGTGGCAATCCAGGACCAAGAACTGAGAAATCATATAAACCAATTACAAGGTACATTGTATTTAACCCAACTAACCTGAGATACAAGCAGATACGGGAAGACATCACTAAACATAATGTAATGCGAATAAGTTTCTTCAGGATCTGCAGGTCTAATCTCTGATTCTGAAGTATTTTCATAAAAAATATATACAAAGAAGCAGAAATAAGAGATCACCTTTAACTTTTGTTTGTTGAAAACAAGCATCCAAATCAATTCAGGATACATATCCTCAATCCTATCCAAATGCTTAAAGTTTAAATACAAGTTCTCTCATTATGTTTGAGCAATTACGCTAAATATTGCAGTGAACATTCTATTACAACCAAGGAATTAACATCAACTCAACCTGTATTAAAACGAACTAGCCGACTCGGTTTCCCAATGTAGTTTGAAAACCATTCTGCTGCTTCATTTCCCTCATCCAATGCTGAACCAGACCATTCCCACAATGAGACACCTTGTGCTACATTATTAGGCTTTGCCAGTGGGATTTTAAGCGGACTCATCCCAGGAGCCTTTATAACTGTAGACGGGGAAACAACCAAGTTAGTATCACAGAGAACACCAACAACTAACAATTTCACAAGTAATTTGGAAAGAGAAAGACAGAGAGGACAGTTATAGTTGTCAGTGATGCAAATACACCATCTCCAATGCTTGGGAAGTTGGAATATACATCAAAAGCACAACATAACATTTAGATATTTTGACTTTTAAATTTAAAAAAAAAACATGTACATATATTGTTCTACTTCTACAAGAAAAGGCATCCTTTTGACATAAGAGACTCTGCCATGTTACTAAACTTGAGAAAACACGAGCATGAAAACCATGACAACTTCACAATTAAAAAAAAAGACCTGTATCCCACAAAAAGAGAAAAAGGAAAAGAACACAACATAAATATTTGGACAGCCTTAAAAGAAAAATGCTATGGAATGTGTGATATGATATAGAAGGGTAAGAAGCAATCGAATACTTCCTTTTCTCGACAGACAAAATCACAAGGATGTATAATAGGATAGAGATATTACCCATAAACGAGCTCTTAGTAGGTACCCAATCCTCCGAAAAAGCCTCATGCGGCAGCTCAACCTCAACGAAAGCCAGCTTGGGTTCAACCCTTAGCGTATATGCCCTTCCTTTGTAATTCACAATTAGCCAGTTTCGATCCCAGCGAAATCCTAAATGTTCAATCACAACCAACAAAAGAAAAAGAAGCAAAAGTTAAAGTTAAAGTTTGCATGTCGAAGAATTAAACAGAGTGAGTTGAGAGGCTTATGTAAAAACTCCAAACATCTTAGCCTAATACTAATAACACAAATGGCAAAACTGAAAAAATTCAACACAACACACAAAATGGTTCACACACTGCACCCCAGCATGCATTGGCATTTAACGCTGAAAGAGAAAGTTGACCAAAAATGTTGTATATTTGCAACACACTGTGCAGAGCTGGAGCAAATTAACCCAAAGAATTAGAGAAAAAAAAATGGTACCAGGTCAAGGGGGATGCACCTGTACTTGGGATATAGAGTTACCTACCATAGGGAGTGAGAGGAGCCATAGGAACAGAAATCCCACGGCAGCTTTTCAATGGGTAGATGAAGATGGATGATACTGCAGCTGCTGCCTTCTCCATGTTCGCTCTCCCTTCCTCTCTACTTGTCGGCTAGAATTATTATACATATAAAGGTATGAATCAGATCCCCAACTGGCTACTGGTCCCAATTTTTAATTCCCAACAGTTATTTTATCAGCAATATCATATGGGAAGCCTTTCTTTTTCAGAGTCCACAGAAAAGAAAAAAGCAAAAAGTTACTGTTCTTGCTTAATTAAAAATAAATTTTCTATCTTTTAATGGTTGAATATTGAACTCGATTATACAAGTATCTGTCTAATGTCTATTTGTTAACCAACAAGATGGAAATTGGAATCCATCCATCCTCTCTTTGTCTTTAGTCTTTACGTGGGTAGTTGAAAAGATAATGAAATCCAAAATTGAGTTGGCAATCATGGTGAAGAATACCTTTTTCTTTTTCAAGTTTTTGGGTTGGACCATGTTCTTCTCGTGTAGATATGCGAATAAAATTTAATAAATTAAAATAAAAATTGATTAAGAGGAATCTTTTGAACCAAAAATCTATCATCCATTTCATTTCGACTGTTGTCTTGTCGGTGTTATCTTGTAATAATAAAAATGATGAGCATCCCTGTCCATGTTCCCAGACCCAGAGCTCACGTCAAGCCCCTCGTTTAACTTGCCCAAGTAAGTATAACCAACAAAAATGACTTCTTACACCCAACACCCCATCTCCCCGGTCTCAGTCCCATTACACTCTCATTCCACTCTCCTCGCTCATCAGCACACCAGACTTCCTAATAAACCCTTACCTCCTCAGCCTTTTACCCTTACATTTTCTCCAACGTCCCTTTCGCTTTCACGATCACAGACCTCATGGGTTGACTCCATTCGCTCCCAGACCCGCTTGGAACTGTTCCACGAAGCCCTTTCTACCTATGTTGAAATGCTTCTTTCCGGTGTTTCTCCCGACAACTTTGCTTTCCCTGCCATTTTGAAAGCTGCCACAGGCCTTCAGGACCTGAATTTGGGGAAACAGATTCATGCCCATGTTGTTAAATTCGGATATGAATCCTCCCCTGTGACCGTAGCTAATACGCTTGTAAATGTGTATGCTAAGTGTGGTGAGCTGGGTGATGTGTATAAAGTGTTTGATAGGATTACTGAGAGAGACCAAGTTTCCTGGAACACAATGATATCTGCTTTGTGTCGGTTTGAAGAGTGGGAGCTTGCACTAGAGGCTGTTAGATTGATGTTGTCAGATAATTCGGAGCCCAGTTCGTTTACTGTGGTCAGCGTGGCTCTCGCTTGTTCTAATTTGCGCAAGCCTAAGGGCTTGTGGCTTGGTAGGCAGGCACATGCTTACTGTTTCAGGAATGGCCATTGGAGAACCTTTACGACTAATGCTTTGATGACTATGTATGCAAAACTAGATAGGATAGATGATGCAAAAAGCTTATTCCAAATGTTTGGTGACCGTGATTTGGTTTCTTGGAATACCATTATAAGCTCGCTTTCACAAAATGAACGCTTCATGGAAGCTTTGGCATTCTTGCAGTTTATGGTTCTTGAAGGAATTACACCTGATGGGTTCACTTTCGCAAGTGTTCTTCCTGCTTGCTCTTACTTTGAGATGTTACGTACTGGGAAAGAAATTCATGCTTATGCTTTAAAAAGTGGTTGTTTGATAGAGAATTCTTTTGTCGGCAGTGCTTTAGTTGACATGTATTGCAATTGTGAACAGGTTGAAAGTGGTCGTCGAGTTTTCGATAGCATCTTGAACAAGAAAATTGGGGTTTGGAATGCTATGCTTACTGGCTATGCACAAAATGAGCATAATGAAGATGCCCTGGTGCTCTTTATTGAAATGGAAGCTAATTCAGGGCTCTGTCCTAATGCAACCACAATGGCAAGTGTCGTACCTGCTTGTGTGCACTCTGAATTGTTTTCCAAGAAGAAAGCTATACATGGATATGTCATCAAATGGGGTTTGGAAAGGGACACGTATGTTCAAAATGCACTTATGGATCTGTACTCTAGGATGGGGAAAATAGATATTTCAAAGATCATATTTGATAGCATGGAGGTTAGAGACGTAGTTTCCTGGAACACAATGATCACTGGTTATATTAGTTGTGGACGTTATGATGATGCATTTCTGATCCTCCGCGAGATGCAAAGAACAGAAAAACAGATCAAGCATGATGGGGTTTGTGAGACTGAGAAACAAGTTCCTTTTAAACCTAACTCAATAACACTCATGACAGTCCTTCCTGCCTGTGCTTCCTTGGCAGCTTTAGCAAAGGGGAAAGAGATCCATGCTTATGCCATTAGAAATTTTTTAGCATCAGATGTTGCTGTAGGAAGTGCATTAGTTGACATGTATGCAAAGTGCGGTTGCTTAATCTTATCTCGTATAGTATTTGATCGGATGCCCATTAGAAATGCTATCACATGGAATGTAATTATAATGGCTTACGGGATGCATGGGAAAGGGGAGGAGGCCTTGAAATTATTTAGAGATGGAGCTAAGGTAAGGGAAGTAAAACCTAACGAAGTTACTTTTATAGCATTATTTGCTGCATGCAGTCACTCGGGGATGGTAAATGAGGGCCTAAACTTGTTCCACAGAATGAAAGATGAGTATGGGTTGGAACCAACACCAGATCACTATGCTTGTGTTGTGGACTTACTTGGGAGGGCAGGTCGAGTGGAAGAAGCTCATGAACTTATCAATACCATGCCTTTTGATTTTGACAAAGTTGGGGCATGGAGTAGCCTGCTTGGAGCATGTCGGATTCACCAAAATGTGGAAATAGGGGAAATGGCAGCTGAAAATCTCCTTCAGTTGCAACCCACTGTGGCTAGCCACTATGTACTACTATCCAATATATATGCTTCTGCTGGGTTTTGGGACAAGGCACTCAAGGTGAGAAGAAGGATGAAAGATCTGGGAGTAAAGAAAGAACCAGGCTGTAGTTGGATCGAGTATGGAGATGAAGTACACAAGTTTTTAGCTGGAGATTTATCACACCCCCAAAGTGAGAAGCTCCACACGTTCCTCGACTCACTGTCAGAAAGAATGAAGAAGGAAGGATACGTGCCTGATACTTCCTGTGTACTCCACAATGTTGATGACGAAGAGAAGGAAACTTTATTATGTGGGCACAGCGAAAAACTGGCAATAGCTTTTGGTATCCTCAATACTCCTCCGGGGAAAACCATTAGAGTTGTCAAGAACCTTAGAGTTTGCAACGACTGCCATACTGCTTCTAAGTTTATCTCAAAGATAGTAGACAGAGAAATTGTCCTGAGAGACGTAAGGAGGTTTCATCATTTCAAGAACGGGACATGCTCCTGCGGGGACTATTGGTGATAAAAAGCCTCGGCGTTTCTCGGCAACATGCCATTTTCTCCTTGACAGGGATGAACTGGAATTTTATCATCTTTGGTATTGTCTGAAGCTGTTAGGCGCAGGGTACATGAAAATTTAGTCTGACTTCAGAGGTTGGCAGCGCTTAAATTTCTATCCATCCAACTACAGCCTGGTTCTTTCAAACGTAATAGTCCATCATCAGTGATTTACAACATACTAATCTTTAATCCCCATATGTATACTTTCACGCCAGATCAGGCCAAGTTTGAGTCTCAAAAGCTCAAAATCCAGTCCATCAAACATGTTCGACCATTTCAAGTAAACATCCGAATGAGTTCAAATCAAACTTAAACCTATCAATTTTTTAAAAAACACTTGGATTCAGACTCAGTTTAACTTATTATCATGCCTAAAGTGTTATATTCTCAGCCAACCTGTCCTTGGCATCTCCTTTTGTTTTATTGGTCCCCTAATAATAACAGTTCTATTCTTTTTAACTTAATAAAATGAAAGACCCAAAGGCTAGTTTAATTCATTAGTAACGATAGCTTATAGGCTTACAAAACACCCAATCTCCTCATTCTTATCCAACACGAGAAAACCTTGTTGAATGACCAGAAGTGGTCTCCATGATAGTCATCAAATCTTATTTGCAAGTTGTAACTAACTTAGGAACTAACTAATATTCTGCTTCCTTAACCCCAAAAAAGAAATTAAAATTCTGCCTCAAAAATAACTCCCCATTTGTATCTTTGGAAGTAGCATTCCTAACCAGTGGGCAAGACAGTGAAAACATGAAACTTTAACATTCCTTACTGCAAATCCAATCTATATTTAGTCTGCACTTGCACTAATTATAACAAAATAAGTTCAAATCAAATCCTGCTATCATTTCCCTTTGTTACGTTTCATGGCACCCTTTCCTTGACCCTTCTTTGGCGGTCCCTTTCCGCGACGTTTATACATTTCAAGCTTAGATAAACGCCTGCCAAAGTAAAATAAGACAATTATGTCAGCAATTATAGATTCTCATTACATTCCTTGCCTAGAGCTGCTAATAGATTTCATCCTCCACAAACTTC
>JANZLD010000237.1:38396645-38408962 GCA_026413575.1 Erythroxylum carthagenense | reverse complement strand
ATTCATTGGGTCAAAACCTCCATTGAAAACCCCAATTAAAACTCCAATTGTCACAATCCAATACTTAGGTCCCAATAAGAACCAAAATTGACCTTAATCTCTATGAATCAGTACCATTTAAATTAAATTCTATCTCCTATAATTAACCTCAATTGTAGACCTCTTTCCCTAGTTCACAACGAATCAGGAATCACCTCAATCGGAGGTCTACGCCAAAAGTTATGTCCAATAAACTAATATACATTCAATCAGAAAACTGTCCCCTTCGTCGCGACCTACGGCCGCTCGTCGCGACGTGCAGAAGCCCGTTCGTTGCGACGTGGAAGGTGCTCGTCACGACGAACACCATCCTGCGGCTCGTCGCGACGTAGACAAAATGACTCGTCGCGACGTGAACCCTTGCACTCATCGCGACGTCTCGCTGCGCTCGTCGCGACGAACACAAAATTACTCGTCGCGGCGAGGCTGCTCCAGACGTCGCGACATGCGGCCGCGCCACCGTCTTCTCCGATCCATTTTTCGTCCAATCTCTCTCTAAAACCAGTATTAAACACTCCTAACTACCCAATCAAACACAATAAATGCCATAAATGCAATAACCAACCATAAATAATAACATTAAAGCCATTAAAACTTACCAAATCAAGCTTAAATCCACAAATCCCTCCAAATCACCGTAAACCCTAAAATCCTTCAAAATCCACGATTAACTACTCTCCAAGCTTCTCAACCTTCATCAACCACAATAAACCAGTTAGCCTTGCACAATGAGGAGAAAACTATAAGGAAAAATCGAAGAACCTCACCAATGGGAGGAATCGACGGACACCGTGGGAGGAGAGAAGAAGAAAAGCCTTAAGGTAAAATCCCAAATTCAAACTTAGCTATATATAGGCCTAAGTCTCCAAATCAGTCCAAATTTCAGTCTCTAAATTTCAATGGCTCAACATTTTAATTTCCTAACAGTATGAATCTAATTTTTCCATTGCCATTGGACAATTCTTCCAGTATTATACAGTCAATCGGTCTGTCACTCGAATATTTCCGGTCCAGGCATTTTCTCCCGAATTTCCCGAAAATTTCCTATAAGCCACTATCAATTACCAATTACACTTAAACTATTCTAAATCAGTCATTCGAACCTAATTACTCCTAATTCCTCAATCAATTGCAATCTAGTCAGTTCAGTCAGTTCATGTTCACAATTGAATATCGGAAAATCATGAATGCATGTACCTATGAATAAATGCATATGCAATAAACATGTTCCTCTATAATCAGAGGCCAATGACATGCTCAATCAGTGAATGCAATGTAACCTATCAGTCCGTCCCAATTTACCAAAATACCCTTGCTAACAGTAACGGGATGTTACAATCAGATTGATAAGCTACGGCACTAAATACCAGATCAAAACTCAGTAAGCCATTTTTTTAAAACATTTTAGACTCGTTCACAAACGCGCAATTCAATAAACAGTTGGGTCCACTCTAATTCAAAATCATTTTCAATCATGTCACAATTCCAATCGTAACAATATTGACCACTATTAGAAAACATATTTCAAATATGGATTTCGTCCATTTGGGACCCACTGACACAAAAACACTAATTTGCAGAAATCAATAACTATGCTGGCCCACTTTAAAACGAACGCATTAGATCAAAACACAATTGCAGTAAATCATGAATGCGTGTACCTATGAATAAATGCATATGCAATAAAGTTGTTCCTCTATAATCAGAGGCCAATGACATCCTCAATCAGTGAATGTAATGTAACCTATCAATCCGTCCCAATTTACCAAAATACCCTTGCTAACAGTAACGGGATGTTACAGTAGGAGCGTTTTCAACAATAGTTGTTTATGTTAAATAAGCTGATAAAGAAGCTGTCCACCAAATATGTTTTATAGCTGTTTGAAAAGTTAAACAGCTTATGACAACCAATTAGCTAAAAAAATAGCTGATTATTTGTCTACCAAATGAGCCCTTAGTATGACTTTAGAGGTTGGAAGCGCTTAAATTTCTATCTATCCAATTACAGCCTGGTGCTTTCAAACGTAATAATCCATCATTAATATAACCAATCTTTAATCCCTATATGCATAGTTTCACACCAGGTCAAGCCTAGTTTGAGTCTCAAAAGCTCAAAATCCAGTCCATCAATCATGTTCGACCATTTAAAGTATACTCAACATCCGAATGAGCTTAAAGTCAAAATTAAACCTATAAATTTTTTTAAAACAACTTGGATTCAGACTTAGTTTAACTTAATATCATGCCTAAAGTCTTATATTATCAGCCAACCCGTCCTTCGCATCTCCTTTTGTTTGATTCGTCCCCTAATAATAACAATTCTATTCTTTTTAACTTAATAAAATGAAAGATGCAAAGCCTAGTTTAATTCATTGGTAAAGATAGCTTATAGGTTTAAAAAACACCCGATCTCCTCATTCTTATCCAACACGAGAAAACCTTGTTGAATGACTAGAAGTGGACTCCATGACAATCATCAAATCTTATTTACAAGTTGTAACTAACTTTAGGAACCAACTAATATTCTACTTCCTTAACCATAAAAAAGAGATTAAAATTCTGTCTCAAACATAACTCCCCATTTGTATCTTTGGAAGTAGCATTCCTATCTAGTGAAAACATGAACCTTAACATTCCTTACTGCAAATCCATTCTACATTTAGTCTGCACTTGCACTAATTATAACAAAATGAGTTCAAATCAAATCCTGTTATCATTTCCCTCTGTTATGTTTCATGGAACCCTTTCCTTGACCCTTCTTCAATGGTCCCTTTCTGTGATGTTTATACATTTCAAGATTAGATAGACGCCTACCAAAGTAAAATAAGATAATTATGTCAGCAATTATAGATTCTCATTACATTCCTTGCCTAGAGCTGCTAATAGATTTCATCCTCCACAAACTTCTACGGATCTTTTATGGAACAGAGTAATTTGAAATAAGTGCTGACACAAAGGAAGTATGAAGCACAGAAGATGTCCATAAAAACTATGACAACAAACTTGGTTTCTTGGGTTACTGTAGCAAGGGCCAAAAATACAAAGCTCAAATAGGCATATAACAGGACTAATGGAACACGAATGGCACTCAAGAACATAAATATACATGCATAAAAAACATATATGTTTATGTTTGAAGATAGGAATTAATATGAATGTCAAGGAAGTTTCTTGGCAAAAAGTGATTGAATTAGAAAGCAAGAGGCTTTCAATTTTATTGGCAATGGAATTATTTTTCTGCTGAATACTATTTCAAGTCTCCTGACAGATTGAGGTCTCCAATAGAAGACCTGATGTTCTACCTTTTATCAACATTTCAAGGACATATATACTTTAGCATGCCTAGAGTAAAGGAGTAAACACCCGAGGTTCTACATGAGCTTTTTTAATAAAACTGCAATTCTATCAAAAATTTATGTTTGTACAAATGTGGAAATCTATCCAATTTGAAGTACCTGATGACTAATAATCCCACAAAAACTACGGGAAATTTTCTTGCATTACAAAGGGGGAGAGCTTATAGTTATGGACATCCTTTCCACCACCAAAACTTTCCTAGTTTCCATATTTCCAGCTTTATTGTCTCCTGGGGCACAACACGATATACGTAGTAATCCAATTGAGAAAACGCAAGACCATCTCCCGTATTAGGGGACAAATTGTGTGATCAACGTAGGAGAGGAAATTTTTGGTATGAGTACCATAATGGTGCGATTCAGTTCGGATTCTCAAACTTTATGTCGAAAAGTTTTTTGAAGAAAACCGATCAATGAAGGCCCTAGTGTGTCCCATTGGGATTGGAAAAATAACACATTAAAGCCGTCAAATCTCGGGGCTTTATTAAGAGCCATGTTGAAAAAAGTTGACTTAATTTTGTCGGGCAGGAGAGGGCTTTCAAGGTCAAAAGTCACTCTGGGTGGGAAAGAGGGAAAACAACCTCTGAGATGAAGCAGGGTTAAAGTGGTAGAATCCTCCATATACAGCTTTTCAAGGAAAGTCTTGGCAAGGTGACTGATGTCAATTGGGTCGGAGTGAGCTTGGCCAAATTCATCTGTTAAGGAGGCAATGTGTAATTTCCATCTTTTGGCTGTCGTGACGGCATAAAAGTACTTAGTATTCTTGTCTCCCTGTCTGATCCACTGGCATCTAGATTTTTGGTGTCAGTAGAGTTCTTCTTGATAGAGCACATGTTTCGGTTCAGTCCGAAGATAATTTTCTAGCTTGCGAAGAGAATCAAAATCCTCTTCTTCCAATGATTTATGAATGCTCGTCAGCCGCACCATGAGTCTCTTCTTACGAATGAAAATGTTGCCAAAGGTTGAATGATTCCAATTATGTAAAGTTTCGGTCAGGTGTCTGACTGCCCCACAAAAAGTAGGCAAGTGGGAGTTCCAGTGATCTGCTACAGTTTAGGGGAAGCACTCGTGAGTCAGCCACGCGGATTGAAAACGGAAAGGACGAGGGGTATTAGACTGATGGAAAGTTTGCTAAATTGTCGCTAAAAGGGGGCGATGATCAGATTTTAGAAAAGGCATATGAGTGACTCTCGTATTAGGGTAGTGGGTGAGCCAGGAGTTGGAGCATAAAACCCTATCTAATCTAGCAAGAGTTTGACCTTTGTGCCAAGTGAATTTGGGCCCGGTAAATCTAAGATCTTGAAGGTGGCAACATTACACGCAGTCTCTGAATTGAGGATTAATAATCGAATGGTTTCGAGCACCACCTCTTTTATCATTCCAGTCTAACTTGGCGTTAAAATCTCCCCCTATGATCCATGACTAAGAAGTAATACTGGCAATTTTTCGCAAATGTTGCCAAAGGACGTGTTGTAAGGAATAGGTAGGACTTGCGTATATAGCCATAAAAGCAAAAGGGTATGATCCCAATCGATAGTCGTATGAATAAATTGGCAATGAGCTAACAGGATATTTAGAGTTATGTGCGATTTCCAGAGAATCCAAATGCCTCCTGAAATACCATTAGCTTCTACCCTATAAGAATTTGGAAACCTAAAAGACTGGATAACAACCTTGCATGCTCGGTCGCCGCTGATTCTGGTCTCAACCAGTACCACGAGCATAGGGCTGTGGATCTGGATGTAATTCGTAAGAATTGGCTTAAATTATTTACCACCGGCCCCTTCACAATTCCAAATAAATATGGACATAATAAAAGATTGAGTGAGGAGGAGACCAAACCTGGCCTTGAGTTGAGTCGAAGTAGACATGTTGTGCCACATCTACAGGTATCATAGAGTGCGGTTGTTGCACATCCATCTGAGACTCTTGTATATCCATAGCTGTATTGTCTGAAGAAGCACCATGATCAGGGTTCGGCGATTTAGAGGGAGGTTAGAGAAAATGGTGTAGTTTTATCCACTGCATGTGTGTCTTCCTCCATATCCCCCTCAATTGAATTATCAGTCATGGTAGGAACCAAAGCAGGGTCTTGAATAACCAGATCATTATGGGAGTGTATTTGGATAGCTTGATGATTTGGGGTTGGGGTTAGGGGGTTGCTATAATGGGCTTGGGTGTAGGAGGGGGTAGAAGTTGTTGGTGTTGGGCTGTGGAGGAGCTTCCTCTGCGGCCTGGAGCTTTGGTTGGGCAGGCCTTTTAGTGGAGTTTTGTTGGCCCACTTGAGGTAGGCCTAGGATTGCATTGGAAGCGGCCTATGACATAAATAGAAGACTGCACCGATGAAGATGCGAAGGAGTATCCAGAACTAGCCTCTATAAGCTGGGTAGCGCTAGTGGGTGCTGGCGCCGGCGTGGAGGAGTCTCATGTGTCCGTTGGTGTCAAGATCTGGAAGCGAGAGCCCCGAAGAGCCGATGCTGAGCTGAGTCCGTTGCTGTCCCGTCTTGTGATCGTTTCATTTGTGGGTTGACGTAGGCCTTATCTTTGGACTTAGATTCAAGCTCCATATGTCTCGTTTTGCGGCTCCTTGTCTTGGTTGTCGGCGTGTCTTGTTGGTGAGGAGACCGTTGGGAGATCTGGTGATGGATCGATGGTAGTCAAAGCTTGAGGTGGTTGCGCTGGCTGATGTGAGCAATTAGCGGCCCTATGTCCCACACGCCCACAAGAGAAGCATATTGGGGGAAGGACCTTGTATGCTACTTTGATGCGCTCCCCATCGATCTCAACGATGGATCGAAGTGGTGGACTAATGTTGACGTTCACCGTCACCCGAGCGAACTTGCCCCGCTGCGAGTGTTGAGTATTGGAGTCGATTTTCACTATACATCCTACGAGCTTTCCAAGTGCAGTGAGAAGGAAGGGGTGGAAGTGGGCCACTAACAACTCCGGGAACCTTACCCAAGCGATGACATGGGAGACTTTGCCGGAAGAAGGACGGAATGATGGGTGCCACGGTTGGACTGATAGAGTGTGGTCGAGAAGTATCCATGGGCCTTGGGTGAGGGCAATGATGTAGTCTTCAGCCTCCATGAAATTGATCAGGAAGAAATCATTGTCAATGTCTATGATTTTCATGGGGCCATTCAATTTCCATAAAGAGGTCAGTCGAGTTTTTAACATTGTATATCCAATCCTTCTTCCCATAAGATTATTTACTATAGCATGTTCCCACTACTTGTCAAGTCTGCCTTTAAATGAATTTAATAGTTCAATACCAAGGCCGAAAGTGCTTGTGACCATGTTGATATCTCCTTCTTCTATTTCAATGGGGTTTTCGGTAGGCCACTCTAGATTTTTATCATCTGTATGTAATTGGCCTATGACTGCTGCACAGTAATTGGGAAGTCTTGGCTGTGTTGTGGGTTGATTGGGAGGTGGGTCTTCCTCTCTTTCCCGAATACGGACTTTTTTTGCCGTCTGGCCGTCGTGTTCATTGATTTGGAGTTCATTCATAACGAAGGATGGAGGATGATTTCTGTAAATTTTAGTGAGTGCACAGTAGAACAGAAGGATGATAGGTGCAGTTGCAAAGAAGATGCTCTGTACCTTTTGTCCAATGCCAAGCCTTAGTTTGGCATATAAAACTGGTATATAATGGAAAGCAGATGCTTGTACCTTTCGTCCAATGTCAAATTTTAGTTTCGCGTATAAAACTGATATATAAAAAGTAAAAAGTAAAAATAAAATATTTTTTAAAATAAAAAATACATTAACATCTATTATTGTATCGTAAACTAATAAGAAATAAATAATAATTATTAAGCTAAATCTAAGTCTAATAAAAAATTTAAAATCAAAATCAAAATTATGATCTATACTAAATTAGTCATTAATAATTTTTTAGTATCACATTTTTAAATTATCCTAAATAAAATTAATTATTTATACTAAATTACTAATTAATAATTTTTTAGTGCTATTCTTTAAAAGATTTTTGAAAAATTTTTAAATCAAATGGGAAGTTTTCAACCATATGACCAATTTATTGATGACAATCAGTGACCAATCTTATTAAATGAAAAAAAATTATTATTTATTATTGATCAATAACAACTACAAAAAAATAGTCATAAAGCATTTTGCATTGAGTTTATTTCAACTTGTCTTACCTAGATCCTAAGCCATATAACTTCGAGAACAAATCTGATGTTCCCAAAGTACTATACCCCTGTGTCTCAATAAATTCCGATCATGTATTATGATAAGTTGGATGATTAAGATGTTAAAGCCACAACAGGGCACAGTAATTTAGTAACAACAAGGTAGCAGTAGATACGCTCCATGTAACTTCAGTCTTTGCATTTTTAGAAGTGTAAAGAATACTTGACAATTAATCATTAGGAATTGGGAATCGCATCAGGGATAAGATAGAGTTTTTAAGTCAAAATGACAAGGGAATGCGATGTTACCATTGTTAAATATTTTCATTAGTTACTTACTAAGTGAATGCCTTACTACCATATTTCAAGAAGCACTCAACAAGCTCTTCTAGTCAACTCAAATAGGAGTCGCTTCATTTAACATACGCAAACATCAAGTCCTTGAAAACAAAATAGACTGTCTACCTAGCCAAGCCTATTATGAACTAAAGAGCAACACTTATTGTCTGTAGCTAACAACAGTTTTAAAACTTTGAAACTTTATCAAATAATTTTAAATCAAATTCAAACACCGGATAGGATTAGATTTTCAAAGCATATCTTGTCTTTTTGATTGACACTCTCTTAAGTAAGTTTCCTTTCATTTGTTCAACTTTCATACTAAAGACAATGTTACTCTCCCTTTGTCTCTCATGGTTGTTCTATCTCTTTATTTGTTTTCTTTCCGGGTTATGTTCTCTTCTTCAAGCTTGTAGGTGATGGTTCGTTAACAAAGACTAGTAAAGTTTATACTCCATGGTATGTGTGTGTTCTCCATCATGCTTTCTCATTTGGGTATATGTTAGTTTCTTTCTTTAACAACGAGTTAAAACCAGCGAAGAGGGATTTCAGGGTGAATTTTATTTGATTTGGCGAAATGAAAAAACCAGTTAAATTCACGGTTGAGAAGTTATTTAACCAGTCGGTTTTTATTCTCAACCGTTAAAGTAAAATTTGAACTGAAAATCTAGTTAGTGCTTAATTTGGTCAAACCAGATTTTTATATCATTGAAAAATATAGAAGAAGCTAAAGGAAATCAACTAAAGCACGTATTGCATATTCTGTTAAAAAATAATGTATTATAACATTATCACTGAAATGATACAATAAATTGTGTTAAACGTAAGGAAAAAGACACAAAAACAAAATTGCAACTAAAGAAGCGATCAAATGAAATTTTGGTAAAACAAAGTGTTTTGTAAAAAGAGGAAGAAGTGATTGAATGAAGATTTGATAAAATAAAGTGTTTCGTAAAAGTAGGAAGAAGCGAGAAAAAATTCCCAATATAATTGGGTTTGCCTGCTTTAGAGAGATAATCATAAGTCATACTTATTAGACGAATGAGATTTGAAATATAAACTTAAATCAAATTGCATTTTAAGGTATAGACAAATTTTAGTCTCTGTTGCCACCTGCCATATGTCATCTTACTGTTTAATCACATTATTGGTCAATATTTATGTAATACATATTGAAAATATAGGTCTTTGATGGTGGTAAACATTAATTCATCCTAATTGTTAATTTATAATACTAAAGGACCTTGAAATCATGGTTATTTACCATAAAATCAACTCTATATCAACCTTAATGTTAAGACAATTATAGCTTGACTATTTTAAGTAGTTTAGTTCTTAACCATTCATAAAACCTAAATGGGAGGCAATATGTTTTGAATTTGTGTCTTATTTACGAGGTTAAATTGGTGTTCCATTTGACTTCCTTTTTAGCCAATAAACTCTTATCATATGTCTTCAATTTCTAAAACGACAAATTAGCAAATGTTGTCATTCTATAAAGAAATGCATCTCTATCTTGTGTTTTTACTTCACACAATATCATTCCCAACAAAAACAATGATAATTCCTTAAATGTTAATTTGAAAATTTTATGCATTTTGTTTGTCCTTCGTATGTAATCTCATCCTTGATGTTTTGAGGCTTCAATCTTAGTCCTCCTTTCAATAAATATACATATTGAACTAAAGGAGGTTACCACTAATGATTTTATTGTTTTGATGAAAAGTAATATTATGACAAAATAAAGTCATAAACTCAAAAAGATAGGGTATAAAGTTTAAAAAGAAAAATTGAAGTTTATAATCGATGAAATGAATATCAAAATAAGAACAAAAGAAGACCAAGGCTCATCAAGGTCATTTCACATTTTGTATTATTATTTGTAATCTCGCTTTATTAATTTGACAATTCAAAAGGCTCACCGTGCACAATTATTCATCTTAATTCGTTGCATGAGTCTTTACATTCATTAATAGGCATTGAAGCTTTTAATTTTCATATAAAATGTAGCACCTCAATCTCGCAGGATACGTACCCGACATCCATGATGATATCTGAGTACGTACGCCGCAAAAGTGGCATGCTAAGATAGTCATTCGGTTAAAAATTCAATACAAAACTTTGATTTGCTTATCGAAAATCATTAATCAAAAGATTCAAAACTGGCCTAATTTATTTAAAACATTTTCCATTCATAGATACAATTATAACAAATATTAGTATTCAACAGCCGTTTGGGCCCATTTTAGATATAGAACAAATTACTTGCATGCATAATGTCTTTACAATTCAATACAACACTTAAGACTAGACTTTCAATACAACGTAAAGAAATACATATGTAGGTGAATACTGATCCTGACCCGAAACTCTTACTCAAAGCCTTTCTGGAGACCTTTATAAAACCTAAAAAGCCACGTTGCAATTTTGATGAGTTTTGCGAACTCAGTTGAGTGAACCATCGTTGATGATTTAACCAGATCACATACACATATCATATATTTCACAGATATTCATTCAAATCATATTTACATTCCTAATATATGATCACACAGTTCACGTAGCCAAGTATAACAAACAGTTCATATCAATTTATCACTCATTTCAGTGTTGCAAATCATTCAATGGATTTTGACCTTATAATGCTATATGCATGAGACTCACATTCATTCTTATTGTTGTGACCGAGTGCCTATCACATACTTATACAAATACTAGCACATAGGGCTCAGTCATAACAGAATCACAGAGCATAGCTCTACGTGCAAAACATATATCACGGAACAAAGCTCTATATGGAAGCACTTCATACTGGCTACTCAAGTCACAACGTCTTTATTTGAGCATGCATTTTATAAAATGCGTCAAATACTGATTATGTCATATCAGATAATCACATATGATGTTCAATTAGAAACTCATTATCATCGGACCTAAGTCTGGTGTTCAACTTTCGTTGAGAATTCACATATCATATAGGATTTCACATCAAATCAAAGCACTTCAAATACATGCCCAACTATTATACTCCTCGGAATTTGAGTCTGAAATTCAGAATCAGATCACAAACAGTTCAATAAGATTGGATGTTGGGACCCGATCTCGGAACCGGATCCTAACCGGAAAACGAAAGGACGAAAGATAGCAGACGAATGCAAACGAATCACAAAACGCGGAAACGAAACGAAAGCGGAATAATAAAACAAAATTATCGAATCATGAAGAGAAACAAAACGAAAAATCGGATACAAATTGCGAAAACGAAATTGAAAACGGAATCGAATCGAAGGCAAATACAAAAGATTGAATGGAAATCAAATAACAAAGCGGATCGAATCGAAGCAAACAAACGAATCAAAAGCAAATCAAATATAGAGACAAGCGAAAACGAATCCGACATCCGATAACATACTTCTTAACAAACGAACACGTTGGAGACCTTAGACTCAAACTATCCAAAATCTGGTATAATTTTTTTTCCTTTTTCTTATTCCTTTCTTTTTCATTTCTTTCATCTTTAGTCAATTTCATTCAAAACATCCCAAATCATAGTAATCTCCTTACAATCATATAAATCCCATAATCCCTCTTTTAAACATTTAATTTTTTTTTCTTTTTCAACTTATTATCAAACAAAATTTCGGCAGCATAACGGCTGCATTTTCATAAACCCAAACCTGAAAAGGGTAAAAATCACTTCTATAACCAGCTCAATCAATCAGCACAACTCCTCGGACCTCCCATCCGGAAACCAAACTCAATCACAAAGCAGGATCTCAAATCGTACTCATATATAAATCCCATTCATAAACAATAAACAAAAATCTTAATACAACCCAATCATCTATGAATTATACAATTACACTTATCCATATCCAAATTGCAATCATATCTTAATTTAATTTAATCCACAATTTCTTAATTCAATATACATCAATCTCCTTTATATACACAATTTCATAATTCACGCACATCAATATAAGCTTGCAACACATTATGGCGATTCAAGCCCTAAACAATATTAGTACCAAAATTCCCAATTTACACCAAGTACAAACGATTCAAAATCAAATAATACATCTTGACGTACTTTCATCCGATCTCCTGCTCGAATACCTGGAGATGGGGATGAAAGGGGGGTGAGCACAAAACTCGTTGATAAAATGTTTATAAAACGAATAATAAGCAAAAACATTTTTCAAGGCGTTTGTTAGTTTAAACATTTCTTAGTCGGAAAATTCAAAAGCTCATTTTCAACCTTTTCAATTCTTCAAAATAAAACCATCATAATCAAATTAAAAAAAAAATTCATGATTTAACGCTCACTTTCGCAGTTCTAAAATTTTTCAAATTTTCACATTTCATAATCAAATTCAAAACATGCAATGAATCACAAAATACACAAACTAGAAACACATAACAT
>JANZLD010000237.1:38323237-38336159 GCA_026413575.1 Erythroxylum carthagenense | reverse complement strand
TTTCAACTTAATTCAATCAACTCATCCACTTTTGAATATTTCTTATTTTTCATCAAAAGTTCGGGGTCCAACAGTTTCGGCATTCAATCAAATAAAATCATCTTCGTATTCTATCACAAAGAATTATTATAAATAGATGGTCGAAATTTAATAGCACAGGGTAAGGGCAGAAGAAAGGGGACATAGAATCACGTCCTGTGCGATACATGATACGATCAATTTTATTAACTTGAAAAATTCTTGTTTTTTAGTATTTATGATAAAGTGATTTATAAATAATCATTAATAATTAATCATAAAATATTTTATGTTTATAATTTTAAATATCCAATCATTCTTTATTTATCGCGTGAATATTATGATTCCTTCCCATCCAGATGAGTGGTCAATTTAATTTCTACAAAAGTGTTGAGTTGAATACTTAAATTCAAATTATTTAGAAAGAACAAATTTGAAGAATAAATAAAATCCCAGGACGTGACTTCAAAGGACGTGACTTCAAAAATAAAATGGGCAAAGGAAAAGCCAAAATATTAGATGAGAGTAAAATGATAGGCGTAGATGCAATACCTTCTATTCAATGCCAAACTTTAGTGCATCTATTTTTAGACACAAATTTCATCTATTCAATTGATATATAATAAATAAATAAGTAAAAAATAAAATATTTTATTAAAATAAAAAATACATCAACATTTATTATTATATAGTAAACTAATAAGAAATAAAAAAATAATTCAAGCTAAATCTAATTATAATATAAAACTTAAAATAACAATAAAAATCAAAATTATAATTTATACTAAATTACTAACTAATTTTTTTTAGTATCACATTTTTAAATTATCCTAAATAAAATAAATTATTTATACTAAATTTCTAATTAGTAATTTTTTAGTGCTATTCTTTAAAATATTTTTAAAAGTTTTTTAAATCAAATAGGAAGTTTGCAACCATATGACCAATTATTGATGACAATTAGGGACCAATTTTATTAAATGAAAAAATTTATTATTTATCATTGATTAATAACAACTACAAAAAAATTAGTCATAAAACATTTTGTATTGAATATATTTCAACTTGTCTTACCTAGATCCTAAGTCATATAACTTCAATCTTTGCATTTTTAGAAGTATAAAGAATACTTAATAATTAATCAATGGGAATTGGGAATTGTACCAGAGATAAGATAGAGTTTTGACGTCAAAATTACGGGATCAGATCTCCTATTCTGGTTATAGTGTTCCTATCATATTATATTAAATCTTATCCACATATTTATGTAGACCCCACATAAATATATGAATGAGATTTAATAGAACAAAGTTGGAACAGAAGATTTGATGTGCAAAATTACAAGGGAATGTGATGTTACCATTATTAAATGCTGTCATTAGTTACTTACTAAGTAAATGCCTTATTGCCATATGTCAAGGCGTACTCAACAAGCTCTTTTGGTCCATTCAAATGGGAGTCGCTTCATTTAACGTATGCAAACATCAAGTCCTTGAAAACAAAATAAACTGTCTACATAGCCAAGCCTAGTACGAACTAAAGAGCAACACTTATTGTCTATAGCTAGTAGCAGTTTTAAAACTTTGAAACTTTATCAAATAATTTTACATCAGATTCAAACATCGGATAGGATTAGATTTTTCAAAATGTGTCTTGTCTTTTTGATTGACACTCTCTTAAATAGGTTTCCTTTCGTTTGTTTGTCTTTCATACTAAAGACATTGTTTCTCTCCCTCCCTCTCTCATGGTTGTTCTATCTCTTTATTTGTTCTCTTTCCGGTTTATGTTATCTTCTTTAAGCTTGTAGGTGAGGGTCCGTTAATGGAGACTACTAAAGTTTCTACACCATGGTATGCGTGTGTTCTCCATCATGCTTCCTCATTTAGGTATATGTTAGTTTCTTTCTTCAACAACCGAGTCAAAACCAACGAAGATGAGTTTGAGGGTGAATTTTATTTGAATTGGAGAAATAAAAAAAATCCAATTCACAATTTAGAACTTACTTAATCGGTTGGTTTTAATTCTCAACTGTTAAAGTAAAAATTGAACTGAAAATCTGGTTAGTGCTTAATTCGTTCGAACCAGATTTTTATATCATTGGAAAATGTAGAAGAAGCTAAAGGAAGTCAACTAAAGCATATACTGCATATTCTATTAAAAAATGATGTATTATAAGATTATCACCGAAAAGATACAATAAATTGTGTTAAACTTACGGAAAAAGACACAAAAACAACATTGCAAGTAAAGAAGAGAACGAATGGAATTTTGGTTAAAAAAAGTGTTTTGTAAAAAGAGGAAGAAGTGATTGAATAAAGATTTGATAAAACAAAGTGTTTCTTAAAAGTAGGAAGAAGCGAGAAAATTTTCATAAGTCATACTCGTTAGATGAATGAGATTTGAAAAATAAACTTATATTAAATTGTGTTTTAAGGTATAAATAAATTTTAGTCTCTGTTGTCACCAGCTACATGTCATCTTACTGTTAGGACATATTATTAGTCAATATTGAAGTAATACATATTGAAAAATGTAGGTCTTTGATGGTGGTAAACATGAATTCATCCTAATTGTTAATTTATAATATTAAAGGACCTTGAAATCATGGTTATTTACCATACAATCAACTCCACATCAACCTTTGATGTTAAGACAATTACAGCTTGACTATTTAAAGTAGATGTAGTTCTCAACTGTTCATAAAACCTAAATGGGAGGCCAATATGTTTTGAATTTGTGTCTTATTTGAGAGGTTAAGTTGGTGTTCCATTTGACTTCCTTTTTAGCCAATAAACTCTTTATCACAAGTCTTCAATTTTTAAAACGAAAAATTAGCAAATGTTGTCATTCTATAAAGAAATGCATCTCTACCTTGTGTTTTTACTTCACATAATATCATTCCCAACAAAAACATTAATAATTTTTAAATGATATTATTAAAAATTGATGCATTTTGTTTATCCTTCGTATGTAATCTCATCTTCGATGTTTTGAGGCTTCAATCTTAGTCCTCCTTTCAATAAATATATATAGTGTTGAACTAAAGGAGATTCCAATTGATGTTTTGATGGTACCAAAACATAATTACCACTAATAATTTTATTATTTTGATGAAAATTAATATTAGAACAAAATAAATTCATAAACTCAAAAAGATAGGGTATAAAGTTAATAAAGAAAAGTTGAAGTTTATAATCAATGAAATGAATATCAAAAAAAGAACAAAAGAATACCAAGGCTCATCAAGGTCATTTCACATTTTGTATTATTATTTGTAATCTCACTTTATTAATTTGACAATTCAAAAGGCTGACCATACACAATTATTCATCTTACTTCATTGCATGAGGCTTTACATTTATCAAGAGGCATTAAAGCTTTTAATTTTCATATAAAAGCCTCCTAATCTTTCAAATAATCTTTGGGAAATATTATGGGAAGTGAATGAATCATATTTCGATTAAACAAATTGGTTTTGAGCATTTGAAGTTGTTAAATCATGTTTATAAGATGATTGGTCAACCTATATGGGTTAATGGTTGACTAATATAGGTTAAAGTTATTCAAATTGATGTACCATAAGTTTGCAACATTGGTTGATGTATTGGTGGATCATTATCCTATATTAGTCGATAATATATGTTAGTCGACCAATGTTCCAACTGCTAGTGAATCTAATGTTGTCAACGCATACTGGTTGACCAGTGCACTCTATATAGTCATTTTAATGGCTAGTTCTTGGCCCCTATAACTATTTTTGGACCCAGAGCAACATGAATATATGTTTTCTCATTGATTTTTGAGTGTTATATGCATATGCTATAAAGAGTTTTTCATTCATTTGAGCATCATTGCATTATATTTGTGCGAGTAAGAAATTTTAGAGTTATCAAGTAATAAAGTGAGGTATTTTGTATTGTAATATTTGGTTAGGGCAATATATAATTGTATTCGGGTGTGATATAAATGAGATTGAGGTTCCTCATCATCTTCGAAGAAGATTATAAAAAGGGTTTCTCTTTATCAAGAAATAGTGTACAAAAGTTATTCTTTACCATAAAAGAAGAATTATAATGGAATTTTATAAAGAGTGTAGATATAAGCAATGATTGTTTTTTGAACTACTATAAATAGGTCTACATTCTTTTCTTCCTATCTTTTTTAAATTTTTGTTCAATTTTTCGATTAATTTATATTAAGCAATTTTCTCATATTTATTTAAATTAACATTTTGAATTAAGTACATTGGTTAGAAAAATTGTTAAATTTTGTGAACACACGTCACCCCCCTTTTTGGGTGTTATTAAAGACTAATATGTAGTATCAGAGTAGGTCTATTAGGCTAGTATTTCAAACGAAATCGTATAGCAAAGGTTATAACAACATATTTAGGAGCATCATTATCATCATTCAACCAAAAGAGACAAAGCATTAGTATACCATCTTTCTTTGATGGCAATGATAATCTTTATTAGAAAACTAGGATGAGATTCTTTCTAACGTCCGAAAGTGTTTGACTTACAAGAAATAGTTTCTAATGGTCTCTTTATTCTTGCAAAAATTGTAGATAATAAAACAGTACCCAAATTAAAGGAAGAATGGGAACCGCAAGGTAGGAGATTAGGATCCTTGAATAATAAGGCCATACATATCCTATTTTGTGCTTTAGGAAGAAATGGATTTAATAGAGTCTTTGTGTGTGAAACGACTTATGAAATTTAGCATAACTTAAAAATTATTAATGACAGCACAATTCAAGTTAAGGAGAGAAAAGTAAGCATGCTAACACTTTAATATAAATTGTTTCAAATGAAGCATAATGAAAGCATCTTTAGCATACATTAATTGTTATTAGTAACAATCTCAAAGGTTTTGGAAAGACCTATACTAATGTTTAATTAGTAAGAAAGTGGCCTAGGTCACTTTCAAAGATATAGGAAGCTAAATTGACAGTTATACAACAAGTCAATGATCTAACAATACTACCAATAGAGGAATTTATTAGATCTCTCCTAAAATGTGAAATGAGGCTCCAAAAGACATAAGAAGAGATGATGCTTTCAAAGAAAAATAATTTAATGTTTAAAGCCTTAAAAGAAGATTAAAGCGAAGATGAAGAGACATCAACTAGTGATAGTGAAGAATAAGACGCTAGTATACTCATTAGAAAATTCAGGAAGTTCTTAAAGAAGAAATTATCCAAAAGAAAGGAGCTCAAGAAAGGTAAAATGATTTAAAACATAAATATTCTAAAAGCACTAAAAGCATCAACTTGAGATAACACAAATGAATTTGATAGCGACCATTCGAAAGAACAGATAACTCATATATGCTTTACCACTATGAACAATGATGAGGTAATATTTAACCCTAATTCTTATAATGAAGTGATGTTGATTTGATGTATGATGAATTAGTAGAAATTTTATAAATCATGAGTAAGAAAAGGAATAAATTGTCTTCCAAACTCAAGGAACTTAAAAAAGAGTTGGACGTATGCATAAGTGAGAATGAAAAGTTGAAAAGTGAATTACAAAATTATATGTTGAAAAAGATTTTCTCTTTCTTCTCTCTAAAATTTCAACCTCTTTATTAAATACAATAATTAGTGTCAACAAATCCCCAACTCCACAATAGATTGTTGTCTAATTTTTAGATTCTAGTTGAATATTCACCAGAGTTACAAACCTAGAAATTTTTTTGTGTTTCTTCTTCAAATCAATTTATTCTCGTAAAAACCTTCTCAGTCCCTTATTGATTATTCAACTATAGATCTTCTTTTATGTAAATTAGATCCTATATTTGATAACTTTTAAAATTAGTTGGGCAAGCCTTATAATCTCTATTTCTTACTCCTTTCTTTCTAATGTTTCTTATTAAGTCTTTGTGTCATCATCACTTTACTAATGTTTCTTCAATGTTTGTATTCTTTCTTTTATTTTAACGTCACTTGCAGAAGACCTATCCATAAAGGTTTAATATGAAGAAGTAGCCAAATCAACTTGTAATAAGTATTTATGGAAAAAATTATGAATAAAATCTCCCTTTCTTTCCTTTAGAATACTTTTATTTTGTTAAAATTTTAGGCTTTAGTTACTAGACTAACATGTTTCTTTCTATCTATCTTCTTCAAGGTTTATCATTAAGGAGAGAAATCTTAAAATATTGAGAGTTGAAGCTAAATATAACTTCATTTTGTTTATAAGGGTGTCATATTTTTCCTTTTTAGTTCTTATTCATTGTTTATTGTTGTTTCATATATATCTTCCTTTCTTTTTCTTGGTTATAATTCCTTATTGCATTCATTGTTCACTCAACAAAATTTCCATATTAGGATTCCATGCTTAAAGTATTTCACTTCTCGTTTTATTTTTCTTCGTACTATACAAATTATAGAAGTTGATTAAAATGCATATTTTCAATCACCAATACAAAACCTTTTTAAATTAGGTTATGAATTTGGTTATGAAGATTTCAAAAGTTTCTTTCTTATTATTGATCCACTTTTATCATTAATTTACATGACCTTAATTTTGTATCAACACATTTTCACTAAGTTAATTCCAAAATTTAGGTTCCTTAAGTTTTATGCTTAATTTCTTTATGAAATTTGTGTTTCATCTATTATATAACTTGAATTGTTCTCCTTTTATGTTTGTGGGCTTAGGCTTCAAATGGCAATCCTCCTTTCAATTAAGGTTACTATTCATTTTTTAAGTTTAACTCAAATTATTGAAAGGTTAGTCATTAGGTTTAAGCCTTTACATATTTAAGTTTAGCCCCACTTCATTTATCTAGCTCATTAATGATTAGTAATATTTATACTTGAACAAAGAAGGTAGGTTGAGTATTATTTAGTCTATCTTTCTGCATTGCAAGGAAAGGAGTCATAAAACAAGACTACCAATTTAAGAAAAAAGGTCCATTAAGGTTTCATACCTCATTTTATATGAATAAGTTGTAATATATTTTTCTACTTGTACTTTTTCTTTCGCAACTAGGTTTTTAAAAATAACATATTTTTAAAGTAATAAAAAAATCTTGTTTGGACCCTTTATTCTTAGGAACCCAGACTATTTGTATTTTTCTACTTATAAATTATATGTTTAATATAAGTCCAAATTTTAAAATGAATTAATTTTTTGTTGTTTTTAGTTAGTTGTTTGTTTATATGCATATTCAATATAAACGTTTCAAAGCGAGAGACAAAGAAAGAGATAGAGTTAATGTTGTAATATAAAAAAAAGTTAATAATCAATAATCCCATAAACATAATAAATTTTTTTCGAGTTTAATGACTATTTTGGACCTAATTCACCTTTTGAATTAAAGCCATTTTTCCAAGTCATCCTTTGAATAATTTTAGTCCAATCTAATTCTTTATATAATTTTAGTTTACAAATTTATAAAATGTCTTACAAATTTTTTGTCTAATTAGTTTTTAAATAATCTGAGCATCGTTATTTTTTAAAAGTTATTTTTGAACCCTTTGCTCAATATAATCAAGTCCTAATATTTTAGTTTAAATCCTTTATAAATTCTTCTTAGAAACAAAATTTATATTCAATTTGAGTTAATTAAGATGTTTTTATTTTCAATTTTCCATAAAAAGAGTAACATCATAGGTCAAACATCAATTATTTTGTTTTTAAGCATTAAGTGTAATCATACTCTTATGTATTCAACCATATGTTTTATTGGCTTCGACACGTTTTTAACCACATCCAAATTCATTTCCTTTTATAATTCTCAAAATCTATAAATGTTTTTTCAAACTTATGTAACTATTTAATCAGATAAAATAAGGTATCTAAATATTTTTTGTTAGATGTTTCCTATCTTTCTTTAAATGATAATTCGATTGATCAAAATTTTAATTTTTAGTCTCATTCTTATTTATAGTTCAAAAATACTAGGGACAATATGAGGAATTTGTGGGTACAACATTTTCATAAGAAGTGAACAAAAAGATCCAACAGTTGGAAGGATAGTAAATAAAACTCCTGTCAAAGGTAACAACATAAGTTCTATAATATCATGTATGTGAATTTCTAGACTAAAGCAGAACTAGTTGAGAAATAAGAACTTAAGGTGTTAAATTCAAATAGAAAATTATAAAATATTGATGATAATAAAATTGGCACTGAACATTTGTTGGAAGGAATGGGTTTGCTATTATAATTCCAAGTAAAAACGACTGTAAATTATATGGAATGTTACTATTAGTTCATTAAAAGTTGTTACATATTGATTATTAATACATTGAAGATCAAAAGATAACTATTGGAGGACATAAATCAAATAACAGTCAAGCCAAATCTTATTCCAACTCTAACTCTGCCACTTACTATAAATTCAAGCAAAAAAGAAATACCTTTTGACATTTGAAGTTTTAAAACCTTAAGAAACCTAAAACAAAATGGTTTTATCTTTTCATTCAAAATGATTCAATAGATAATTGCTCAGTTCCTAAAACCAAAATGCTTTTATATCCTTATTAATGATTGCATACCATTTTTCTACCACAAAAGTAAGCAATGATAACGCTTTGAACATGTAAGAATTTGTTATTTTTGTTTACATATCATTACAAATATGTTAAACATTATACATTAAGTGCAAAAATGTTAAAAAAGAAGTAATCCTATCAAAGTGACTCCTTAAGTGTACTCATTTGGGACTTAATACCTTGAACCTATTCTTGATATTTCAAACAAAATGAATGCCAACTTAAAAATACAACCAGTATAAGTATAAATTATGAAAGCATACATATTCTTTAAACTAACTTTTATCATAAGATGAGGATTCAACTAACTTTCAAAAGGCTATGAATAGCCTGGAGAAAGATAAGTGGATGGGAGCTATGGTAAAAGAGGTAAGAGTCTTTGAACACGAATTAGACATGGGAGATGACGAATCTTCCTAAAAGAAGACCCCTATAAGATGCAAGTGTGTATATAAGGGGAAGTTAGCAGCAGCAGAAAAAAGAGAAAAGTTCAAGATTCGACTAGTAACTAAATATTACACACAACGGAAGGGGGTTAATTATGATGATTTTTTTATTTTTTATTTTGTGTGGTTCAAGGTCATCCATCAAGATTTGATGATGTTGGTAGTAAGTTCAGATATTCAATTGGGGCATATAAATGTAAAGAAAGCTTGTTCATAATGACTTAGATGAACAAATTTACATGAAACAGTTGGAGAGATTTAGTTAACCTAAAAAGGAGTATCTGATGTATAAATTGAAAAGGTCACTTATGGATTAATGCAATATGTGCGACAATGATATAAAAGGTTTGATTCTTACATTATACGAATTGACCACAAGACTATATTAAGAAACTTGATTTTTGCATTATTTATTTTTATGCTATTGATGTAGATAATATGTTATATGATACAAAAAGGTACGCACAATATAGATGAATTAAAGACATTTTTGGGAAAAAAAAATTAAGATAAAAGTCTTGGATGATACCAAGAAAAGATTAGGAATGAAGATTTGGAGAGATATGAGCTCTTAATCTAACCACATTGAGAATATATTTAAATTAGTTAACTTTTTCTTGAATCGAATTTACCTTTTAAATTTGAATCATTTCCCCTATGTTTTGAATAATTTTAGTCCAGTCTAATTCTGTAAATAATTTTAACTTGCAATCTTATAAAATATCTTTTATAGTTTTAGTTAATTGTTCTCATTTAAATCATGGTTTAGAAATAAGAATTGTTATTTCTCAAAGTTTTTGTTGAAGCTTTGTTCATTTAAATACACCCTATACTTTTTAGTTTAAATTCATTTAATTCTTTTAAAATGCTCTAAAATTCATTATGTGTGATTTAAAATTATTTCAAAATAACATATTTTAAGTTTATTTTTTTAATAAAATTTGATAAAAATATCATATTGATTTGTTTTCAAATCTGGTGACATGATTGGTCAAGCATCAAATATTTTGTTTTAAGCATAAAGTAAAATTATAACCACTTTAACGTTCAATTATACGTTACATTAGCTTCATAATGTTTTTAAGCTCACGCCAAATTTATCTCCTCTTAAAATCTACACATCTAGATAACCGTTTATAAAATGCCTAATACCTTCTCCACTCCTTTATTTTACAATTTGAACCCGACACAATTTTCTAATTAGAACTCTTAATTCCTTTATAATTAAATCTTCTCATCTCCCCTTTAATTAACTATACTGCGAGCCCATTGATCAATGTTCAATTTCCCGTCCATTCTTGTTTAGAGAGTTCAAAAAAGGCAGCGACAATAAAAAAACCGGCGTCAGATCCTCTGATCCTTTTCTTCTGTACCTATTATTTGTCATTGCTTCTGAAATATCCATTTACGTGAGACCTACATAAATAAATGACTCAGATATAATAACACAGAATAGGTACAGAAGAAAGGGACCAGAAGATTTGGTCCATAAAAAACCTAGCACAAATGCTGTATTAGCACCAAAAATTTCAACTTCCCCCTCCATAGCTTCTTGTAACTGAGGAATTTGACATTTTCATTATAAATGATTCAAGATCCCACAGTTGGAAGGATGGCAGATAACACTCCAGTCGAAGTGGTCCTGAAAGGTAACATCCATACAAGGTCTATAATATCATATATGCAGAACTTTCCAGACTGGAATAGAACAAGGGCTTAAAGACGTTTAACTCACATGGATGACTATAAAATTGGCCCTGAACGTTTGCTGGATGGAATGGGATCTCTGTAATCATTCCAACCACAAACAACTACAAATTATATAGAATGTTACCATTATCAGCCCATCAATAATTGTTACATATTGACTGTTGAAGATCAAAAGTTAGCTATTGGAGGGTATAGTCCAGTCAACACTCAAGCTAAATCACTTACCACAAATTCAAGAAAACAGCACTCCTCTTGGCATTTGCCGTTTTAAAACCTTCAGAAACCTAAAAGAAGATGCATTCAAAATGATCCATCAAATATCGAAGACCAGAATGCCCTTCAGTCCTTGTCATTTGTTGCATACCATTTTTCTACCACAAAAGCAAGCAACCATAGCGCATTGAATCTACAGAAATTTGTTTTGGTTCTTTACACCATCACAATCATGTTACACATTATACCTTAAGTGCAGAAGCGCTAGAAAATAGGTAATCGTATCAAAGGTGACTCCTTGAGTGTATTCAATTGGGACTTAAACCCATTCCTGAGGATTCAAACAAAATGAATGCTAACTTAAAAGTGCAACCAGTACAAGCGTAAATGACGAAAGCATACCTATTCTCAGTCTGTCCAATTCCGGATCACAGAATCCAGATATTCCACAACTTTCTTAGCACTCTCACCATTTTCATCCTCAAAACAACAAAACGCCATATCCAGCTCCACAGCCTCCCTAACCCTAGCCTCCCTCAACAAACTCCTACAAACCTTATCCCTCAACCGAGCCCCAGGCAAAAACCCCGAACACACCATATGCTTCAAAACCATCAAACCCTCAAGAACCCACCCAACCCCGCATAACCCACCAACCAAAACCCCAAAAAGCAATCTGCTTTCCACCTTACACCGACTCCCAGGTCTGAGCATCCACTGGTACACCTTCAACGCCTCTTTGGGTCTCTTCCTTTTCATGTAAGAAGTGACCAGCATGGTGGTGATAGGTGTAAGATGATGGTGGGCTTCGGGGGTGTGTCTGAGAATGGTGAGAAGGGACATGGATTTAGTCATATCGGGGAGGGAAGTAAGAGAGTGGATTAGAATCGAGAAAGAGAGGCAATTTGGAGGAGGGTTCGTGAGGAGTGCGGTCGAGGTGAGCTTAATGGCGGTGGTTAGGTGGTTGGAGAGGCATAGGCGTGGAAGTAGGAGGTTGATTTTGGTTAGCTCTTCTTGTGTTAACGCTGTCTTGTTCTTAGACACATCAGTTGCTGAAGAATATGGTGAAGTTGTTGATATAGAAGGGATCGGGAAGAGAGTAGTTATGGAATTTGATCGACGGAAGAGGGAATCAAAGTTGCAGCGCTTCAATGTCATCATTTCTCTCACCGTTTCAGGAGTGCGGAACAATTTTAATGTTGTCATTAAGCCGCTCATTTTCTATATAGTTTCTCTAAATTGATAATTTCTTGTTGACAAGCAAGCAGCTCTCGTAGCTCAGTTGGTTAGAGCACCCGTTTAGTAAGCGGGAGGTCTTGAGTTCAACTCTCAACGAGAGCAACGTGTGAACCTTTCGGATGCACTTTGATTTTCTTTCCGAGAGCTAAACCTGGGAATGCTTCTGTCCTGATTTTATAATCTATACAGCTTAACAGTAAATAACCGAAATTTTGAAAAAAATGGATAATACAGGAAAAGAGAAAAAAACAGTATTTATGAATGACGATTAAAAAGATGAAAAGAGTTGAAAAGTGAAATAAATGTTATTATTTTTTGGATTTTTTAGAATTTGCTCACAATTCGTAAACTTCCCCTTTTCTCATACTAAATATACTTACTTATTTGATTCTTTATTCGTTTTAAAAGATTTTTCTTATATTTTTGACTTTTCAATAAATTTATTGTTTTTTTCTTTTTAAGTCTCACACACAATCTAACTAATAAATTATATCTCATTGTAATTTTATTCTAAGTAGCTATTGTGTTTTTACAGTCGCAGATGTTTCGTAAACTAGCTCATGATCATTTCTGTTACAACACCGATTTGGGGAATTCTTTCACTTCACTTTTCTCTTGGATTTATTCGCTTGCTCCTGTAAGTTATATGCATTTTATGGTCAACTTTGTGTGGTTTTAAGTTCATTTATGGCCTGTTTGGAAGCCAGCGAATTGAATTCATGAACGAATTGAATTCAATTGCATTAATGAAGTTGGGATTGAATTCAATTTACACTGTTTGGAACAA
>JANZLD010000237.1:38229247-38239824 GCA_026413575.1 Erythroxylum carthagenense | reverse complement strand
CATAATATATTATTAACAAGTCATAATGTTAATACATGAATAACAAATATCCATTGGCCTAGGGCACACTACTAACAAATTGAAACCCAAATCGAACCAATACTGATGGGAAGGGCAGCAAACCATTCACTAACCGCTGCATAAGTGTAGAAAATTTAGGTAGTATATTTTTAAGCCAAATCCATTCCAAATCCCTTTGGTCACCCTGAGATTGGCGAAAACCTGCATATGCCAAGCTCAAAGTGAACTCCCCTGAATTTGTTGGCTCCACAACAGCTTATCCGACTGTTCACAGTACTGGAACGTATAGGACATGACAAAAATAATTGCCTCAGGAGACAGTAACTCCCTTAGTGCATTCTCCTGCCAACGACCATCAACAAAAAAGTCACAAATACGAATGGAACGAAGGGCTAAATCATCAGATATCGGATACAAATCTACTAAGGCCCCTTCATTAGCCCAATTATCATATAGGAAAGAAGAAGAGTCGTTCTGAACTTGAACTCTAGTTTGTTGTCGCATATAAGGATCTACAGACAATATGTGTGGTGCAGCAACAGATTTCAAGAGCCGGATGAATGAACATATCGTGACCACAAGCTTGCTTTACATCGCCACTTCCACCATAGCTTGCCCCAATATGATTTGACGATATTAAACAATTTACACACCCCCAATCCATTATCATATTTTGGATAAGCAAGCTGTTGCCAACTACACTAAAGTTTCTTATTTGTTTTGTCATCTGCCTTCCATAAGAACCAGGCAAAAATTACCCCCATACGTCTGAGGATATAACCTGGGGGCTCAACCACTGAAAAATAATACTTCCCAAATATTGAAGGGGCAATGATCCTTAGCTAATACCTAAGACTGAAGTGAGCATACGCACCTAGGAAACTGAGGCACGCCGAGAGCTAATAAACGTTCTCTTAGGCTTATTTATCTTTTGGCCCGTAGCCAAATGATACCGCTTTAGAAAACCAAATAAATCCCGCACTGAGCTTCTTGTACCATGAAGAGAAATGATTAATAATCTGCAAAACTCAAATATATTATTGGGTTGGAGCCTTGTGGAGTCGAGTAAGGACTATCCCTTCCGCCAACAAATGATTCAAACCACGAGTTAAGGATTTTACAACCAAAATAAAAAGATAAGGCAAGAGTGGATCTCCTTACTTAAGCCCTCTAGTTGGTTTAAAAAACTCCAGTTCCATTCTATTGAGTAGCACCATAAACTAACTTGCAAATAAATTATTAAAAATTAGCTGTGTAAATCTGTGATAGAATCCAAAACACTTCAACAAATGGAAAAGGAACTTCCAGGACACTCGGTAAAGGCCTTCATCATATCTAATTTCAATAAAACATTATTGCCCCTCACTTTTTTATGCAAATGCTGCAACATCTCTTGAGCCATCAAAATATTATCACCAATATCCCTTCCCTGAATAAAGATTGATTGTTCTTCCGACACTAATCTCAAAAGGAGACCTTTCATTATGTCACAAAGAAGCCTTGTAAAAACCATATTCAAAAAAGGCAAAGGCTAATGGGTAGATAATCACTCCATTCTACAGGACTGTCCTTTCTCAGAATTAAAACCATTGTAGTAGTACTTATTCTTCGAGGAATAGGCACACCTGCAAAGAAATCAAGGACAACATTATACAGATCATCACAAATGATATTCCAACATGCCTTGTAAAAATTACCAATAAACCCATAATATCCAGCAGCACTATCAGGGTCCAATGAGAAAACCACCTGTTTAACCTCCTGTAGCATTATCCTCTTCCAACACCAACAAAGGAATATGTTGCAAGAACTCCTCATATCCCCCACAGGAGGTACAAGATCTGTAGTAAACAAATCATGAAAAAAGCAGATGCCTGTGAACACATCACTGCCTGATCGGATGCCCAGGCACTAGAGGAATCTTTAATTTTGGACACCAAAAAACGAGCATGTTTGGCAGTCATATAAGTGTGAAAAAATTTGGTGTTCCTATCACCCTCATGGAGCCATTTTAACCTTGCCTTTTGATGCCAGAAGGCTTCTTCCTTAGATCAGGCACGCAAATGACCAGTTTGGGCTTTATTCAGCACTTGAAGATCACTGAGGGATCCCGAGCCATCAAACATCTGTTCAAAAGACTTCATATATGCTTCAGCCTTCTTGACATTCTCAAAAACATTTCCAAAAACCTATCTATTCCAAGTTCCAAGCACCCCTTAACTCGATGAAGCTTGGAAGCAAAATGATGCATACCAAACCCATCAAAAGGTGTAGTCCAACTCTCGCGAACAACATCTAAAAATCACCTCGACGTGTCCACATGTTTTGGAACCTAAAAGGATTATGACAAGGCTCCTAAGAGGCATATTGGAGTAACAGAGGACTGTGGTCTAAAGAGAGGCGGCTGAGCTACTCCACTGTGCAATGGGGAAAGTTGTCCAGCCATGAATTACTAAACAAGCAACGATCAAGCTTCCTCTAAACTTGTCTATGCTACCTCACACTTGTCCAAGTAAAAGCATCTCCTATGGTAGGCAGCTCTTGAAGAGATACCTGGTTGAGAAACGTTTCAAACTCAAATACCAAAGTTATATCAGGAGGTAAAGGATCAACCGCTTCTTACAAAGAAGATATTGCATTAAAATCACCTACATCCATCCAAGGCTGGGCACCAACCTGAGTTTCAAGAGCCAATATATCACTCCACAACAAACAATGCTCAACATGATTACATTTAGTATAAAGAGCCGTCTAAAAGGTCGGGCATGGTAAAGAAGCATGAGTAATAATGAAAAAATTGATCACTCTACTGTTGGACATCAACAAAGACTACCCATCTCTAGAAAACCCATATTTTAGCACTTGCCAAGGGAATATAACCATCAAAATTAAGCTTCACTCTTAAAGATTCCATTTTAAAGACTGGGAGAAAAGGCTCAAGAAGTATAAGAAAGGAAATATTATGTAGTCTGACAAGCTTTCACAAGCAGCGAGCTATTGAAATATTTGCTACTCCACGAACATTCCTTATTAAGGTTCCTATCATTGAGAAACAGAGGGGGGATGAACGGATAAGGACCGAGTGGTCATAGATCGTTGCTGCTCAGGATACGACTTATTATGCGCTCCAATAGGCCGACCTCGTTTCTTAATTATCTTTTTAGCCAGAGTGTTGTCATCAACATGCAAGAGAGCACCAATATTAATACCGGGCTCATAGAAATTGGGTAAGTCTTGTGCAAACATCCGTAGGTCATGAAAAACCTATTCCCTAGTACGCGATATATTCATATGATTTTGCTTCACTTTTGAGACAAATGGCTAAGGGTTTATCTTCAAATTTGATAAATTTTGGAGAGAGGACACATGAGATAGTGGACAGGCAGGCTTGGGATCCTGATAAACAATCTCATCATCATCTTTGATTTCATCATCAACAAGGGGGTACAAATTACTGAGTCCACACTTTGTGACAAACAAGGAAATTCCTGGTTTGCAACAAGTGAAAAACCTGGTTCTTATGCTACTAAGCTATAGAGACCCTTACCCTAGTTCGTTGCTAGAGGAGTGACATCGTTACAAATTTTGTGAGGCTGATGGGTTGGAATAGTTGATGGACTAGGCACATCCACAATTGGCTGTACAGACTGATTAAGCCGAGGAGGATTTATTTGTGAATCTGGCTATTTAGCAGGCGATAGGACATCTGGTTGCAACATATGACCAGTAGGAACGTATTCCTGGCATTGCTGTAGTGATTTAACTAGTGGCACAGTTGGCTCCTCATTGTGACGCAATTCAGGATTGTGGACATGACACGTATTCTCAGATTGCCCAATGTTGGATATTGGATATTGGATGTCTTACAATAATTACATAGGATTCAAGACTCCACTACACAGGAAGAAATCAATTTATTACTCTCTTATTAAATACTTTTCTGGTGTTGATCTACATCTAATCAAATCATACCTCAATTTGCGACTTGTTTTGGACTCAGTTCATTAACGCTTTGTTGGCACTCCTTTAAATGAGTTGATTATTCTTCTTATTTTGTATGAACAAGAGGAAATATTTATCCTAAAAAGAAGTACAATTTAGAGGTGGAACCACCTAAGCAAGTTTGTCCCTTAACTATAAGATGATTATTCTTTTCCTTTAGTGGATTGATGAAAATCTCCTTTCAAGATAAACCAAAATTGTTGGGTATTATTATAGAAATTGAAATGATGAAGAGGTGGGTTTAGATATTAGCCATCAAAACCAAAGCAACTTATTGTTTTTTTAGTTAATTATAAAATTATAAATTAAGTTTCAAATCCTTTGATCTGCATGAATAAAATATGTAAACAATATATATATATATATATATGTATGTATTCAAGAATAAATTATACATAGATAATATATCAAAAAATTCAACTTTATAACTTTAGTATGCAAAATTTTATTAATAACACCATCTTAATATGTGTAGAATATTTGAATACTTGAAGTATCTGATTAATTAAATTATTTGTTCATGCATGTCAATTACATAACAAAAAATTCAGACAGTCATTTTCAATAGTAAAATTAGGTTAAAATATTGCTTTCCACTATACATTCATGAATTGAATCTGCCTATCTTATGAATTTAATCTTTGATGAGAGGTTCAATTATGAGTATTTTGTCTAATATTTCCTGAATAAATTGTTCAATTATGAGTGTTTTTTAACCTATTGAAAATAATGAGAACTTTATTTAATTATTCAATATGAAAGTGATTAGTCCATTTGTATATAACTTAATATGTTTGTGCTTTAGTATAATTTTAGATGCATGAATTAGAGAAGGATGACGATAGATAATTAATCTACTTTCTTTTAATTTTAATATATGGTGTTAATGATTTGGCTATATTCAAATGCATTTAATTTGGCTATAATTATTTCCCCTTACTTGTGAATATGTGTGTGGTTACCCAATTTAGTAGTATAAGGTTGTTTTATGGTAGAAAGTTTACAGTAAAACCATATTTGAAATATGTTGATGGGTAAACAAATGTTTTAGATTACAAGTATATAAAATTATATTTAAGCATATCATTAACAACTATATTTATTCATTTATTTATACTTCTTTATCTCTTTTGTGTAGTTCAAAAGAGTGTACACTTGCTTTAAGGCCAATTTTTTGTATTGATGACTACTTTCTAAAGACAAAATTCAAAGGTCAGCTATTGAGTGCAGATGGGGAGGATGGTGATGGAGGAATATATATATTGTCTTGGGCTATATAAAGGTACAAAATATGAATTCTTGGACATGGTGTTTATGAATCTGTTGGCTTATAACTTGGAACTGGATAGTGGTGAAGGGCTTACAATTATATCAGATATATAAAAGGTATTTTATTCTTCATATATTTATATTTTATTATTATACAAATTTCATATTAACTTAAATTAACTTAATCTTTTCTATTGTTATAGGGATTGATTAGGGTTGTGGAAGAGATATTACTATATGTCATTTATCATATATGTGGTAATCACATATACCATAATTGGTATATGAATTAGAAGGGAAAGAATTTGCGGAAGCGGTTTTGGAATTGTGCATGGTCAAAATACATCAAATATTTCAATAAGTACCTAACAAGATTGGATAAAATAAAACCTGGATGTGAATCAGTACTGCTTGAATAACCTAATGAGTGGTGTGGAAGACGTAACCAATCTTTTAGATCGAAATGCCATTTGGCGACAACAATATGAGTGAAAATTTTAATGGGTGGATCTTACCAGCAAGAGATAGGCCATTATTAGTATGCTTGAAACCATTAGAATCACGGTGATAAAGAAGAATGCATATAGGACAGAATTTGTGCAAGCTTAGAAGTCAGATGTTGCACTGATGATTATGAAGAAATTTGAGAAGAATGAGAAAGATTACAACCATTCATACACATAACAACCAAATTCCTATATACACATTCAACGTATACAATTCTATTCAATGCTATATATATATACGTATTACAAAACTCCCCAATGCTTAACATTATCATTTAACAGTAGTAATACATCTTTACATTTATATTATAATCCAAAAGAAAATATAAAATTTCCTTTCTTCATTACATGTGCAATCATTTTTAACTAAAAGTACTTTCCAAAATTACTTTAACTTCTATCTGTTGGCCTTGGTCCCTGCAGATGTACTTTGTACCTCTCTCTTATGACTTGGACCTACACGAATCAATTCCTGTGCCAAGCTTGAAAGCTTAGTGGGGAAAACATTTAGTTTAGATGACCACTCATAACATTTAACAAAATATTGGACCAAAAATTAGTATAAGAGTCATCTAGCTCATCAAATATAACTTTAGTAAAACCATGGAAAATATAGAACAAATATTAAAGATCAACTAGAAGAAATTACCCAATTAGTAAATAAACTTACACTAAATAATAAAAACAAGTATCTAAAATTTGAACTTATAAAACCTATTACTAATTAAGATGAAATAATTTACAGTTATGAATCTAATCAACAAGAGATATATATGGATCAAGCAAAATTTGACAGTTCAAAACCAAAAGAACAACCTAAAACAAGTCAAAGTGGAAAAAAACAAAAAAGAGAAAATAAATCTAGTTATAACTGGAATTATAAACCTATAGAACAAGAAGAATTAAATCATTTTGGATATTACAAAAAGACAATAATATATGAAAATTTTTTACAGAATATACACCAAAACATATAATATTAGGACTAGATGGAATTATTAATTTAGACTGTGTTTTATCTCCAAAAAAATTATTACTTGAATGGTCTAACATATTAGCATTAGTCATTCAATTAGAAAAACCTTTTGAAGGCTTAAAAAATATTAGTACTTTATGGAATTTTATTACCTATAAAACTACTGGTATAGTATTAAATTTTTTACTAAACAACGGAATATGAATAAAAAATACCACTGAATTTTTTAATGCTATTGAACCAATAAAAGCTTTTCATGTAGTTACCAACGAAATTTATAAAGAATTTATTGGAAAATATATAACTTCATATAAACAAGAAATTAAAAATGAAGAAAGAAAAATGCCCTATGGCATCTAAATAATATGCGAATATGTGATATCTATTATTTGGAAGAATACATTTGTAAATTTAAAAAATATTATTATAAATTAACTCGTACAGAATAAGAAATATATATACAAAAATTTATTAAAAAATTACCCTATCCAATAAATAAAACAGTAGAAGAATTATTCTTAATAAAACAACATGATAATCTAGTAGCTTATAATCTAGAAGGTGCTATTTCAATAGTAAAAGAAGTATTTATCACAAAAATGCTTAGAAACAAAATTACATAAATCATTAAAACATAAAGATATTCAATTATGTTGTTCTAAATATTTAGAAGTACCTCAACAAAATGGATGTGACTCTTTTACCTATCAAAGACAAAGAAAACATAAATATAACAAATATAAATGGCGAAAATGTCCCAAAAACAAGAATAAGAAATTCCCATTTAAACCTTTAGTAAATTCACATAAATACTTAGAATCTCTTTGAATATGAAATTCGAAAGGTAATAAATCAACTTTCCATTTTGTTAATGTTTTAATACATGCCAGTATTTCCTTTTCATGGATATGATATTTCCTTTCAGTGGGCTGCAAATATGCTTCAACATATTATCCATATATTGAAAATGCATATTTATAAGCCAAATATTGATATCCAACGCTTATTGATACAAATTATCAATATAATTGCACATCATTACAATTCATCATTACAAACAATACAAATGCTCATCAATACCAATTATTTATATTGTCAAGATGCATTTCTTATTTATGACTGTTATGTTTCCTTTCTGTGTTAAGCCTGCACATTTTCTTTAGGTGTAGATAACGGATTATGTGAATATTCGAAGATATCAAACTGTGGATACCCAAAGGTATCGAACTGTGGAAAATGGTAGTGTCAAACTTTAGCAATTGCACTGTAACCCTATAGACTTGCCTATCTATCCACAACCAAGAAAATAGATCAGGCACTATAACATTTCCTCTAAGCATTTGCAAATTTCACAAATCATATACAAATCATATGATATACATTTCAAGTCATAAAATATATATTTTCATTCATACATGAAATTCATGGCTTATCACCATTAGAAGGGTATTAAAATTACACTTGTATAATCATATTATACACATATGAGTAATGGATATGCATACAAATCATTAACGTACATGTAAATTTTCTTTGGAATGCAATATGATCAATCTTATATTCTAATTTTCAGTCTCTCTATTCACATATGGGAAGTCCTATTTCATTTATTTCTAGGTATTTGAAAAGTTTCATAAACATTCAAAAAGGTTCGATAAGATGCAGTAGAAATTGGAAACAACAACAATGCCACAGTCGTGACAGACACTCTCTCCATTCAATACCACTACTTGTTCCTTAATATGCATATAGAAAAAGTCAAAGCTGGGTTTCTAAGTCTTCTAGAATTTCTTTTCTTTATGTCTATACTTTCTATAACACTAACAATCAGACCATTTGGACTTCTAAATCTTGAGATATAGGCAAAATATCACAAGTTGCTCCAAAACAGGGACAACATCATCAGGTCATTTTTTTAGATCTCAATTTCCAAGGTCATAGAGCTAGAATTAAGTTAGAGTCCCTTCTATAGATATTTATCTCTATGTCATAGGTTTCATAATGCAACTAAAATCACACAATTTTGAGGTCTCTAGGCTGAGTTATGACTTAAACAATGTGATTAGTTCAAACAAACCCTAGATAGAATTCCTCTATATGATAATCTCTTGTCATATTCAACCATCACTATGTAAGATAACACTAAAATAACACCAAATCATCATCCCATCAACCATTACACATCCAAATGAATCTTTTTACATATTAAAATATACACAAATATAGAAATGAACTAAGTGAAGTTCCAAACCTCAAAATTGACAAAGTAGGTCTTCTATTGCCTTTCCTTCCCTTTCTCTTTGGCTTTGCTTGACTCACCAACTGGAAACATAAAAATATACCTCTCAATTCCGCTTCGAATCTTATAATTTCATTCCTTCATAAGCAAAACAAGAAGAGATAAAGGTGAAGAGAAAATCCCTAACTTTTACCTTATTTTCCACCGTAGATTGGCTTGATTTCTTACATGAAAAATGATGGGATGAAGAAGGTGAAATGGAGAGGAGAAAAATCTGAAGTTAAGTCATCAAAGGGTCGTTAATCTCCCCTCTCATATGCCTTTTTCATGAATTTTCTAGCCTTAGACACATGTTTCAATCTCATTAGACCACATGTCACAATCCTATTGGATCATGTGTTACAATCTTATTAGATAACGTGTTACAATTCTAATGGACCATATGTTGCAATGCTATTAGACCGTATGTTACAATTCTATTAGACCATGTGATATAGTTCTACTGGACTCACATGCTTTAATCTTATTGGTCTATGAGTTGACTTTAGGAAAATTGCATATTAGTTCTTCTTGTTCCTTTACTTCGTACATTGGCCTACGATCTTAACAATTAATTTCATTCCCCTATGTCGTAATTTTCTAATGTAATAAATTTCATGCAAATTGGTTAATTATTCCAAGAGTTATACCCGAAACACTACAGGCTATTCAAAAATAGGGACAACAATCATAACTTAACTTTCAGCCAGAATTCAAAAATTTTAAAGACACAACAAAATTTCGGTTCCTTCATAGAATTTTAGATCTATGTCTCCAATTTAATCTCCAATTGAAATTATCTAATTTGGAGGTCTACAGGCCAAGATATGGCCAAATTATAGAAGTGGAACCTATCCATTAAATGAGATACACATCCCAAATCAACTAAATTTAGTTTTATCATGCAAGAGCAACACAAAAATACATCCAATTTAACCAAAAAAAATCTATAAGCAAATGGGATACTTCTTCTACTAATTCCTGTAACATCCCATCCCCGATGGGAAGGATAAATTGGTCAATTGGGACAGGCTAGTGGTTTGCATTGCATATTTTGATTGATCATACATTTGGCCTCTAATTTTAGAGGAATGAGTCAATTAGCACATGCACTTGTAGGTACTTGCATTCATGGTTTTTCGGTATTTAATTGTGAGTATGGACTGATTGAATTGTGAACTGAAATTTGACTGAATTGTGAATTGATTGAGAAATTAAGAGCAATTGGGTTCAAATAATTGATTTAGAATGGTTTAAGAGTAATTGGTAGTTGATAGTGGCTTATAGGAAATTTTCGAAAAATTCGGGAGAAAATGTCCGGACCGAAAATTTCTGAGAGACAGACCGATTGACCGTATGGTACTGAAAGAATTGTCCAATGGCAATGGAAAAAACTAGAGTTATACTGTTAGGAAATAAAAATGTTGAGTCATTGAAATTTAGAGACCGAAATTTAAACTGATTTGGAGACCTATGTCTATAAATACCTAGATTTGATTTGGGGATTTTATCCTAAAGCTTATTT
>JANZLD010000237.1:38166163-38181726 GCA_026413575.1 Erythroxylum carthagenense | reverse complement strand
TTAATTTGCAATAAACTAATTCACTTTAACTTTTATAACCCATACAAATCTAATTCTCAAAGTCATCAAAATCTTTCGATTCTTTTTCTCATCAATTTCTTAAAATATAAACACATCTATTACAAAATTTGTATACAACCTTACTTATTTCATAATTTTTATATTTCTACTTTTCACTCAAAAATGGGGGCTAACAAATAATGATTACCTTCTTTCGCTTATCATCAGAATTTAATAAGAAATACATGTATCTACAATGATAACATTAGATAATTAATAAAACATCCAATCAAAAAGTTTAAACAAATGTAGACAAAATATTCATACATTAAATCAAATATTCATACAAATCACAAACTTAAAATGTTCAACCTATGGAATAATGTTTAAAATAAAGTGTCAAATTAATAAGAATCTGATATGCAATAACGTGAAAATATAACTATAGTGACATAATCTAATCCAACTTCCTTATATCTGTCATCTTCATAAAAATATCCCTATAAGGTGGAGAATCCTGTAAAGCCTTTATAGCTTTTCCATATTGTACATTGTCGACACCCAATTCATCTAAGGAATTCATACATTCTATCATTATATCAGACTTTTGAGATCTATTCTTTGCAGTGGATGATGTTTCGCTCAGTTTTTCTTAAGTAAATAATTCTTCCAATTTGATTGTTTACCAAGTATAAGCAAGACCTCTTCTACAATGTTAGAACGTGTTTTCTTTGACTTCTTATTCTTAGGAGATTTCTTTCTTTTAGATGTAGAACTTATATCTTAATTTTCTTTTTCATTATACGTGTAATCTTCATCAACATCATTTCCATATTTCTCTTTTGTACTATTTGACGGAGATATAGTTTATGGATGTGCATGCACACTAGTTGCAGTAGTATCTCCATAATTATGACACAAGTATGAAAATTCCTTTCATCCTTTTTTCTTGAATCTATGAGCTATTTAATGCACCTATAATGATGAAAAATGAATATGAGAATAAATATTATATAATATGATATATTAATAAAACAAAGACATATTTTACCTTAAATAGATTTTCCCAAAACTTCACTAGTAAAGGAGTAGTAGCCGATTCCTATTTCTTTGAGTAAGTTTTTGAAATTATTCAATCTAACTTTAATCCATTATACTTATTCTTCAATTGAATATCAGTATACTCCTTATTAAATTTTGTTTGAAGCCCTGCCTTAATATTCTTCCAATCAGATTTGAAAAAGGTAGTAGTCATTAAATTTTCCTTCTTCACTTCGTTAACCATTAAGGAGATTAAATACATCTCTATGGTATCATTCCATACTCTATCTTTTTCATTTATTTCTACATAATCATTGGAAACATTCATATTGTTCAAACCTTCCATCACTAAATGTAATCATATACAAGTGATGTCAATCACAACAATTTCCATAAAGTATTAAATGTTAAACATAGTTTAAAATAAATATGAGACAAATACAACAATTTCTGCAAAATATTAAATTCTAAATATAGTTCAAAATAAAACAACCAAATCCATAAAGTTACCAATAAAAACAAAAGGATTGTTAGCAGATAGAAAAAGTTCAGGTAAATTGAACCTTTCAGTATAATCGGATGACCCCTATATCGATGATGTTCTTAAGAGAGACATGCTAATAAAACTGAGAGATAACTTGAATGGGTTTGATGGTGGTAAGGAATATCTTTCAAATGAAGTTAATCGTCAAAATTTAGGAAGTGGCTTATCTGAAGTTGCAACTGATGCAATTTACAATGCATATATGAAATCAGCTTCCTGGGGAACCAAATTCGACAACCTATAACTTTAGGTTGAGAGTGGGTCATGCATTGCCAGAGATGATCAAGATTTCTAGTAATAATGTCCTTTCTGAAGAAAGGACATCAAGTTCAAAAGCAACAATCAGAACAAGGTCTGCTAAAAATAGGAGAGGTAGTTATTTTGATAATGACATGTGGGGTTCAATGGCAAGCAAAGTAAATCAACTAAGGAAATTTATCCTGGTTGAATTTGTCAAAGCATGAGGAGGGATATCGTTATATCCCTCAGCTAGGTGATGAAGTTGTTTATTTGAGAAAGGTATTACATCGTTTTCTTTATGGTTTTCCTTATATTAATGCAACTTTAATTATAATTCACTCTAAATATGAATTTAGAAAGAAACTAGTCAAGCAAAAAAGAAACATTTGACAACTCGAGGAGTACAAAAACAAAAACTAGTAGTAATATCCATAGGGTATACTTTAGTAAATGGTTATATAACTGAAGAACTCGTAAGAGTGCAACAGAAATGTGACTTTATAACACTTAAGCAAAGGTTCTATATGTTGAAAACTTCTAATTAAGACAAATTCTTCCTATGTTATACTTAGCATTGAATTATATCATTTGCAAGGGACCCTCATCCATAGTTATGGGCCAAGGTAGACATTAAAGAAGATGCAAGCATGTTATATGCTAATTGTAATCATTGAGCCAATGTTGCTTGGTATCTAATTTGTCAAACGAAATGTAAACAATATGCTTTTTGATTATCGATCCTCATTACAAACTACATCTTATGGGCTAAAATGGGATCTTAACTTCAAGCTTTAAGGAGTAATAGAAGTGACAATTAAGGGTCACCTTTTGCGATTGAGAGAAAGCAAAATTAAATGTACTTATAGAAGATATAACTCAAGCTTTGTGTGACAATATGTATTAATCAACAACGTAATACCTTTTTTACATGGCAAAATGGTTTCCTTGCTAACACATTTTTCTACTAATAATTACGTATATATATCATGTTGCAGTTATATGACGCTGTTATGAGTAGAAATTGTACAAAGGGTGATGAATGCCTGGTGTGATGGAGGAGCGCGAATAAGGAAGATGGTAGTTGATGGGAAGGTAAAATTGTTTCCTCACAAGCAAAGTCAGATGAGTTTCGTAATGGTTTTGGGAGAATTACCGTGTTTGCAAATAGATAAATACTTCAAAATGTAACAGGATAAATATAGGATCCAGAAACTAAACAAGGCTTGAAAGCAGTTGGATTTCTTCAGCAAGTAACTACCATTTGCACCCTAGTGGGAGGTAAGAGATCAACCATTATGGGAGCCTAGAAGTAGTAAAGCATGACGTGGATGTTACGATGGAAAATGCTCAATCTTATTTTGTGAGAAATGATGAGCTATCCACAAGCTATTAGATTATCAGTCCAGAAACTACTGGACATTAATGTAGAATCTACAACTTTTAAGTCCAGAAGCTATTGAACTTAGTAACTACTGGACTACTGAACTTATCAGAGGTTTGATATAAAACTTCATCTATCTTGACCCCTAAAACATAAGAAGGCCTCTCTCGCGAAACAAAACATAGTTGAAGAATTAATGAATTAATTATAATTATGCTATAGTAACATGTGCATGTTACTATAGCATAACTCTCACTTCTCTTTTGTGTGAATATTGGAACATGAGAGGAAGGTGGTTTTGTCATTGCAAATGATGTCATAAGAGACAAAAAAAAGACTTGGTGATAAAAGAATACTAGAACATGAGAAGAAGGTGGTTTTGTCGCTACAATAAGAGATAAACGATGTAATAAGAGACAAAAAAAAAACTGTCTTTTTTAAGAACAAAGCCTGAAGAAATATCTAACTTATTTCCCTAACTTTGTTCTCCTGAAGTAGACAGTTAGCATGACCAACCAAGCCTGCTAAGCAACACAAAAAGGGCCTCTCTCGTGCAACAAAAGTGTCAATGAATTAATGAATTGATTTTAATTATGCTACAGTAAAATCTGAATGTTACTGTAGCATAACTTCCACTTCTCTTCTTCGTATTCATGCCAAAGAAGGTGATGGGTTTGTTCATGTTTCAATAGAAATAACAACAATATTTGTCAAGCAACGGGTTAGAAAAAATGCATAAGCTAATATGAAAACAAACCTAGAAATCACATATGAGAAAACACTGAGAAGATGACAGTAGATGTAAAGATGATAGATTTTTCATTGATTTTATGTGAAAAGACCTTTTGAGGCAAGCGACAGAAATAAGGAAATAAATAAGGAGAAATAGTAGAAAAGGCTGAAGAACCATAGTCGATGCAGTAGGGAAACTCGTTTTTTGTAACATATAAAAACCTATTTTAAAAATACACGAAAACTCCTTTTTTACGTTTTCAAAAATATGTTGCTGTTTTTTTATTTTAACAACAAAAAGCAAAAACCACTTCAACCAAATAAGTTTTCGCGGACTATTTTATTTTTTACAAAATAACAATTAAAAACAAAAAAAGGGAACCAAACACCCCTTAATATATTTTTCATAGTAGAAAATAATTATGACGATCTTTAGAATATGTGAAGAAAAACTTTAAAGTCAATTACATATCTTATAAATAAATATTAATGTTATATTTTTTAGGGTTAATTACCAAAAAAGTCCAAACTTTTGTCAAATTTTCAATTATAGTCCGAACTTTTAAAAAATAACAATAAAATGTCGAAATTTTCAATTTTTTTTCAATTCTAGCCCAAATTTAAAAAGTGGCAATAAAATGCTCAAAATTTCAAATTTCTTCAATTCTAGCCCAATATTATTTGTTGTTCTCCCAATACACTCAGCCTTTTGTTTTCTGTTCGTTCTTCTAACGTCCTAAACTACTCTCACATAACAGTATACTACACTAGTAAGCTCTTCATTTTTAGTTCATTCTCCTGATGCCCTTAGTGTGAGGGCATTGGGGTTCCGTAATCAGAACATCAAAAGGTGAGCGTGTTGAGAAAACAAACTGAAAACAAAAGGAAAAGCTAAAATCAAAGCGTAAGGTCATCTGGGCTGCGTAATTTGATTTAGGTCATTTTTAAATAACGATGTTATTTTAATTATGTAATTAAACGACGTCGTTTCATTAATCTTCATTTGTTGTGTTAATTTGGCTTACATGAATTAATAGTTAAGGTTTCTAAAATACGTGGTAAGCTACGTTAGCAAACTTAACGAAAACATTAGAGTCTGACTAGAATTGAAAAAATTTGAAAGCTTGAACATTTTATTGCCACTTTTTAAAGGCAAGTGCACCTATTGAACTATAATATAGTAATAGTGAGTATTAAGTATGGATCCTACAGAGATACAAGTAGTAGCAGTTACTTCTTTCCTATTATTTAACTAATAAAAAATATGATGGTTTAATTAAAATAAAAAAACTAAACCAAACTTCACCACAACTAATAACTAAGAGTTCAAGATTAACCAAGTCAAATAAGCAGCACCTAGGTAATGAATCTCCCTAAGATTTCTGTAGTAATTTACCCTTTATTATGCAATTCAATTAAATATTATTACCTAATAGAAATTCTTATTTTATGTTAATATCTTTCTAAAGATTATCTATGCTTAATCTCAAGTTGATTAGTTAAAATCTCCTTTAAGTTAAAACCCATAAGATTGCTTTAGTTGCTTAATGAATTCCTATATTAGGTTTGACCTTAATCTGGAAGATTTATGTTGTCCCATCTCTATGATTATATGCAACTCCATTCAATTATGCTAGATCTATTCATAATTTAGAATTTTCAACCTTGATATATAAAATCATACATGAATTAATATCCTAAAAATATCAGTTCAAGAAATAACCAAAAAACATAATTGAGTCCAATGAATCAAAAATCAAATTGTGTTAAATAGAGAATCAAATCATAAAGTCCATCCTAAGGTTCATCCTTTTTAGGAACTAAAAAAAGAGAATTTATTCACTGAAACTTTATGGAAATATGCTCTCTATTTGGATTATAGCTTTAAGGCTCAAAACATGTCAAAAACTTAAACTCCCTCAATTTCCCTTCATATATGCCTGTTATACTTCGAAACACATAATTTTTCACTGGACACGGTTACTAGACACTGGTATGCTCTTAACCATGTCCCTCAATCTTACCTAGATATATGATTGTTGTGTGAAAATAAAAAGTTAAGGCACTAATATGGTCTAGAAATAACCTAACTTGGTAGTGTTCAACATCAACATAGGCATGGCTAACCTCAACATAGGCAAAAATTATCCTTTAATTTGTACAAAATTATGTCAAAGTGATAAATTGGGTAATTATTAGCTAACATGGCCACAGGATCTTACATAATCTAAAACAACCATGTTCATAATCGTGTCCTTCAAAATTCTTCAATTTTTTCCTCTATTCCACCCAATTTATGCTCTTTTGAAGTTAAGATCTAAAAACACAAATTAAAAATAATAAGCACCATTATCAGACAAAATTACTAAAAATCACAAGCAAAATATACTAAAATTCTTACTAAAAATATAGTATGTTAAACATTTATCAAACTTCCTCGCATTTAGGAATTTTCTTATCCTTTAGAAAGTCATAATTCAAATTATTAAATTTAAAAACATGCATCCCTTTTCAATCTTAACATGTTTATCCACTCCTTAAAATATCATAATCTTATGAATCAAATTAGCATATAATTAGACTTTATCAATCATAGAACAAAATTCTATAAACCAATATCAACAATAATCAAATTGACAATCTTTATAAAATCAAAGCATAAAATTCTATACTCCCATAAATGATTCACTTAGTTTGTTAAATTTTAGGGTGGAGGATATAATAAAACTCTCAAATCAATATATAAAAGGAGTCTTAACTATACGCTAGTAATCTTCACCACTAATAAGTAAACTACAAGCAAAAATCAAAAGGTCTTTTAACAGGGTGTAATGGGGCTTAGATAAAGGTATAGAAAAGATAATTATAAAGGTAATAAGGTGAAGGGAATTTACGTAAACAAGAATATGCAGAACTTGATTTTTCATAGAATAGGTTCTTCAAGCAAAAATTTTTGGCATAACAAAAATTCTCCTAACTGTCCAACAAAATCACAACTTTACTTCCTTCCCTCCTTTTTCAATTTTCTTTTTTAATTCATTTGCGGCAACAAATAATTTTCAAACTTGAAATTTATGCAAATTTGGGGAGAATATAAAGTTATAAAAACCAATGAAGTTGAGAAGAGACAATTTTAAATTATTAATGTACATTGTCAATCATAAGCACAACAATCCTTCCTTTTAAAATTGTTCAATATAATCCAAGTTTTATGCAATTAAGTAAATTCAAATCTTTCAAAGTTCAAAAACAGATGAAAATTTTTCAAGAGAATGGGGTAATTGGCTTATAATATGGCTATCGTCGATCAAAGAAAAGACACATTTTCAAAATTGGTTATTTTCAAAAGATAAAACATGGTCGATAATAATAAAAGAAAAATACCCTAAAATAACTTGTTAAATCTAAGTGCCTTTATCAATATAATACCTCTAGTCTGACAATGTGATCTCAATATGAATAATAAAAGTATGTTCTAAAATCATCCAACTATGCATGATAAACACATAACAAAGAATAATAGATAATAATTTAATGATATATTGCTCTTAGGCTCAAAAGCTCACATTTAGGCTTAATATATGTAAATAATATGCAATTTTCATTTAGATTAACTCTCTTAATGACCACTAAAAATTCATAAAAGCAAGTCTATTCTAGCTTTAATAAATCATTTTGGAAAGATTTAAAATAAATTGGGATTTTATTTAATAAGAATGAATAATAAGGATTATAATAAGCTTGATAATTAACCCAAAATTAAAAAATTTCTTCAAAATTTTCATTAAATAATATTATTTAAAATTCAATATACCCCTTCTCCATACTTAAAGATTTACATTGTCCCAGTGTATACAATAAAAATGTAGAAAAAACAAAGAGAGAAAGGAATATTGGGTTAATTGGTATTTCCCTGAATAGTATATATAATTATGAACTTGTTTCACAAATTAAGTATATTAACCCTTGTAAAAGCAAAATAAAAGGAGATAAAAAGGACAAATGGAAAAAGAAAAGAAAATATATAACAATGCAAAATAAGAGTTTAACAAAGTTAAGTCCTTGCTAACTATGAAAACAAAATAAAATAAGAAAATAATACATTAAAAATAAAAATGAAAAGTGAAAATGAAAGAAACAAAATCACTATGTCGAGCATCTTAGGTCTCTTGGACGATCTGAGTGACCACATTACACAAAGTGTCCAACTTTTGGTCATTTGTCTACTCTTGGTCTGCCTTTGTCTAAATGTTAGTTAATGTAATATAAGTTTAGATGGCTTGGGTATCCTTAGGTACTACCTTTGTAGTAGCTTGAGCATCTAGCTATCTTAGGGTTGGTGACAATGTGATATCTCTCATTGGTAGAGTTGGTATCACAACTTTGAGATGTCCTACAATCTATTTATCATGTGCCTCTAGCCGCGTCACATGCTCCATCAGCTTCTATTTTCCATCTTGAATAGTGTGTTGCAATCCTAAGATCTACCATATATATCTCTCTAATGAAATAATCTTAGTTGGTCCCAATATGGCAGTGTTAACGCATCTCCTAAGCATGCTTGTGCTCTCAAAAGAGTCATCCTGATACTTAAGCTCTCCTACTGGCTGTTGCAGTGAGTCCTGTCTTAATTGCTACTCATATATATTAGGATGATCCCTATCTACTCTAATCACAGCTACTTGCTTATCATAAGCTCCAACCAGTGTATAGATATCACCCTCCAAACTTGTCTCTGAGTCACCATATGCATATTCTCCGTTGTGTCAAAACTCAAAGAAATCATGGTGCCTAGAAGTTGCATTTGAGTTATTATATCAAAAACTTCCATCCTCTGAGCTAATCGAGTCATATAAGGACTAATACAAATAACGTCCACCCTTTTATCCCTACACTGATACCTAATACTGAGCCAATGTGTGCCCTAGATGAACTTGTACTTGCTCTCTCTTGCTCCATAAATTGAAAACATCCAAAATCCCCATAACTCCAAAATTATTAACCCACACACTTAGTGTATGACAAAGTATGGTGTGAATATACCTGAGTGTAGTGCATCTTAATGTTAAAGCCTTGGACTTGTTGGGATCAAATTCCTCTTTATTATTAATCCTACTTCATTGAGCATCGCTTAGGAAGTTAATGAACTTGGAAGGAGTTATTCCCTTTGTTCCAACATGTCATAAATTTCAATAGGGGAATGGTTCAATAGGGAAGTGGTCAGAACATAAGCAATTATTAAAGAAAGCTCTGTTATTTTAGAACTTCCATAACCTTTCAAAGTTAAATAATTCCTTATATAACTTCTTTCTCATATTCTAATCTCATGATTGCTTGTTATTTCATGTGAAAAAACATCCCTCAAATTTAAGAAACATCCCTCAAATTTAAGGTATCTTAAATTTATATTAGATGAGTAGGATCTAAGCTTAAGAATAATTTTCTAAAACATATTGTTTCTTCATATTTTAAGGATAAAATGATGCTATTAAAATTTTGAAATATATGCCATGGTTCTTTTATAAATTGATAAAAAGCTTTAAGAACATTCCACACGAGTTCTCTTTAAAAAGCAAAGTTTAATGCATTTATAAAGGATAACTAAATTGCCCTAAATCACATGTGTTCGATTTGTAGGTTTATGCATCTATCTATAGAAGTGTGGCTTAGAACACTCATCTTGTATGGATCATAGGCCATAACTATTCTTCCAAAATGATGAGCATCATAATTTGTTTACGAGGCTCCAATTTTTATTAAATAACCAAAGATTTGCACATTTTTTAGCCCTTAAATTTGTCTCTAAAAAGTAAAAAACTATTATTTTTAATGAATTAACATAATAAAAGATCATTTTTTGCTTTATGGGTTATTAAGGCCCTTTATATTCCATATCAACGTAGATATAAACATTAATAAGAAGATGAGCCCCTAACCCTCACTTTTCAACTTGATTTCCTCCTTCTCCCTGGCTTGAAGTCCTGCATTATATAATAAAGTAAACTTGATAAGAGTGCTCCATCTTTTATCACGCTAGAAATCTTTAGGGGTTTCAGATAAGAATTAGAAGGACACGTTCCCTTTTATTATTCTTTAAGATATGAATTAGAGAGGTGTCTAATGGGACTTGCCAAATCGGAAGATTAGTCCATCTGAGTCACTAAGTCTGGTTTAACCGTGGTCTTCTAAATTTAGACTAATACCTCTATTGAGTTCTTAGTAATCTTTAAAGGGATACTAGGAATAATTTGATTAATAGGAGAGGTTGATTTATTAAGGTGAGAATTTTCGTAGTTTCACTGGAAATCTATCCCTATAAGTTCATTATAATCCCTTTTCAAAAATTCTCTACTAGCGGGTTTATAAAATTTTCCTTGCAGAATTGATGTAGGTTTTTATTGATAGGAAACTTTGATGTAGTCCTTTATTACATTATCATCTTCTTCTAACATAGACAATGGAATAACTTTGAAGAAGCTCTTACTTTATAACATAAATCCTTACATACCTAGCTCTTCTTCTAACAGTTGTGACCTCATTTACATATATATGCTTCCTAATAAAGCTTTCCAACAAACTTAATCCTTTGGTGGGTTGATATTCAAAAGGGATTATATGAAAATTAATCCATAAAGGTGGGTTATTATAGTGTCAAAGACCCTTTTCTAAAACTTTCTGTGCTTTCTCCTTAAAGGAAAATTTAAAGAGGAACAAGTCTTTCTCATTAAAGATAACATTTAGGAGGCCCTTGCTTTTTCAGCTTGAAGCACCAAAGCTTGATAATAAGAAAACCAGGTCATTTCCTAAAGCTATGTTTGGTTAGACGTAAAGTTTTTAATGGAATGGAATAGAATATAATGATTTATAATGGAATAAAATGTAAATGGATGTGGTATTAAAAAATTGTTGTTTGGAGGGATGGAAAGGTTCATAATATAATATAGTGAAATGTTGTTTGGATGAAGAGTTTATAATGTAATATAGTGTAAAGTTGTTTATCATTTTATGTTCCATTCTAAACTCCCAAATTAGAGGTTATTCATTTTAACTGTTTAGGATGAAATGAGATATAATATGAAACCCTCCTCTTCCATCCCATTCTATTATAAAACTTCCTCTCAAACAATAAAATAGTATTACATTCCATTCCATTTCATTATAAAACTCCTAACCAAAGATAGCCTAAGGAAGAAGTCGATCAATGATGAAGACCAAGCATTTTCTCCCTCGTTAAGGATTTCTATTGGAGGAGAAATAATGGAGCCTCTGATTGTCTTTGTTAGGGGGCAGTAGTGAAGAGAAATGTTTGAGGGTGGTTCGTTGAAAACATGCCTCCAGTTTAGGTTAACTCTAGAGATGACATGAGCAGGTTCATTTATCCTTGAGGCTACCTGGAGGAAAGTGGGAGAATAATTAAGTTACAAGTTAGAAGGAGGATGTTGAGTGGAGGAGGAAGAACATCTGTAAAAATATCAAGAGATATAAGTAAAGATGACAATGGGTTAGGCTCCAACCTAACCCTAACTCGACTCGATTTGACCTAATTTTTTATTTTTTAAATAAAAATAAAAACAATGTAATTTTTTGCAAAATGACATTGTGTTTCTTATTGTTGTTAGGACTCAAGTTGAGTTGGACTTTTGCAACCAAAGTTTAAGCCCGACTTAAGGCTTGGTCAACTTAAGCTGGGCTGGAGCGGGTTAGGCCATTTTAGGATCTAAGTGTCATCCTTAGATATAAAGGGGTTGGAGGGTGATAGATGGGAAATTAAAGGGATAAATTGCCTTAAAAAGGGGGACTATCTAATTTATGAAAAACCTGATGTAATAAGTAAAGAGGAAAAAACTAATAGGCCTTAAGAGCGGCTAGAAATACTATTCCAAAAATAGTAATAAAAATTAAAGGTTGAAGAAACTCAAAGATAAAAGACCAAACTACCCTTAACCAGTACAAGTTATCTAAGAGCAACCATCAAACCAAAGTAGAAGCACGAGAGAGGACATAAAAGGAAGTAAGCACCATACAGAAGGAAAATAAGGACAACAAGTAGCAAGACTCGAAGTTAAAAAAAAAAAAACAGAAAAGACAATGCATTCTTTAGCAACTAATGATGAATCACTTTGATAGTTAAGAATTTGAAGAGAGAAGTCAAACCCTCTCTCATTTGCCATTTTTAGATTCTCTCCTAAATTTGCGTTTTCTATCTTTTAATTAGGGATAACTAATTCTAAAGATTAGTTATTTAGATTAAGAAATCACAAAAGAACCTGAAAAAAAATCTTACTCCAACAAATTAGCTGTTAACACGCTAGCTAAGTAGGGTCGGTCTGATCTATAGTACAGTTACATGCCACCTGTCATAAGTTAACGATGCCATGACAAAAATTTAGTGAAAATCGTACAAAATAAAGTTCAAGCGTGCGAATTGCAGTATTTTTGTAAACGTTAAGAAGCTATCAAGAACTACTTATACCTTATGCGAAACACCAAACAACGAATTGCACCTTTTACCGACTCTTAAGCCTTTTGTTTATCATTAACCATACCTCTTTGAGTCCATCCGTGAATACCTACATGCACTTTGAATTTGTATCATCTGATTTAAGTAGTCTATAGCATCCTCAATTAATACAGCCCAAGTTTTATGGCTCATTAATTAGTTATTATACACTATACTAATGAGTGAGTAAGGTGAATAACTCTAGAGAGATGACAGTGGGCTTTGGGTTTAGGGGACAAGAAGCAGAGCTCAAGGTTTTATGCCTTCCCAATGAACTCCACGTCAAACAGGAGGACTGAATCAGGAGGTATTATACAAGAGCCTGCATTAAAATAAGTGTTGATTTTTAAGACTCAGAACAGCCAAAAAAAAAACAAAAAGTGCCGAAACAGCTTAAGCTTAATTACCTCCTCTGCACCCAGCTCCCCTCATGCCATAAGCCAGTTGCGGAGGGATCTTCAATATGCGTTTGCCCCCTGAATTACATGGAAGAAAATGGCATAGAAGTATCACAGCGGAAGCAATGCAATCTAAATATGTTAAAAGTGGGTTTCCTAGCTCATACCAGCAAGCATGGGTGGTACGCCGTCACCACCTATAATACCCTCATCCCAGCCTTTGATGACCTATTTGATTCATCAAAACCTTATCTCAGTTTAATGCACACCTTTAAGCGTCAAATCCTAAAAGAATTATCTAAAAATAGTCATTTCCATGTTCAACAGAAACCAAGCAGAGAAAAATGTACAAATACAGCCAACACAAGAACAATTTCACTGTTGGCAGTAGTTCCTAAACACAAATGAATTCCATACATATTACCTCTCCGACACCAACACGAAACGTTAATGGTTTTCCCCGATTATAGCTGCTGTCAAAAATCGTGCCATTTTCCAACTTCCCAACATAATGCGCCTGTGAATTTAATCATCCATAAAACTAAGCGAGAAACTTATTTAAGGAGGAGTCGTTTTTTCAATTATTTGGGATGCTGAAGAAAAGGCATGAAGAAGCAGTTTGTGGAACAACAACATTGGAAATATGCTGTAATACCTCCCACTCAAGTACTAATAGTTGCATTGTCCTACAACTACCGAGGGGGGAAAAAAACAGTTAAATTGTCCTAATCTTCATATAGTGGGATATCCAATAAACATTGAAAGCTACTAACTAAAACACCAACATTGGAAAAATTTTATCACCTTAATCAATTGTCCCCTTACAGCTTCAGGTCCATATCCCACAGTTTTGTCACAGAATGCAAGACCAGAAGGAGCTATCGTCAGCTCACACGGAGCTGTTTTAGCCGCTTTCGCTGGCTGCAGATATAAAAGAACATCAACAAGGCCTATAGCAAGACCAATAGCTTCTCTTCTCCTTAACAAAGTTTGGTGCCCCTTTAGCTCCAGCGACTGAGAGAAGCTCTCCTTCTGATGGTCAGAGAATTTGACACATGACTTTTGTGTGGTGGTAATAGTTTCGACGAGTGACATTGAGTGAGCTTGTCTAGGAACTACATTACTAACTGCATATCCCAATGAGACCATCTCCGCCAATCGGAATCTGGGAAGAGATAAAAAAATCAGGACCTGGTTGCGTCGTGCTTGAAAGAGAAAGAAAAAGAAAAAAACGAGTGGGTGTAAGAACGCGAGCAATCTAACAAAACATGAAAACTGAAATCAGCGTAAGTGTTGGGCTAAGGTCACCAGAGTAGGCCCGACGTCACCAACAGGCCCATTGTTCAGCTTCAATGGGTAAAAATTCAAGGTGACTCTTTCGAATTTATGTTCCACATTATCGTTTGGAAGTCAAATATCTCTTAAATACATGCATTATTAAGAATAAGAAACTAAAATATGTTCTGCATGACATAGTAGATTCTAAGAGATTAATTGTTGCAATGACAATAAGCATGATTTATACATAAAATGAGACATTGAAGACAAAGATCAATGACCTTAAAAAGTTTTTGTTTAAAATTTCCATGGAGTGTAAAAAATTGAATAGCATACTTAGAGCCTAAAAGAGCTCAATGATATGCGCATAACTAGTTTCTCTTACTAAAGAGTATTATCCAATCCTAATAAAATATGCCTGGATAAGCATTTATATGATTAGTCTGTGCCTAAATCATTACATGTGCTAAACTATTTGTTAGCCCTTTCTTATTACCCAAGAAGAGCTTCTTATTAAACTATTTATTAGCCCTTATTATCGCCCAAGAAGAGCTTCTTATCCCTTATATATCTAAATTAGAGCTATTAATTGCTATCATATCTCTAGAAGACCTAAAAATGATATATGTCACATTCTTATATGTCACACACACATGATTCATATACTTCTAGGTCATCTTATGCGAGATGTTTTTTTTTTAGTGATTATAGATATACACATAGAGATTTTTCCTTGAAATAATAATTGTTAATTAAACTAAAAAACATGGGTTGAAAAGGGATTAAGGACAAAACCTTTAAGGAACCAAATTTGTGTATATACCTAGAATGTATTTTTTTTTCCTTATAGGTAAATATCAAATGAATTGAATGAATAAAAACAATTGGTTTTGCCTCCATTAATATCAAATGGGGAACAAAAAGGTCGCATGAGTCAATTAAGGAAATTAGTACTAAATGACTGATTGATAAATAAGTAAGGAAAATAAAGCAGGTAAGTGATACATAAAAGAAGGCACATAGTTGCTTGCATATTGGTAATATTGACTTAACATATATATTTAGGGGAGGAGAAAGTATTGTTATATGTACTTAAGGAGATAAAGAAAGATTGATCTTTGAAATTGGTAAATGAGAATAACAAGAATTTCTCTCTAATTTTATAAATATCTTGCTTATAATTTTGCCCTTATGATAAAATTTTTAAAAAGGGAGAGATAACAGTTTTTTTTCCTCTTTGATTCTTATAGATTTCTATACTACATACCTTTTTAATATTAAAAAATGGGAGAGAATATCCATATTAAAATTTGATCATTTATGATGCATGAAATAAGCAAAAGGATATAATTGCAATTTTCTTTATCACAATTGGTTCTGCCAGGTTCTGGCTGAACGGTGCGTTGCCATTGAAGTCCATCGTCTTCCTCCTTCTGTGATGAGTACGAC
>JANZLD010000237.1:38108848-38126588 GCA_026413575.1 Erythroxylum carthagenense | reverse complement strand
TTATCGTGGGATACGTGTCGGAGTGACCTCCGGGCGTTCCGATGTGTACCCTACGAGGAGGGGGCTCTACACTTAAGATATAAAAAGTTATTGTAACCTTTCTTGTTACTTTATCTTATCCATTTCAATGAATTAAAAGACTCATTTATTGTATGATCATTTTCTGTAGGCGTATTGCATACATTTTTCATAATTAATAGGAAAGTTTTAAAGAAAACTCTCTTGATTATCAAAAAACCTTTCAGGGTAAATGTTAAAAAGGTTTTGAATAAGAGATGGAGAGAAGAACAAAAAGAAATATATCCCTAGAATTTGACTGAATTGAACATGAAGACCAAAACAAAATGTCCTTTAAAAAAATATTAGATGCTTGGGATTTCCTCCCAGGACACTGTTCATGCTCTTCTCACTAATTCAATGGCTACCTCTCTTTTGAACTGTTCAAACCCTCTTAACTAGTACCTACCTTTGTTGATAAACTCAGCTCTTTCTACACCTTTCTGTACTTGTTACTCTGCTTTATTTCTTCTCTTTTCACTAACTTCTCTTCATATTTCTTATATGTCTACTCCTTTTATTTATCTTCATCACCTTGAACTTTTAGTTACTTCTATGCATTCTTTATCCTAGTTACCTTCCTATTACCCACTAGTCTTTAGTTTTGATCCTATGGACACTGTTTATTTCCTACCCTTAAACTTAAACTATCCTAATACACTTTTTGAGCTCTACACCTCTAAGGAGCATCCTGGTTCTTGTACTTGCAATGCATAACCTTCAGACACAAACTCAGTACCTATTAGTAAAACATGGGTCTAGGTAGCTAGTGATGCTAGACTGGATTTAAAACTATCTAACTGTCTTCCTAGTGAAAATTCTAAACAAAGCATTGTGTCCCCTATAGAACTTTTAAAATCTAGAGTATGTAGATGGAAGTCAACCATTCTTAGCTTTTCCCTAGATTAAAGATAGCCTTTCTAGTTATGAAGCAATAGGCAATGAACAACTAAAAATAACATGGTTTGCAATTTATGTTTGTTAATAATGTGGATGTGTTCTTTTTAAGTTTGCAAGCTTTGAAGAAGCTCAAAAAGTGATTCAAGTTGTACCTTGGCATATTTACAACAAGCCATTTTTACTTTAATTATGGAGACTTAGAACGAAATTAAGGGAACTTAAACAAGAAAACATTCCTATACAGATCTGTCTTCATGATGTCCCTCTCAACTATTGGACTATAAGTGGTCTTAGTCACCTTGCAAGCTACATTGGCAAGCCCATTTCCTTGGATCAAGCCACTACTGATAACTTTTCAAGGATTTGTATCTTGGTTACTTCCATATCTGATTTACCAGAGGCGATTTCATTCATCAGGCTGAATGAAACTATGGAACCTATGGAGGATCAACTGAAGGTTTCTTATGTATGGAAACCTCAAATTAAAAAGAAACATACTTGGAGACCAACTAGAAGAATCTTTAAAACAAGAAGTCATTAAGAACTAATGGAGATCAATGCTGATGATATTAGTAAGTTAAAACCTTGATGCTAATACTAATGTTCTTATCCTTGACGATATTAGTAAGTTAATATATAAGATCAAGTTTAATAGAAGGATAAATTAAGTAAAGGAGCTAATTGGATCAGTAAAAAATCAGAGAATAAAGTAAATGAGCAAAGTAGAGAACAGATGCAATATAAAAGCACTTTAAAAATTCAAGTAAAGAACCAAGAGTAAAGAGGAATAAAGAACCTAAAGATGTAACAAATTATTACAATATTTCTTGCTACCTTATCTTGATCACTTTAATAAACTATAAGGTTCAATCATTGATAGTTTTCGTATAAGGGATATTGCCTATATTTTGTCATAACCAAGAGAAAGAGGAAGGAGGGATCAAACACCTCAATAAATTATAAGGCTTATTCATTTTTCATTTTCAAGTAAGGGATATTGCATATACTTTGTCACAATTAGGAAAAAATTATAAAGGTTTTAAAGAAAATCCTTTTGATCCTTAAAAACCTTTTAAAATGGTTATAAATTAAGCTTTTGTCAAAAATTTTAATCTTTGAAATAACTTGGATTTTTTAATTTTTTATGACATAGTATATGAATGAGTATTGTTTAACACTTTACATCGATCAGGATGCTCATTATGTAGACACTAGACATTAATTGCTTTATTCATCTACTAAATCACTATTTACCACCTAGTTGATGGTGGGTATGAGAATGGTTATCTAGCTAGCCAAAGGTATATAACCAACTAGGCAAATATACTTAGACACTAGCCATTTTAATGACTGGTTTCTGTGTCTAACAACTATTTTTTCTAGTTTTGGGTATAAAGTAGACTATAATTAAGTTATAAAAGGAAATTTAGGAAAACTAAAGTGCTTGTAAAAACCTTTAAAGGGTAGAGAGTTCATTCATGCATTACATAACCTATTTTGAGCCCTAATTCATTGGCGTGAGAAAGAAAGGGAGGTTTTAAGTGGTATGATTATAAAATTGAGGTTATTTCTTGAGAAATACATTATGAGGATTCTTCTTGATAATGAACAAGATCTGTAAAGGTTTAATCTTCACCTATGGTAAAACAAGACATTTGTAAAGGCTCCTTTTCACTAAGGATGATGTTATATAGAGGGTTCCTATTCACCTATTAAAGGAAGAAGATAGTAAATTTTTAATTGGAGCTTGGAGAGTGAATATAGGCTATAGGTTGTTTAACCCGAACTACTATAGATTAATTTTATGTCTCTTTCCTTACTCTCATTTATTATTTTTATATTTCTTTTGTAATTATTTCATATAAATGTTCTATAATCATCCATTAGTTTTCAAATATTAAAAAACCAAACACAAACAATTCATTCATCTTTTATGTGCGCTTGGGGATTAACTATTAGAAGAGACAATTTATTTATTATTTTTGAAATAAAAATAATTATATATAATTCATCCCAATTGTGGAATCATACACACCATTAATATAAATATATAACAATGAGATTTTAAAGTGTGTTAATCACACTAATTATTTACTTCATACGAACCCATTATATATAATTGAGAGATGTATGCTATTTACACATTATTTCTCCCTCGATTAAAAAGTTTAACTTAATGCAGATGTGAGCATACTTCAATCCTATATTCTTTCCCCTTATTTTAGTCAATATCAAAAACTAAAAATATGATGAATAGAAGAAAAGAATTAATCCAAGATTAGCCTATATTCATATGAATAATATTAGGGGTTGTCGTTAATTTACATGTTTGAATTTTTTAAAAATAACTTATTGAAATATGAGAACCAATAAGAGATGATTTTCATCAATCAATAATTCATTGTTATTTTAATAAAAACGATATGGAACATAGAAAAGCAAATATTAAAAGAGTAAAATATTTTTGTAAAACAAGATATCATGAATAATTTGTAAATGATTATTTGTCGAACATATGTATGTATGTGAAAGATTTCAGAAATTATTTGCTTAGGAGGTGTTTGGTTCCGTTTTATTTTTGAGTTTTTTGTTGTTGTTTTCATAAAAAATAAAACAGTCCCTAAAAACTGGTTTGGTTGAAACTGTTTTCGTTTTTCGTTGTTAAAAATAAAAAAACTGCAACACTTTTTTGAAAACATAAAAAAGACGTTTTCATGTATTTTTAAAACAGGTTTTTCTGTTTCACAAAAACTAGTTTCCTGCACCAACTGTATAATCTTCTGCACGTCTTTAGCTTCTTCCGTTGTTTCTCTGGTTATACCCACTACCTATTTGTTTTCGTTGCTTAAGTTATTTCTATCACTTGCGTTAAAAGGTCTCTAGGCATAGAAATCAACAAAAAATCTATCATCTTCGTTGTCTTCTCAATTTCTGCGTCTTCTGCTATCTTTTGTAATTGCTTCTACCAATAATTTCTAGGTTGGTTTATTGACAGTGGTCTCAAGATTCTGAGCTGCTCCATAGGCAAGAAACACAAGTAAAAACGCAGAGCTTAGGATATGAACATCACGTGTATAGTCCTTCTTAAGAAAATTAGAAGAGACCAATGGTGCTTCTTCTTCGTCTTTATGATTCAGAGAGGCCATTTTTGGGTTCTCAATTCAATCCAATTTCAATAGGAGAACTTTGCTATATAGCCTAGAAGTGAGTGATAATACCCAATGTAGAGAGGTCAAACCACAAGCAAAACGAAAATCGCCGGCTGGAATCTTCAAAACTAAAGGACACAGGGAAAGGGTTTGATGGGTTTTAACTTTATTCAATTAATTAAGCTCCAATGAAGTTTAACATGTCCATTTGGTAAACCAGAAAAGAGTCATATACAAGAAATGTGAAAAGAAAAGTGATTCCCTTTTTTCTTGCTCGGTATCTCAGATAAAAAAACAAATCGGCGATGAGAGTAGAAGTTGGTAAGAAGAGTTGACGGCAGAAGCAAATTAATCCACAATTATATCTCAATTGTTGCTGCTTTGTACTTGTTCTTGTTCTTGTTCATGCTCCTTTTGTTGTGTGGTTTGTACAGAGAAAAACTGCAGTTACTTAAAACAATAAGCAGTGAAAACCAAGTGTTTCAAACAGAAAGTCAAAAGATAGTTTGATTCAAATAATCGTAAGAGTTCATATTCAAAATATTTCGAGAAACTCCTAAAAGGACGTGGGCCATTGCTTCTAAGCAGTGTTGGTGGTATGATAATGACACTTTTACTTATGGGATTATGCCTTAAAGTGACTCAACACTCTGATACTAAGGCCTTATAGGTAGTTAGGATAAGCATTACAATGGTATGTTTATACGTGTCTGCATTCTCTGTTGAGATAGGTCCTATGCATGATTTATGTGTATTACTCAAAGATTTTTCTATTGATATTGAGAGCTAAAGGTGTGGTTTTGGGGATAGCAGTGAATAGGTTGATGAGTGGGACAATATCCATTACCTTCTATAATAGCAATTGGTGGGACGCTCTTTTTACTATTATGTTGGTTTTTGCATTCTTTTATGTATGTTGTCCAAGATCAAAGGGAGGCATTCTTTTATGTATTCATTCTTTTAATAATATTTTATTTGCATATATTTAATTTTAACTATAAAGATAATTAATTAATTTTAAAATATAATGTATTATATTATAATTATTACACATAAGAGTATAATTAAAAAAAAACAAAATAATAAATCAAACATGTTTTTGTTTTAAGTTTTTTATTATAAATCTCAACCAAAAAGGTTTTTATTTTTAGTTTTTATATCACAAATCTCAATCAAATAATTTTTTTTAAGGAAAAAAACAGAAACAAAAAATAAGAAACATAATAAAAAACAACAACAAAAAAATAGAAGTAGAACCAAACGGTCCCTTAACTTCCTTTTTAGATATGATTTCCATAAATAATACATATTTTTGAATTTAGAATTAATACACTATAATATTCATCCATCTCTTTTGTGTTAAAAAATAAAGTTTGAAACCTTGAAATATATACATTAAATTCGCAAAACAATATAGCGGATAGGCTGGAACTTATTACTAAAACTAGATTTCAGTATAGACTTGCAATTTTGTATCTGGTCGAACAGTTTGCGATCTCTTTATTTGATAGAGTTGCTTGTGCATTTTGCAGAACTTCCTTTGTGACGAACCTCCCTTCACCCAAAACAAGTTTTCACCGACGTTATATGTTGGTTGAGCGGAATAGGCCTAACTAATCATTGGTTTTACATGTTGCCAAGCAAACAGAAGGTCAAGAAAACTCTTCGTCAAGTTGTATCTATAAAAATCAAGCTTATGGTCTTTGTGCTTATATTTTTATGGATTAGCTAGTGGTTTTCTTTTGAAAGTTTGGACGTCAATGTCTCACTTAATCACGTCATCGTTTAATATTTTTATTACACACACATATCTGTGCGTATATTACGTTGAACAACCCTTTGCTCAATCAACTTTCTTAGCTACCTATCAACGTATTTCTTGAGCCTGTCAAGCTAGAAGTCAAAATTGCTGTTTTGTCTACTAATGCATCTTATCTGACAAATTTTGATTGGGACTTACGTGCATAATTTGATTCATTCAGAAGGAAAAAATGATATGGAATATTGGCATTTCATGCAGAGAATGCAGTTGTCGGCAATTGAGGGTCATGAGCTGTGACGTTATTTAAAAAAAAGGAGCTTGAATTTATTAACGATCATATTTGACAAGCCAACTTTTAGCGTAAGAATTAGATCCTAAGATTTAAGCAAAATCTTTTGCCCAATCATGTACAGAAGATCATAATGTTTTAAATATCGAAGCTCCATAGTGCTATAAACCACAAGCTGAATAGAAGCATTCCTAGACTTTCTTGACCAAGTCTGAAACGTCTGCTTCTTGACAATACATACGACCAAAACATTAGTGTTATACGAAATCTTTGACAGGGAATTTTAAAGCTCGTAGATCTTCCTAAATCATTGGCAATGTACTGAATTCCTTAAAAACAAGTGAATTCAAGCACTAGTTATGCTATATCATGAACAATATATAGCACTAGTCAGACGGCCCCCATTTATGAACATATGACCAGAGATCATAATAACCACAATGAAGAAGCTAACAACATGAAATGCATGTTTCTGCAACTACAGGGCTATAACAAATGGGAGAGAGAAAAGTGAGTGAAGGAGGAGCAAGAAGATTTATCAGCACTAGATGGACTCGATAGCTTGCCAAGTGGGGATAATCAAGTTTGTTTAATCTTTTTATTATTAGAAAACTTGAAAGTCGTAATCATTCTCGTGTCGGTAAAGCCTGACTATATAATGGGTTTCTGTGGTCCATATATAGCCCTTACCTATCTAAAAGTTTTACCGTTGGAAGCACTCACTCCCTCCACATTAACACAAATGTTAAACTAAGAAAAGCGAAGAAAGTACTGAACAGACTCAATCTGTATTATTTCACATCGACTATATGTAGTTGCCTTAACTTTTAAACTTGAGTTTGAGGTCGCTGTACGCTAAACTAGCCTAGTGTTGCCTAGGTCATTCTTAGATATCCGTAGCCCATAGTTAATAATATACCAGCTAAATACGGAAGTAATTGCATGTGATCTTAATACCATATTGTTTTCCGTTGCACCAAATATAATTAATTAACGGAGTTAATTAATAAGTTAAAGAAACATAGATAGTCTAATGCAGCCATAAAACGTTAGTTTCACTATTATCTGTAGGGTTGTCTATTATAAGAATATGTGGAAATTATTATGTAAATATTGTGAGATTATACCGCATAATGGTATGGTAATCAAATTATCGAAGTAGCTCAGCTTTGCTAGGTTCCAACAATTGAAATCATGCATCTATCAATTTTTTTATTGTCACAAGAAATTGATGTGTATTTCTTCGTTGAATTGTATGTCATGAAAGACTAGTTCAATTATTTTAGGTTATATATGCTTACTTCTGAAAAATAAGTTCAAATGTAGTCCATTATGGTGAAGCTTAATATTCAACCTATCATGCATGTAGTTTAATCATAAATTAATATATCTTGTTACTTCAATCATATGTTACCAGACTCATTTTCTTTTACAAGCTATAAATGTAAAGTCTAGCTTGTGAGTGTGTGGTTTATTTATTAGCCACAAGTTTCACTTCCGTGCACATGTATCTTCTATGCCCACAAATATTTGTCCAATTAATACCAGAAACATATGCTCTCATTGTCAAGAAACTAGGTCCTACCTTAGCTAGTAATATATATTTATAAATGTTCATCTAGGGAGGTAATCAGTTAATTACTTGAGAGAAAACTAAAGAGTAACTATTCTAACCCCTACAACATCTACCTAGGTATGTTTGCTCCTTGTTCTTGCGGTACTTAACTTACTACACTATTTGACACTCCTTAATTGCCAAAGTTTAGAACTTTAATCAATAGGAAAACCGCGTTGGACTTTGTCTAAAAAGCAATGATTTTGACGGAAGACTAAAGCCAAAAAGGTTAAAGAGACAGGTTTTCCTTTAGAGGTCTATGTGCTATAGTCTCTCTGATTTACTTTTACACGAGATTTTCTCTCACATGATTCCCTAAAAAGTACACACTTAACCTCAGGAAAAAAAGAATGATGGCAATTTGAAAGCTGAAAATCAATAAATCCTAAATTAAAATAGGGACATCTAATTATAATCATCTTCGTTGACATCAAGAAATTGACAGATTGAAGGTGCGGTTGAGTGAGAAGTCATTAGGGAATGACCTAAACGTATGTACATGTTTGTATATATACATATATATATGGGGTAGTGTCGTTGTACATTGTATTTTGTATATAAAATGAAAAATATCGTAAGCAGACAACAATCTGGGTGGAGGGCTTTTGCATGTTGAATTTGGAAGCAAGAAATGATGTTGGTTATCTTTAAATCATTAGGTCTTCCCCAAAATGGCCATATTATCATTAATCCTCCCCCCTTAATTATGTCCCTTTTTCTTCTGTAGTTGGACTTTGGTTTTCTGTAAGTTATAGTTTCATCCCTTTATTATATATCCACGCAGAGAGAAAGCTTAGAGGACAAAATCAAAGTGCATAATAGTTGCCCCAAAGCATTAACAATGTTTAATATACTTCTCAATTACTAAACCGATCAAAATTATATGTGTGGCATATAATTCAAGGAGATAATTGTTTCCATTAATTGAAGCTGAAGCAGAGCTTAATTAGTGATAAACTAATCAAACAATAGTGTAAAATTAAGTATGCTGTTTCTTATGGAGTGACATGTTTAATGCAACTGATAACCAACAACTAACCTGTTTAGGTGAACATTTCTCTAATCGAGTTAAAAGAAAGAAAGAAAGGAGGGAAAAAAAAAAAGTAATTGAGCTGAAAGCAATGGTTTTAAGACAAGGTTTGAAGTTACCAAGGCACTTGAGAGTCCACAGTGGTCCTCTCATGAGTACATCTAAAGCTAAAGTTCCACAACCTTTCTTTCTCTCACTCTGTGTTCTTCCCACGATTTTATTATACCACGTAGGACGTGTTCTAACTTAATTACCAAAATCTGTTCCATGTGATCAAAAGGCATTCATGTTTTAAACTCTAATGTGTTAACAATATATAGAAGGAAACTATCCCCTTTCCCTACACTAGCTGTATGGTTGGTCGTCTAGACACTAACCTGAGAATTCAGAGAGCATTCTTTGAGGAGTAGGATCAATGGGCCATCAATGCTGCACAAAGCAAAATGTCAAGAGAGGGCTATGGTCACCTGAAGAAGATGAGAAGCTAATCAGATATATGACTACACATGGTCAAGGTTCCTGGAGTTCTGTTCCAAAGCTGTCAGGTACATGATTAAAAGCACATTTCTCCTTGTAGTTTCTTGAGTCCTGACATGTTTTTATATATGTCGAAACAGGGTTGCAGAGGTGTGGAAAGAGTTGCAGGTTAAGATGGATAAACTATCTGAGACCGGATCTTAAAAGAGGGTCGTTTACAGAACAGGAGGAGAGGACAATCATTGAAGTTCATAGAATACTTGGCAACAGATGGGCTCAAATAGCTAAGCATTTGCCTGGAAGAACTGACAATGAGGTAAAAAACTTCTGGAATTCATGCATCAAGAAGAAGCTTCTTGCACAAGGGATAGATCCCAACACCCACAAGCTCCTCTCTCCTAACTATAAACATAACAACCCCTGCCTGAACGCAACTAACGTAGTTTCTGATGATATTCCTCACCAAAAACAAAACCCAGTTTTTACTGTGAGTGCATTATCATCAGGCCGCTTCTCCATGGACACAAAAACACTACCTTTTGTACCCTTCCCTTTTTCTCCTCCTCCTCCTCCTGAAATGAACTCTTCGAACTATCCTGAACTCTCAACAACAACCGTTGGTCATCAAAACCCTAGTATGTTACGAAATCTCTCGGAGAATGAAAGTCTATCAACGATGGGAAGCGTAGCGGTATCCGTTTCTGCATTACAATCGTGTGGGTTTGGGATCGTAGACGAGGGTTATAATATGTGGGGCGGAGGTGGCTTTGAAGCCTCTATTGAAACCGCTAGACACGAAGAACCAGGACAACAGTTGATGGAGATGGGGCGAGTCGAGTTAAGTGGTGGGCAGACTGTGGATCCTAAGTCGTTTGGGAGCTCTACCTTTGATGACTTCGATTTTCTGGAGTCTACAGAAATGCCCAGTGTCTTGTATGATCAATTTGCATGGAATTCATAAGTCCTTTGGCATGTATCTGATCAGCAAAAAGTGTATTTTGTGAAGAGGTAGAGTCGGGTCTTTTATCGATGTAACAGGAATATATACTGTGCAGAAATAATAAATTTGATTATCTTTACTTTGTAATTGATAACTTTACACTTTACACGTTAACGTAACTCAAGTTTAACTTATAAATTGAAAACTATATATTGGAATTCAAAACGTCTACTCTTCGAGTTGGTAAAATAATGAATGAACATAATACCTTGTAAATCATGTTTTAAATGAATTGATTTATAAGTCAATTAGTCAACTACTTAAAATTAAGTGATGATTTGATCTAATTTGTATAAGAAAATATAACATATATCTATTCGAACGAAAAATTTGTTCCCATTTAAAATAAAAGAAAGGTAAAACTTTTTAATTTAATTTCCTGAAAATTAGGATCACTTTAAATTTTATAATTTGGTTCATACATAAAACTATGAATTATATATTTATACATTATTGCGAATCTTGATCGTTTTCTTATAATTTCCCTTAAATTGTTTTTGAAACTATTTCATTGCAATCATAATCACATACGTGATTGGTCTCTAATGGTATCTATATGAACAAATTGAGAGAGCTCTATAAGTGGTATAGATGGTAACTAAGGAGTATTTACTCCTTTATATCTTAAGCTTATTAATAGTAAGATTTTGACTTTCTAGTAAATTAATATAAATATAATTTTAATTTCAATTAAACTTTAATTTAGAATTACAACTAATTTTGATTAAACATCATCTGGATCCGCATAAGATCTAATATCTCATATTAGTTCTTATTTATCAAATCTCATATTTAATCTTAAAATTTCTTAAATTTTACAATCAAATCCAACTTGATTAAACTATCATTTATCTCTTCAATCATTATTTATATATAACTTATTATGTTCTTAAATATGTCACCAGTAGATACAAGTTATAACCTTAACTCATAAAGTTGAAGTAACCACCTTTTACCAGCAGCATCCAAATCAAAGTTGAAAGCTTTGATTGCATAATGAGCTTTGTGCTCTAATTCAATTGGAAGGTGATAAGACTTCCTATATACTAGTTTGAACAGCAACATACCAATGGGAATCATAGGCTGTGTAATAAGTCTATAATGCATCATCTAGCTTCATTGTCTAATCTTTCCTTAATCTAGTAAATGTCTAATTAAGTATGCTCTTAATTTTTCTATTCAAAACTTTAACTTATCCACTTGTTTGGGGATGATATCCTAAGGCAACTTTACGAGTTACCATGTATTTCCTTAAAAGTGCTTTAAATTTGGCATTCTATGATAAGTGAACTACCATCACTAATTACAACTCTAAGAACTTTGAACCTCCGAAAGATTACCTTCTTAAAGAGTCTCAGTACCACTTGAACATCATTAGTTGCATATCATATCGCTTTACCTATTTAGAAATATAAACCACCACTTTAAGAATGTAGTTATTCCCATGTAATGATATAAAAGGGCTTATGAAGCCTATTCCAATTCATCTTTGAAAATAATCCTTTTAAAAATCTCACCAATATACCACTTGAATAGCAAAGGATTGTCTTAATAATAATGTTTTATATCTAAAAAGAATTTAATTCTTTTTTTTGGTAGCTCAAATCAAGTGGTAGAATTTCGCATCCTAAGAAATTCATAAAGTCGGCATATCATGGAGCTTCTAACTTTGAGAAAGTGAACAATTGACCATCTAAAAAGGATTCATTTGTAGGTGGTTTATTTTCACCAGTCTCATCCAACTCTTGCCTCATTCTAGAAAGAAAATTAGCTACCAAATTTTCAGTTTCCTTCTTATCTTAGACCTTTAAGTCAAACTCTTGTAAAAGAAGGATCCATTGAATTAATCTTGGCTTGCTTGCTTCCTACTCAATAGATACTTTATCAAGAAATGATCAGTGTAAATAATAATCTTTGACCTTATTGAGTATGGCCAACATTTATTAATAGAAAACACCACCACCACCAACTCTTTCTCAATGGTGGCATAGTTTATTTAAACCTCATCTAACAGCAGACCTGTATATTAAATAACATGCACCTTCATATCCTTCCTTTACCTCAAAATTACTCTAATTGTATAATAACATACATCATATATGATCTTGAAAGGGAGGTTCCAATTATGGGGTTATATAATTGAAGTGAAAACAAGTGACTCCTTTAACCTGCAAAAAGCATCAATACATTCTTGGTCAATTTTGAAAGGAACATCTTTAAAAAATAGGTCGATCAAAATTTTAGAAATTCTAGAGAAATCTTTTATAAAATGCTAGTAGAAGCTAGCATACCTTAAAGAACTCCTCATTTCCTTAATAATGTTAGGTAGTGATAATACTTACCAAACTCAATACCTAAATCCCTCACTCAAATATTAAATGTCCTCGAACAATACCTTCCCTTACCATAAAATAGCATCTCCCCCAATTTAAAAATAGGTTAACTTTTTAGTATAACCGCAACATTTTAGATAAATTAGTTAGACATTCATTTAAAGTAGTAACATATATAGAGAAATCATCCGTTAACACTTCCATAATGTTCTTAGTTAAATAAGAGAAACTTTCCATCATACAATATTGAAAAGTTTAGTTAAATAAGAGAAATTTCCATCATACAATATTGAAAAGTAGCATGGCAATACAAAGACCAAAATGCATTCTCCTGTAGGCAAGAGTATTATAACGATATGTAAATATAGTCTTTTCTTAGTCATCGGGATAAATTATTTAACAAAAACAAGAGAATAACCATTTATATATCAAAAATAAGAATGCTTTTTCTAACGTCTCAATCATTAAGAGGAAAGTGATCTTTTTGGGTTGCCTTATTTAGCTTTCTATAGTCAATGCAATTTCTCTAACTTATGAATGTTCAAGTAGAAATCAATTCCTTATATCCCTTTTCTTAGGAACCGCTTAAATTGGGCTAACCCATTCACTATCAAAGATAGGACAGATTATCTCGACATCAAGTTGTTTGAACACCTTTTTTTTATAACTTATTTTGTATTAAGATTTAATCTTCTTTTATATTCAATAGAGCATTATAATCATCTTAAGATAATATTATATGTTTGTAAATGGATATTTTGATTCCTTTGATATCATCTATAATATATCCTATGACGTGTTGATGCAACATAAGGACTCCTAAAATTGTTTAATTTTCACTTTACTTAGAATTACATTTACAATTACTGGATAAGTGGAATCGAGTATAAGAAATTCATAGTTAATTGTGGAAGTAATATGTTTAATTTCTACCTATATAGCTTTCTATTCATTATCATTATTTAGGGAGCCACCATTCACTAAATATTCTTCAAATGAGTTGAATGAATTATGTTTAGCAAGCTTCTCCCTCATTGAATGATCTATCATATCAATCTTGGATCAACAATCTACAAGAGAATGATATTTAATATCATTAAGTAAATTGAACTCTATACTCTCTCAATAACAATAAAAGAAATCTTTCTATTTTTCACATCAATAACAACTCTAACAATAGTTAGGAAAGGCCTTTTGGTTGAATTTTTCTAACTGTCAATTATGTAATTACCACAAATGCATGGTGTAGCTATAGCCAATACTGATAAATACAGTTTGATCCTAGGAGGACTGTGAGTACAAGTAGTTATCGTAATCCTATTATCTAGTTTACAGGATTGGTTTTGATTTTTAATTTAAAAGAAAATAAAACCAAGCAAGTAAAATAAATGGTCAGTAAGATTGAATAAGAGAATTAAAGAGGCACTTAGTAAACTATTGATATCAAAAAATTAGTATATAGATTTTGAATCACCCTAAAACCCTTAACAGATTGATCTTTTATTATGCAATAGCTTTATTGATTTATTGGACCATGGAGATTCCTATGGTATGTTAATAGCTGACTTTGAATCTAATAACGACTAATCCTAAGGTTTTCAACTGAATTACTCAGGTTAAAGTTTATAGGATTGCTTTACCAATTTATGAATCCCTCTATTAGGTTTACCCTAATTCAAAAGATTTATGTCATCCTATCTCTAGGGTTGCAATTGAATCCTTCCAATTAGAGTAGATTTATTCAAACAAGGATTTCTTAATCTCTATGTTATGAAATCAAGTTATGATCTAATATTTCGAATCTATTAGAACTTAAAATAAAATATATAATCTGATTATAGTATATCAATCAAGCCAATTGCATTAATAAAAGAATAAAATCATATTAAAGTATCAATATAGAGTTCATCCAACCTAGACACTAAAGGAATTTAGTGGCATATAATCGAACACAAAATCAAGCATAAATAAAAAGAAAAAATGAATTGAAAACAATGGGTTCATAATTGTAAATCTCCCTATTTGCCTTTCATCGAATATTCTTACGAGGTGGAGATTTGATCTTGTATTTTGATGGATCTTGCGATGAAGTCATTGTGTTTTCCGCTTTCTAGATCAAAATCTTCCCTTAAGTCACCTTTGAGAGTTTTAAAACACATTTGTATATATCTTCCTTCAATTTGCCTCCAAAAATGTCTTTTATAGTAAATTTTAGGATTTTGGCTGAAGCACGGTTGATGCTTGACCGTGCATCAAACTGTACGTAACCAAAATCTTCTAAAAATTATAAATATGCACAGCTTGAGAGATGTGCACAAGATGGTGCACACCCGTGCATCCCTTCTGTGCTTTGAATATTCGTTTTATGTTATGTTTTCTTTCGAATTCTCTCCTTTAAGTCCATGAAGGCAATTTTACTCTATAAACATACTTAGAGCAAATTAAGTACAAAATATACGATAAAAGTATAATTTATCAAGTAAAAATACATCAAATATGAGGTATAACTATGATCAGTTATGCATTTATCAAACATCCCCACACTTAAGCTTTTTCTTTTTCTCGAGCAAACCATAATTAAAATTATCAGTGTTACACATCAATCCCTCATTAATTTCGATCTGTCTACTCATACTATACATCATTAGATCCTATTAAATCAAATTAACATACAAGTAGAGTCAAATTATCCTAAAATTAACTTTTCTAAGCAATATTAATAGTAATCACATCATTCTCTCGTTAAAGTCAAAAGCATTAATCTTTACAACTTCATTAAGACATTACTCAATGCACTTAAGTGTTTGGGGTGAAAAGTATTAAAATTCTCAATCAATGCATAGTAGAATTTTTACCATAGGCTTACAATAAAATCGCATCTCCACCACTTATGTATAAACTAGAAATAAAAATCCATAGGACTTTGTACAGGTTGTAATGAGGCTTAGGTATGGTACGATTAGGATAATAAAAAGATGTAAATTGAAGAAAATTTGCTATACAATATATTTCAAGACTTGTTTACAAATATACATAGGTCTTTTCATTGTAGCTCTATTGGTATCATAAACTTATTCATAATTTTGCTCCTTTTTTTCAATAAAACCAATTGTAAGCATTTAATACCATAATTCAAGAAATATTGGGCCTTTAAAGAATTTCAAGTCTTTAACAAGTAAATAATGTAAATAACCTTCAAGGTTTAAAACAATAAAAAGGTCTTTTAAGAAAAATAGTATAAAGGTTAATGTGTGGGCTTAATTAATGAAAAAGGCTAAGGCTCAAGTTGATTATTCCTAAAGGTAAATTTAAAGGTATGGTAATTTTCAAATGAATAGGCTTAAACAATTTATTGAATCTAAGTGCCTTCATCATGTCAATGCTTTTAATTTGGCAAACATAATCTCAATATGCATAATGAAAGCAGGTTCTAGAATTATTCAACTACACATGATAGCACACATGAAAAATAAAAAGAGCTTTAAAATTTTGAAATTTTCACTCTTAAGCTCAAGAGCTCATGAAAAAGATGGGTATATGTGTGTAAATAATGTGCAATATCATTCAATTTGATCATCTCAATAAATACTAAAAATGTGATTTAGAAAAACAATTCTATTATAACTACCATCCTTTTGCATAAAGCAATTCTATTATAACTATTACCCTTTTACATACTAATTCAATCAATATTTAATAATGAAACACAATATGAAAGGACAGATTTCAACCAATTTAAGATATCAGTTCAAAAAATTTAATAATCAAAATTATAATAAGTTTAAAGAAATCATTAAAGATTTATCAAACCTTTCCTTATACTTAAAGTTGTACATTATTCCCAATGTACATAATATAAGCATTTATGAATAAGGGAGAAGGTTAAGTTAGTACTTTCCTTAATAAGATGATTTTCTTAATATTTGATCCATCTAATAGTAACCTACATCATTGCAAAATATGAAAAAAAAGATAAAAAGATAAAATAAAATAAAATAACAATAACGAAAATAATTAAAAAGCATGAAAATGAAATAACATAAAATCTATCCTAATTTATGGGTTGCCTCCCATGCAATGCTTGGTTAACGTCGTTAGATCAATGTACTCAACTTCATCCTGGATCAATAATGAGTGGCTTGCTTCCACTTGTTTCCCTGCATAAAGGTTTTGTAACTTATAAGTTATAAGTCACATGTTGAAAGATAATAGCAAGGACATAATTTATAAAATTTATGACTACAATCAAATGTATTAATGCATACTGTAATGGAAAACTTTTAATTAACAAAACTCCCTAAATCATTAATTGGCTCAAATAGTTTGTCTTTCGAGGAAGTGAGAATCCTTTATACTTAAGGTCACTACCAATGCCTCATTAGTAGTTTCCTTATTTTGTTCTCCATCAATTCTTCCTTAACCATCTTTGTTCACTCTTCTTCTTCTTCCTGGACAAAGGTTTCTGGCTTATCTTCTTATTTTATCTTTTTCCACTCTTCTAATTCCTCTTCTTGGATGGAGACTTCTTCCTCTTTCGAAAGCTCTTCTTAGAATGTCACTCCATTTATGAAGCTAACCTATGTCTTGTTTTCACTCTCAAATTGGCATTAGTTTATCTTTCATTTTGGTAAGGAGTTACTTTATTTTATCCATAATACTTGCTTCCTCTTCCTTCTACTCCTCCTCCTCCTCCTCCTCCTCCTCTTCGTCTTCTTCTTCTTCTTCTTCTTCTTCTTCTTCTTCTTCTTCTGTTGCTGCTGCTGCTGCTGTAGCACCCCACTTCTGTAAGACCCGAACCCGATATCGATGGTGATATTCGAGACCATGCCCCGCAAGGGTGGTGTGCTACGCACTCGATCAATCAAAATTCGGTATACATTTTTTTTACACACATGGAAGTCAATAATCAAATGGGGCGTAAGCCCTTTCCCATCATACAATGCCATTTACACAAATTCCCATATGGCCATTCGACCCTTTTTCAAAAACTTTTCACTTAACATAATTTTCAATAGTCATCTGGGCCCTTTCACAATTACAAACACTTGAGGCATTTCAAAATACAATTCATACGGAAATTTGCGGAAGAAACAATTTAATACAAAAATATAGACATGCAATGCAGACG
>JANZLD010000237.1:38082864-38094556 GCA_026413575.1 Erythroxylum carthagenense | reverse complement strand
TAATCCTATGACTAGGGATAATTTAGATACTGACATAATTACACATGATAGGAATCTCAGTAGTATGATCACATCATAATTTCCTTCATGCTATGTCATGTATCAGGGACTTCATTAATTTGATTAAAGATCACTATCAATTCATAATAAAATGAACATCAAATAAATGAAATATGGCTTGCTTTATTTATTCATAATGTCTGTACATGACTATGAACAAAATGCGCTAAAGGGGATTGCCTTTAGGGCACTACTCTAACATGACCATCTGCTTCTTCTATGTTTGACCATGTGCTTCTTCTATGTTTGACCATCTGCTTCTTCTAAGTTTGACTTCTGCTTTTTCTATGTTTGACCTTTTGCTTCTTCTAAGTTTGACTTCTGCTTCTTCTATGTTTGACCATCTGCTTCTTCTATGTTTGGCCATCTGCTTCTTTTATGTTTGACTTCTGCTTCTTCTATGTTTGACCATTTGCTTCTTCTATGTTTGACTTTTGCTTCTTCTATGTTTGACCTCTGCTTCTTCTATGTTTGATCATCTGCTTCTTCTATGTTTGACTTCTACTTCCTCTATGTTTGACTTCTACTTCTTCTATACTTGACCATCTACTTCTTCTATGTTTGATCATCTGCTTCTTCTATGTTTGGCGTCTGCTTCTTCTATGTTTGACTTCTGCTTCTTATATGTTTGACCATCTGCTTCTTCTATGTTTGAGTTCTACTTCTTCTAGGTTTGACTTCTGCTTCTTTTATGTTTGACATCTGCTTCTTCTATGTTTGACCATCTGCTTCTTCTATGTTTGACTTCTGCTTTTTCTATGTTTGATCTTCTGCTTCTTCTATGTTTGACCCTCTACTTCTTTTATGTTTAACCTCTGTACCTATCTTCTGCTCCATTTTTGTCACTTTAGATGATAGAATTTGTCTTCAAGGTCTACATGAAAGTTGTAGATCATGAAGTCCTCTTTCAAACCATCTAAAGAACATCCTAATCCGATATTGGTAGGGAAAGGTATAACAATTTTCACCATTCATCTACTTTTTCCCATTCTTTTGCTTTTTTATTTCATTTCGTCTGTACCTACATTCTGCCCCATTTCTGGCCTTTCAGAAGCTCGAATCTATCTTTAAGGTCTTCATGAAATTGTAGATCTTGAAGTCCTCTTTCAAATCATCTAAAGAACACCCTAATCCGATATCTTTAGTGAAAGTTATAGCATTTTTTCCTATTCATCCGCTTTTTCCCATTCGTCTGCTTTTTTATTTGGTTTTGTCTATACCTATATTCTGCTCCATTTTTGACCTTTCAGAAGATCGAATATGTCTTCATGGTCTTCATTAAAGTTGTCAATCCTAAAGTTCTCTTTCAAACCATCTAAAGAACATCCTAATCTGATATCCGAGGGAATGTTATAGTAATTTTTCCTATTCATCTGCTTTTTCCCATTCGTATGCTTTTTCATTTGGTTTCGTTTGTAACTATCTTCAGCTTCATTTTTTACCCTTTAAAAGATATAATATTCTTCATGCCTTTATGAAAATTGTAGATCTTGAAGTCCTCTTTCAAACCATCTAAAGAACATCCAAATTCGATATCTATAGTGAAAGTTATGGCAATTTTCCCCATTCGTCTGCTTTTTCCCATTCATCTGCTTTTTCCTCTGGTTTCATTTGATCCTATTGTCTGGTTCATTTTGACCCTTCAAATGATAAAATATGATCTCAAAGTCTTCTTCAAAGTTGTAGATCTAAAAGTCCTATTTGAAATCGTCCTAAGATGATCTTAATCCAGCATCTCTAGTGAATGGTATGCCATTTGTCCTGAGACAAGTTCAATATGATTGAGGACCAAACCTTGTTTGATTATTTCAGCCATAATTTTGTTATCCGACCTCCAAATGAAGTGATTCTTGAACCAATGTTAAGAATTTTTCTATACCTCCATATATTTTGATAGCTTTTAGTATTGATTGAAAAAAGATAGATTGAATCAAAGTAAGGGTATCGATTGGAAGAGTAGGAATTGGATATTTTGCTAAACATGCTTCAATTTTTTGATGATTTTTGAATCGGTAGAGCTCCGAATAAGATGATTGTGGTTTGATGATAAATTAGAGACATGGAGTTACAAATGGTATGAAGAAGTCAAAATTTATTTCAGCCTTTAGCACTTTCAATTTCTAGGTGGAAGTTGGGTATAGTGTACTGTTCCAATCTAACAACAGTCTGAAATGTTTAGGCCCTAACTTTCAGATTTCTGAACCAAATGGATTGATTTTGGAGTCATTGGAAACTTAAGACAAGTGAGAACACTTTTCTAGAAGAAAAAGTTATGTCAGAATGTTCAAAAGTATTTTTGGTAAGAAACTTAAGCATAAAAGAATTAAGGCATAAATGGAAGGGCAAATGAGACATTTCCCAATCATTAAGGGCATATTTGGAAGAAGGGGTGTTGTTTTGCATTTTAAGAAGAGAGAAGAACGAAAATTGAAGGGAAAAAGAGAGAGTGCCATGAAGAAGAGAGAGAAATACGAAGAGAAGAAGAGAAGGAGAGAAAGAAGAGAAAACAAGTTAGGGTTTAACTTTTCTTAGTCTTCAAAAGAGATTTTAAAGTTGTTCAAGAAAGGAAACAGGTAGAGGAAGAGAGGAGCTTCCCTTTGAGCAAAGGATCCCTTCATTTGTTGAAGAATGAAGGTAAGATCATTTTGAAAATTTTGGATTTTTGAAAGGAATTTTGTTCATGGAGTTTAGAAAATGCTTGGGTTTAAGTATTCTAAACCAGTTTTAGTGATTATGCTTGAGGAACTTTCAATTGAAAACCCTATTGAGTGGGAATTTTGTTATTATATAAAAGGATCAAAAGAGGCAAGAGGAACAAGAGAAAAGGCTTTTTGAGAAAGTCCATAATCAAGGAAATCAAGGTGGGTATATGTTTGTAGTAAAGTAAATAAGCCACTAAATATTTTCTTTGAAATCAAAGAAGTTTTAGTGATATTAAATTGCATCATAAGTGTTCCATTGATTACTTTTGAATGATTAGAGAAATTGCAATATGTTGTTATATGAATCGTGTGATGATTTATGAAAAGACTTTGAAAGTGATTTTTTTAAAAAGATAACATGTTTATGAAATCAAGTTACAAAAAAGTGCCAATTTGGGCAATATGCTTACAAGATATGAAATACATGTTATGTTGGTTTGGTTTAGTCAATTATGTTGTCAAGTACACTTTGACTAAAGGCTTCTCCTGCTTGCCCGCTAGTGGCATGGAGCTTCTTCATAGACTCCCATAAGTTCACGGCTACGCAAGACCATTATGTGGCATTGCGTTAGTACGCTCTGTTCACAGCTACTTAGGACCCTTTTGGGAAGTGTGTAGTACGTTCTGTTTATAGACCTCCCAAACCATTCTTATGAGCTAAAGTGTTTATGTTATGTGAACAAGTTTGATGCATTCATGTTTTGTAGATTGAGATTTTGACTACACGATGAGAATTTTTTAGAAACAAGTGCTTTATGAACTTAATGATAATTTTCTATGACAACTGAACGTTTTAATTAGTTTTTGCTTATTTTTTGTTATAAACTGTTACCCACGAGCTGTCAAGCTCACCCCCTTTCGGTCCCCTCTTCAGGTGATAGTTAAGAGATCAAATGATCAAGAGCTTAAGGGAACTTCCACAAATTTGTTATTTGTATTTTGTAATAAGCCAACGGTGTGGTTTTTGATATGTAAATAAAGTTTTTCAAACTCTATTGCTTTAGAAATGAAATGATAGATTGAAGTAGTTCAGTTATGTATGTATGTATGTTTATATTGATTTCCTTGTAATATGGTTGAGTTGAAGTAATAAGTTTTTTTAATGTTTGATCGTCATGGGCACGCCACCCTTGTGGGATGATGCCTAATAAGGGTTCATGAAAATAATCCTATAGGAAAATTTTGCTCAGTATCATGAGTTCGGAAGGTTTGGGTTTTGGATTCAAGTGGGATCCAACCATTGATGGTATCAGAGCAAGAACTGGAATCGATGATGGTTAAGGAGACTTCATTAGATTAAGCCCACGTTATATGGTTCCAATTAAGAGTTGGGTTCCGAAATTGGGGCCCAACATTATCCTCCTTATGAAAAATGATACATAACTAAAATCAAATACAAATAACCATTCATCCATGGTTTATGCATATATAAATTTCATGTATAAGCAATTGATTAATCTGGAAATTTCAAGTAAGCATTCAAGCCAATCCATCTACATCTGCTTTGTGTATGCCTTTAATATATCTTACTAGAGATGTCTTTTATGGAACTAGGTAAAGAACATAGCATCCTCTATTATGATTCCTTGTGTAATATCCTGTTACCCATGTTAAGGCTAAAATAGTGTTTATAAGAGGTTAATGAGAAATTAAAAAGCATAATTTGTGCTTATGCATAATGTGGCAAACACATACACGAGAATGTTGATTTTTACACATTAATATGATTATACATGCATTCATTGACATTTTTCAGGTTAAATTGAGCTATAAATGAGAATTTAGGATTTTATTATTTGTAAAATTAAATTGGGTTGTATTAAAATTGATTTAGCAATTTTGGTAATATTTTGGGTATTTCAAAAATTTGGAGTATTTTTGGACTAGGAAAAATGTTGAAATATGGACCAATTATAGTATGATACGTGGACTAATGAATTAGTGACAAATGGCCTACATGCAATGGTGACATATGGTTGTGAATTAAGAGTACATGTAGTTATGTTTTTAATATGGAGAATTACTATAGTTCTTGTTCTTCATTTGGTTTGTTCCCTACCGAAAAACACCAAACTCTCTTCTTATTTTTCAACCACCGAAACCACTCTCAATTGCTGGGAATTTACCTAAATCAAGTAAGTTGAGTTTTGAGCCTTATGGTATTGTAAATGGTGTTTTGATGATGGTTGAATTGGATTGAAATACTTGTGATAATTGGAGTAAAATGAAAATGATATAGAAATTCATGAAAGTGGATAAATATATATACTCTGTTTTGTTTTGGAGAAATACATATATGGGTTGATTTTCATTGTTGATGTGTGTAAATTTGTGGTTGTTTTTGAGATGAACTAAAGTGAGTATAATGATAAGGAATGAGGATTAGGTGAGGTCTTGATATAGAGAAGATTTAAAGGAAGTGAAAGTGTTGATGAAGAATGCTGGAAATTGTGCAGATACAATGTTTTCGTTGAACATGCATCTGTATTTTTGCCATATCTTGATCTATAGACATCCAAATAGGAAGATAATAAGTTTAGATTAAACTAGGGATGCATGAATATATTTTTTATAAAGTAATCGAATGTGAATTCTATCTCTAAGAGTTTCAAAATTTTGCTCGAAGTTGAGTTTTTGGATTTTGTCATGGTTTGGGAATATTCTGTGGTGTTTTTAGTATAACTTGCATAATAATAAACAAAATTTCATGAAATAAGTGTCATTAGAAACTTAAGACATAAATGAACAATTTTTCAAAAGAATATTTTGCCAAAATCCTTCATATTCCTCGTCAAAATGATCATAAAATATTGACCCGAAGGTCTATTTTGAGAATAGCTAGGAGGAAGTTTGAATAAAAGGGTAGTGCACAATTTTGCACAAGCACGATCGTGACAAATGAGTTGATTCAGGGATTGCATGATCATGCATAAGCACGATCATGACAATGGAGGATCAATTGGAATTGAATGATCGTGCACAGTGAAGGTGTAGTGATAGTTGATAGTTTCGAACATCCTTCATTCTTTTGGCCATACTTCTTATCCTGACCTCCAAATGACATGGGATTTGAATCAAAAAGCACATAACACATTTTTCTATCTCTCCAATTATCTAAATTAATTTTTAAGAGATTTATTGATGAGTTTGGGATGAAAAAGTTGAGGTGTATTAGAATTTGATAACTAGAATGTTTTTACTAAACATTCTTCGGTATTTTGGCTATATTTTGATCTATAGATTTCTAAATGAGATGATTATTACTTTAAATTGAATGAGAGACATTTGGATACAAATTATCTGAAGAAATTAAATTTCAATTCTATCTCTAAGAATTCCATAATCTGATTTGAAGTTGAGTACAAAGTACTATTATAGTTTAAAAATAGTCCGATGTATTTAGAGTATAACTTTCAGCATACTGGATCAAATTGTATAATCTTGATATCATTGGAAACTTGAGACATAGGAGAACAATTTTATAGAAGGAAGTGTTATCAAATTACTTCACTTTCCTGATTAGAATAATCATGTAAAGTGGACCCGAAAGTATGTTTTTAGACAAATCTGGATTGATCAATTGAGTTTTAATACACAAATGATATTATGACTATAATAATGATAAGGAACTCGAGATTGTCATAATCATGCATTGTACATATTCTAAATACATATATGTGCATCAAAGAGTATGTGTGAGATTATGTAAAATTGTGATCTGTGTATGTATTATATGTTATAGAGGAGCATATTGAGCGCCATCCACCAGACATTGCCAGGACTTCAAGACAATAGCTGTCTGGAGTAATTTTTAAGTAACCTAGACAGTCTTACTTAATATTTGTCTATTATATATTATGTTCTGAATGTGGATTGTTTATATTAATTCCATACATGAAGTTCTAAAGATTCTAATTTATTAATATGATATTGAAGTGTTCCTTGAATGTGAATTTGGTGAAATAAATGTTTCTCAACATGTTCGTTGAATGCCAGACTAAGGTTTGATGATAAATGGGAATGGGACTATAAATGTCTTTGAATGGGATTGCAAATGGGAATGCTTGAAACAATGAATGATTGAATATGAATATGATGCATTTCATGCATAATCAGATAATGATAGTTGTGACATGAGTAGCCACCAAATTTGAGCTTAAAGCTCTAGAATGTGGTTAAGAGCCAAAGGCTCGACATGTACAATGAGCCTCGTATCCACAACGGGTAAGGGACAGTATCAATATGCCCAGTCTCCAGAATGGATTCGGAACAGTTTAGGCACTCAGTCACAACAATGTAATAATTGAATATGGGTCACAAAAACATATACTCTTATTGAGTGTGTTTGACTGATTGAATTATAATGTGGACATGTATTTGTATGAAAAAGGGTATGCAAAGGAAATGATATGTGGCGCAATTTGCTAATTGAAAAGATGTGAAATTATCTGCTTACATGATTTGTTATGTGGTATGAATTGGGTGAACTATTTAGGATGGTTACATCATTGAGTTCGCAAAACTCATAAAAATTGCAACGTTGATTTTTCAGATCCGCGAGAGGACACTAGTGAAAAGGAGACTATACGAAAAGATTAATTCATATATTTTTGTCAAGAAATGGATCAAAGGCCGGTCAGCTAAGACTGATGGATTAAATAATTTTTTTTTGAAAAATTTCTCATGTAATGTACTTAGTTTTAATACTGCACATATTAGGATGGTTTTGTAAAACTACAATGTAAGTTTGGTTTTTCTGAAATGAAATGAGGAATGTAGCTTGGTTTTAAAATTTTTTTACATTATCTATAATATATAGGTTATGTACTAGAATGTCCACAGGGTGTTTCGGTATGTAATCTATAGTAATGGGATGTTACACCTTGGATTTTCACAGGGGATTTTAATTCTATCTTGAACTTGGAAAAGGTAGAAGGCCTCAGATCTACATCATGTCCCTGTCCTGATTTAAGGACATATGTTGAAGAAGCTCATCTGGTTAATATCCTAGCTATTGGTAATTCTTTCACATAGACCAATAGGCAACAATGAGTGAATTTCATTCAAAAAAAGCTTGATAAAAGCTTAGCTAACATTCAATGGATGGTGAGGTACCCCAATTGTTATTCTACTAATCTTACTAACACGCTTTTAGATCACTTTCCTTTCATTACTTAGGTTAGTGAGATTTCTCCAAAGAGGCCTTTTCGATTCAACAACTTTTAAGGTAAGCTAGTAGATTTTGATGATGTTTTATGGAAAGCTTTGAGGGTAAGGTTTTAGGGGGCCAAGTAATATATCCTTTTCATGAAATAAAGTTGATGAAGTTGGAAATGAAGAAGTTGTTTAGGACTAATATAGGCAACACACATCATTTATTGAAAACTGCAAAAGGCCTTCTAGAGAGCATTTAATAACAAATCCATACCAATCCTAATTCTTCTCTTTTGCTGGAAATGGAAAGGTAACTATTCATAACTAATCTAAAGCTTTATGGATTAACTATTTTCTTGTGAAATAGTGATATAAACTTTAGTGGATAAAATATGGGTGTAGAAATACATTAGTGTTTCATAGATCAATCATTGGAAGGAAAGTTGTCAATAAAATTGTCTCCCTTGAACTAGATGGTGTATAGCTAAATTCATAGGATGAGCTATTGCAAGGGGCTTTCAATTATTTTTTCTAAATTCATGAATAAACCCTTAGAAGCACACTCTTCAATACATCTTCTTCAGTAGATTCTTTAAGATGGTTTGTCCTCTTAAGAGGTTGATTTTCTCATTCAACCTATCACTGTTACGGTGAATTGGGATTTCACCAAAAAATGCTATTTGCATTGAATTTTTGAAGTTTATTCATACAGTGGATCTCTTAGTGTATTTCAACACCTAGTTTTAATGTTCTTATCAATGGATAGCCTATAAACACATTCATGAGCTCAAAAGGGATAATATAAGGTGATCCTATCTCACTTTATCATTTCGGTTTGGTAATGGAGACACTTAACATGTTGCTTCAAAAGGTGGTGAAAGGTACCAAAGGATTTAAATTTCATTCCAAATGTAGGAGATTAGGATTAACTCACTTGTGCTTTGCTAATGATTTTATGTTGCTCTCTAAAGCTGATCTTAGTTCTGTATCAGTACTTATAAAATGTCTTAAAATTTTTAGTAGGATGTTGGGTCTTGTTATTAATTGTTGAAAGACTAGTTTATTCTTATATCATACAACATCTAATTTATAAGCAACCTTATCCACTATTTCAAGAATTTCTAAACAACAGCTTCCTTTTATGTATCTTGGCATACCCCTGAAAGATGCTAGGATGAGTGTCAGGGATTTTGGTTGCTTATTGACAAAATCGCTTGTAGAATTTCTTCTTAGAGCTCTAGATATCTTTCTTTGGGTAGTAGAGCGTAACTCATCATATCTAGTTTGGATTCCATTAGTGTATTTTGGGCATCTCATATTGCTTTCTCCTATCAAAGTCGTAAAAACTATTGCCATGATTCTTAATAGATTATTGTGGTTAGGTGGCAAGGTGAAGATGAAGTGCAAAGATGTTTGTATTCCTAGGAAGCAACAAGGGCTTGCCATTATTTCTCTAATCACTCAACAATTTTTATGTATGAAGAGACTACAGAGATTACTCACAGATAAGTAGTCTTTGTGATGCAGTTGGATCAATATTTATTTTATAAAAAATAGGTGTTTATGGGACTTCAAAGCTAAGTCACTTACTTCTAATACATCCAAGTCCATTATAAGGATGAGGGAGAGAATGAGACTTCATTTTATTCATGTAATTAGAAATAGGAAGAATACCTCCTTTTGGTTTGATGATTGTTTATCTGTCAGACCTTTAATTAAGCTACAAGTAGTAGAACCTTTTTAATCTATTTTAGACTTACAGGTGTTAATAGCTCAAGCTTTCACCAAGGGGAATCATCTCACAATTTCTAGTATATTTGCATAGTTGAATAATGAAATTAGTCAGACTTTTCTTACTTTAGATGAGGATTACGTCATATGGAGAAAAGGTCTAATTTGATCATCATCATCCTTGAGCTTCTACAACCGTTTGGATGGCTATACTAAATAAGCTACCAACTCTGTAAGTGTTTTGATTGGCAGTTTGATTCTAATGCAGAGGATTCATATGCATATTGGCTTACACATAGACAAGGGACTAGACCTTCACTTTCTTAAGTCACATTAGGGAGCATAAATTTATTTTCAAATCGTTATGTTGGTTAAGTTTATAGCTTGTGGTTAGTTGATTTCTTTGGAGTTTAATAGTTATCATGTATTAGGACTCTTATTTTCAGTGCCTTTCATGGTTTAATTTAATTATTCATATCTTTCTAAAAAATAAAAAATAAAAAGGGCAAAATAACTTATAGGGATTGTGGTGGTGATAGTGTCAAATAAGGAACTTAGATTCCTAGCACTGCAAAATAAATAATTTCTTCATTTGGTGGTGCTGTTGTTGCACTACCTACTTCAACTGTGCTTCCATTATGTCTATTCTTCCCTATAGCTTCTTGTTATTCTCGTCCATTTTGTTGAGAACCTTCTTCTAGCCTTCTTCTTCCTTATTGAGTTCTTCACTCGAAGTTTCATCATAATGCTACTATTGTGGGGCTAAACTAGAGGTTGTCTATCCTCTCTTATACTCAAAATCATAACAGGAGCTTAGATTGTAAAGTTACATGCCTTAAGACTCCATGATTTCTACCTTATTTAAATTTTTATTATTAAAGAACTCAGGAACAATAGAGCTTAGTCCATGTATAGCAATATCATGATATTAAGCCAAGGTAGTAACCAAAAATCCCACACCAAAATAGCTACTTTGTTTATTAATTAAAGCAACAATTATTTAAGAGATATGTGAAGAATTGCATACCTTAACCTTATTATCCATACACCATAGTAAAAATAATTCCTTTTTGGAACACTTATTGCTTTGACTTTTTGTAAAAAAAGGTATGAAACATAAATTTAGGCAATCCAAACACTTATTATCTAGTTAGTTTCTTCCACTATATTTTTGTACTAAAATTGTTATGGGATTTCAAAATTTTGGTTTTAGGAAAGCCAAAGATAACCTCTATAAAATTATGATTAAATTGGCAAAGTTCCCTTTTAATCTAAACCAAAAATTATCTAACTTATGTGGCTTAAAACGTAGAGTAGTATAAAATTCTAGGATAATTTCTTTCTAAATAACATAATCACATTGAATGAACTTTTCCTTGCTGATTCTTTTACTCAAAGACTCCATTTTTTCCTTAAGCCTTAATTGTTCTAAGATTTGAAATCAAAATATCTAGGTGCAGAATAATCTTAGTGAAAAGTATTCGAAATTTCTCACCTTCTTCTTATGAGAAAATTTGGAGCGCACCATTTTCAAAAAACTTGAACTTTCCTTTGGGGTCAGACCTTTAGGATAGTTATTTCACTATAAGTGCCATCTTGTATTTGAATACATGGAAAATAACACACTAAAAACACAAATACAAGAAATATTGTGTTGGACCTCGAACTTTTCTTGAAAATTTTGAATTATTAAATGAGATTAAATGAGGAATTTATGGTGAATTATTCATGTGCAAAGAAAAAGAAAATTCATGAATTTAAATGATATGCATGATTCAGTTATGTGAATCAAGTAAGTTGTGTTTAATGTTTTATTTGGGCAATGTAAATTTGAGAAATTCAAATGATATTTTGAGGTTAATGCATGACATGAGTGTTTTGTATATGTATGTGTTGTGGGTGCTTTTATGATATTGATAGTGAATGAATTGTTTTGAGTGGAATTGAAAAGCAAGAAATGAATAGTGCAAGTGTTAGTTTTTAGAAAATTGAAAGTCTAAAATTTGTTTGGGATGAATAGTAGCAAAAAGTGATTTGTAAGCTGA
>JANZLD010000237.1:37978396-38000095 GCA_026413575.1 Erythroxylum carthagenense | reverse complement strand
GATTTCATTCAAGAATCAATCATAAAGCATTAGGAAACAGTGGCTTGTATACAAAATTTGGTGACTCTGATCGACCAGTTGGTGGAGATAATATTTGGTAAGATGCAAGGGAGTTTGCCCAGTTTTATTAAAGCAAACCCTATTGAATGTGGAATGACAATCACCCTTAGAAATGGAAACAAACTCCCAGAAGAAGAAGAAGAACAAGAAGAAAAAGGAAGGATTATAAATAAAATAATGGAATACGTTGCTGAACATAAAGCTAGCCAATGCAAATTAGAAGAACGAGTTTCTTCACATGAATATGTTGAGTATAACACAGAATACTATTTGAGCCTATTAACGCATCAGAGTGTAGAAAAAAAGACAATTGGCTTCATAGATGAAGTGACATTCTAAGAAAATGATGAGGTAACTGTTGTTATTGTAGAGGCGGACGAAGATATGAAAGAGGCAACAAACATAAAAGAAGAGGAAGTCTTTATCCAAGAAGAGGAGGTAGAGGAGTGGCAGGATAATAGAAGAAGATAAGCTAGAAACCTTTGTCTAGTGAAGAAGAAGAAGAGTGGACAGAGATGGTTAAGGAAGAATTGGTAGAGGAACCAAGTAAGGAAACTATTGATAAGGCATTAGTAGTGACTTTAAGTACGAAGGCTTTCCTCTTCCTCTAAGACAAATTGTTTAAGACAATTGACGATTCATGGAGTTTTATTATTCCCCTTTTTTTATTAACAGTTTGTCATTGCAATGGACATTAATACATATGATTGGAGTAAAATTTTTTGTAAATTATGTCTTTGCTATTATCTTTCAACATGTGACTTGTTTATAGGCTATGAAACTACTTTGTAGAGAAAAGAGTGGAAGCAAGCCATAGATTAAAGATCTAGGAAGAGAGTAAATGTGTAAGTTACATCAAGCTAACGACATTAAACAAGAGCTACATGGGAGGTAACCCATGAATTAGGATAGGTTTTATTTTGAATTTTATGTTATTTTATTTTCATATTTCGTATTTATTTACTTAGTTATTTAGTTATTTTTATTTTCTTTATCTTTTTATCCCTTTTTCTTCATATTTTGTAAGGATGTAGTCTAATATTGGATGTATCAGAATTTAAAAAATTCATCTTATTAAAGAAAGTACCATTAGCCCTTCTCACTTATTTTATATACTTATATTGTATAAATTGGAGACAATGTACAACTTTAAATGCGGGGAAGGGATTCATGATTTTTAACAATTTTCTTTAGGCATACTATAGTCTAGTTTATTAAATTTTATAAATTGATATCCTTAACTGGTTGAAATTTTTCCATTAATATTGTATTTCATTGTTAAATATTGATTTGAATTGATATGTCAAAAGATTATAGTTAGATAAAATTACTTGTATAAGTCATATTTTTGGTATTCCTTGAAATTGTCAAATTAAATGAAAATTGCATATTATATACCTTTCTTTTTTCACGAGCTTTTGAGCCTAAAATGTAAATTTCAAAATTTTAAAGCCCTTTTGCTCCTTTTATATATGTTATTACGTTTAGTTGAACACTTGTAAAACTTGCTTTTATTATACATATTAAGATCATATTTGTGGAATTGGAATCATTGAAGTGGTAAAGAAATTTAGATTCAAAAATTTATGTTAGCCTATTTCTTTAATTATTACCATACCTATAATTTTATCCTTTAGGGATAACCAAGTTGAGTCGTAGCCTTTTTCATTGATTAAAAAACCACATATTAACCCTTATCTTATTTTTCTTTGAAGCCCTTTTATTATTTTGAACATTGAAGGTTATTTACATTATTTATTTGTTTGAGATTTAAAATTCTTGAAAGGTCTAGTATTTTATTATTATTGTGGTATTGAATGTTTGAATTATTTTGAATGATTTGATTAAAAAAGAGCATATAAAAAAGAAAATAAAAATATATGGTATAATGGAGTTTTAATGAAAGGACTTGTGTTTTTTGTAAACAAGTATTGTAATTTATTTTTAGTAAATTTCCTTCAATTTAACCCTTTTTGATATCTGAACCATACTATACCTAAGCCTCATTACAACCTTATAAAGACTTTTTGATTTTTGTTTCTAATTTATACATAAGAGGTGGAGATGTGATATTATTGCAAGCTTATAGTGAGAGTTCTACTATGCGTTGATTGAGAGTTTTGATGCTTTTAACCCCAAACACTTAAGTGCATTGAGTGAAATCTTAGTGAAGGTGTAAAGATTTATTTGTTTGAGTTCTATTCAATTATTAATGTTATTATTATTAATATTGACTTAGAAAGTTAGTTTCAAGACCATTTAATTCTAACTATATGTTAATTTGATTCAATATGATATGATAAGGTATAGTATGAATGGACAAATCTAGATTGATGATGGATTGATTTTGTAAGATTTATAATTTTGACTATGGTTTGCTTGAGGACAAACAAAAGCTTAAGTGTGAGAATTTTTTATAGAGTCATAATTAACTATATTTATACCCCATATTTGATGTATTTTTGGTTGATATTTTATATTTTTATTATATATTTAGCACTTAATTTGCTCCAAGTGTGTTTACAAAGTATAATTGCCTTCATGGAATTAAATGAGAAGAATTTAGATGAAACAAGGTGTAAATCAAACGTTTGAAGCACATAAGTGATGCACGAACTTGCAACAATCTGTGCACTTCTCTCAGGTCATGCAGATTGGCAAATTTTGAAGATTTTAGGTTATATATAGTTTGATGCACAGCTGTGCATTAGCCCATGCATCTCCCTAAACTCCTAAAATTTACTATCAAAGGACGTATTTGGAGGCAATTAATGGGAGTAGACATTTGTGGGTGTTCTGAAATTCTTAAAGGCAACTCAAGGTGTGATTTTGGTTCAGAGATGTAGGAAATATGAAGAAATCCTTGAAAGATCCATTGGCATACATGATCAAACCTCTACCTTTCAAAGATTATTCGATAGAAGATAAATAGGGAGATTTAAAATTATGAACTCATTGTTTTCTAATCATTTATGATCATGTGTAACTAAATTCCTTTATTGTCTAGGTTAAATGATCCCTATGTTTATGCTTTAATATGCTTTGATTCTTTTATTAATACAATTACTTTAATTCATATATTGTGATTCGATTACATGTTTAACATATTTCCTAATATATGGGGAATAATAGATCATAATCTGATTTCATACTATAAAGATTGAGAAATCTTTGTATGAATAGATCTACTGTAATTGGAAGAGTTGATTGCAACACTAAAGATAGGATGACATAAGTTCTTTAGATTAAAGTCAAACTTAATAATGAGATTTATAAATTGATAAAGCAATCTTATAAGCTTTGACTTGAGTAATTTGGTTGAAAACCTTAGGATTAGTTGTTAATAGTCTCAAGATTAGCTATTAGCATACCATAGTAATGTCCACAGTCTAATAAATCAATAAAACAATTGTATAATAATAGATAATTATTTAAGAGATCCTAGGGGGGATTCGCAAACTAGATATTAATTTCTGATATTGATTATTTTATAAGTGATTTCTTATTCTCTATTCAATGTCGTTGTCTCTTTATTTTATTTTTTAGGTTTTATTTTCTTCAATTAAAAATCAAAAATCAATTTTATAGACTAGAAAATAAGATAATAATAATTACTAGTATTTACTATCTTCGTGGGATCGGCCTGTAGTTGCCGATACTAGCGACAACTACTTCGTGCACTTGCAATTAATTCAACATTGATTAATTCAAAAAAATTCAATCAAGGTATAATCGTGTCTATCAATGACATAGGTGTGTTTGACTTAACACTTAAGTGTTTGTCCTCAAGCATTGTCTTTTAACTTGTACACGGTTATAGATTTTATATGTTCATCCATAAGCTCAGGTTTACTATTAACACAGGCATGTGCAACCGCATACATGGGTATCTGCTTTGGAAACAACTTCAACTCATCAATGTCTACCTAAAATTTGCCCAAGCTTCATTCCTTTTAATTTATGAAGATAACTAATACTGTTAGGATCCAAACTTAATGGAATTAGACAAATAAACATCTTTAAAATAGGAGTTGGACCTACAACAAACACTGCAGTTGTAATTTCTAACATATGTAGATATTTTCACATAGTTTAAAAATTAAAACAATATTTTTATCAATATTATTAAGCATATAATTGTATAATCTAGTCGATCTAAAAAATTATTTTAGATTAATTTTAAATAATTACTAGTTTTCTTGATTGAACCTACTGCTTTAATAAGCTTAGCAAGTTTTAAATCCTATTAAAATTGCTTATAAAATACAAAATTAAACAATCTAATTCCTTTCTAAAGTCATTTTTGTAGAAAATGATAGAGAAATATTACAAAGCACTCAATAATTTGAGAAGGCACAATCCATTGGCAATAATAGTGACTTGCCTTCTTTTGTTATGATGATGGGAAGCACTTCTATAAACACAATATTTTTTAGTACTTCAATTATCATTGTCAATAGAAATAGAAGAACTTACTAGAAAATATTGATAAAGAAGATCAATTATTGAAAGGATTTATTTATTCATAAATTTATTTATTAGAAATCCAAACAAAATCAACAATACCAAACATTTTAAAAACTTCTAAGTAATTTAATTTGCTAAGTAACTAACTAATGAAAGAAAGTCCAATTCCCATTTAAGAAAAATATTTTCCGTTACAAGTTAGGTAGTGGATGAATCGCACATTGCATTTGACGATAGATACATTATATTTTATAGGGTAAAAGATAGGGTTAATTACAAAAAATATATCAAATTTTATTCAATTTTGCAATTATAGGCGAATTTTAAAAGTAACAATTAAATGTTTAATCTTTCAATTTTTTTAATTCTAGCCCGACATTAGTATTTCTGTTAAGTTTGTTGACGTGACTTGCCACGTATTCCAGAAACCTTAATTAATAATATACATCAGCCAAAATTAACACAACTAATGAAGATTAATAAAACGATATCATTTAATCACATGACTAAAATGATGTAATTGTTAAAAAATGACGCAGTTTAATTCCTAAATCACTTTACGTTGCCTGGACACCCTGATCCATTATTTTCAGTCTGTTCCCATTGTTTTCAGTTTGTTCTCTCGATACTCCTACCTTTCCTTTTATTTAATTCTCCTAACGCTCTCAGTCCTTCATTTTTAGTTTGTTCTACCAATACCCTAAGCTAGTCTCACATCGTAACGCATCAGAAAACGAAGGATGAGGATGTCAGGAGAACAAACTTAAAATAAAGGGTGATGTTATCGTGGCTGTGTAAATTGATTTAGGGATTAAACTACATTATTTTTAACAATATTGTTTTCATTAATCTTAATTACTTGTGTTAATTTTAGCTGACGTGTATTAATAGTTATGATTTTTGAAACACGTGACAAGTTAAGTCTGCAAACTTAAAGAAAACATTAATGTTGGGCTAGAATTGAAAAATTGAAAGTTTGAGCATTTAATTGCCATTTTTTAGAGTTCTAACTATAATTGCAAAATTAAGCAAAGTTTGAGATTTGTTGTGTAATTAACCCTAAAAGATATAGAACTCCTTTATAGTTTTAACAAAATTTTAAAACTCTCCAATGTTTAATATTATAAAAAAATCTTTCTATTTTATATTTTTCAGAAAAACATGTTTTCTTATGCTTCAATTAAAAAATAGAGAAGAAACAGACATAAGTATGAATTTAAAATGTGAACTAATCAAATATTACTAATATGTAGCCTAACTTAGCTTTTAAACCCGACATGAACAAGTTAAATTCAACTTAAATTAATAATTAAATATAGTTACAATAAATTATTTGTTTGCATCAAATTTAATTTACTTCATTTCAAATTTGAGAGTTGTGTTAAATCATCATATACACAATATTGGATTAATCTACGTCTGATGTTCATTTATTATGTATTTTCATTTTTTTTTGAGAAATTGAAAACTATAAAGAGATTTTGTTTTGAAATTTTTGAAGATTATGAATTTTGCTAATACTTCTTAAAGTAGAGAAGAGATTTATATGTTTTACTCTATTTGATAAATAATAGTAAAAACGTCAAAACCATCTCTTATTTATCATTGTAATTTGTTTTCCATATTTGGAGAATTTGTAACGACTAATAATCAATCCAGGCTAAGTACCAAGGTAAGCTAAAAAGGTGAGAAACCCCAAGAGAGCGAGGATTAAAAAAAAACTGAGCTGGGGGGGGGGGGGGGGGGGTTGTTCGTCATCCAGATATAGATTGGGATCTCACATTACCAGTAAAAGCTGTCAATAGGTGAAATAATGGAGTTCGAATTTTCTGTTTAATTTTATAGTATCTTATTTTATCCCATAAATTTCGGCCATTCATTTATGTGGATCCTGTATAGGTCTCGCATAAATAAACGCGAGATCTGCATAAATGAATGGCTGATATTTATGGAACAAAATAAGACACCATAATATTAAACAGAAGATCCTGTCTCGAAATAATGAGGGGACGATTTTAGAAACAAGAACAAATCACTTCATAGATAAATAATATTCTAACCTAGTTCTAATTTATTTCATCTACACACTTATGCAAGTTTACATAAAATGTACATAAATATATATATGAGATAGATTGAAATAGATTTGAACAACATTTTCATATAAAAAGGGTGATTTCATTTGTGTAGAAACGCCCGTTCCATTTATAAGGTCCTGATCACCTATTATTATTATCCATTGTCAAGCAAAATATAAACCTTCAATTGCCTTTCATTAAATAAAGACCGGTTAATCAATGCTTTAATGTGGGTAATATTGTAGACTTCAACAAGCTTGTTTTCTTAGCCAAATATAAGTATTTGGTGAAATTGAGACCTAAATATAACAAATGTAAAGGGAATGGGATTGAAAAATAATGTATAATGGGATTGAAAAATAATGTATTTATTAAAATTTAAATATAAAAAGGTAAAATTAACTGAGAATTTAGATATATGCGTTTAAATTCATCACTTTGCTTCTCCGAAATGACACTGTTATCGTTGTAATTCAACCGAATGCCAGCATAAAGTTTTTTGTCCCAGGACAGGATGGCTGGGAAGAACTCAGTTCTTAGCATATAAAATAAATAACAGCTACGTGAGAAAGAGGGGGCACATTATTATAAGAGCGTGAAAGGGAGGCCCTCTCTCATAAAGAGTAAAGACAGGAGAGTTAGAGAAGGAGAGTGAGAGAATTTTGCTCAGGTCTTACAGGCCTACGGCTACTTTCTTCTTCTTCTCTCCTTTTTTTTTTCCTTTCTCTTTCTTCATCAACGTACTCTTCTTAGTACTCTCTGGTTTTTGTTTCAATCAAAATGGGTACAGAGAGAGAAAAAGATAGAGCTGAAAAGAGGGTGCTGATGGGTGTTGTAGTGAACTGCGCGACAGAGCTCAAGCTTCTCTTAACAGCTCTTTTGTTCTTATGTAGTGTAGCCACTCTTTTACAGTTCTTGCCTTCTCGTTTCACTATCTCTACCTCTGATCTACGTGTCTGCATCTCCCGAATCACCACCGCCAACGCCACCGCCACCGCCGACGGTGTCAACTCCTCTGCAGCTGCCATCCCCACCATCTTGCTGAATTCCTCTGCAGCTGCCATCCCCACCATCTTGCTGAATTCCTCTGCAATTCCTCCTACCCACAATTTGACACCGATCTCTGAAAAACAAGAGCAAGAACAGGAACAGGTTCTTGACAATGGAGTTGTCAAACGCGTGTTCCATCCATTTGGTGCTGCTGCTTACAACTTCATCTTAATGAGCGCGTACAGAGGAGGGGTTGACACGTTTGCCATTATGGGCCTATCTTCGAAGCCTCTACACCTCTATTCCAAACCAACATATCAATGTGAGTGGGTACAGGAGTCTTCATCGCCCAACACCTCCACGACACCCATCAACAGCTCCGTTGCTTACAAAATCCTCCCAGATTGGGGCTACGGCCGTGTATACACAGTTGTTATAGTGAATTGTTCGTTTGCACAGCCCATTAACGTCGACAACTCTGGAGGTAAATTATTCTTACACGCCTCAACGTCCGGTGGCGGAGACACGAAGTTTAATGTTACTGATAGGCTCGAGGTTTTAACGGAAAATCCTGGTAGTGTAAACTTTAGCCTGTTTACGGCAAAGCCCAAGTACGATTATTTGTATTGTGGGTCTTCGTTGTATGGTAATTTGAGTCCACAGAGAGTGAGGGAGTGGATTGCTTTTCATGTGAAGCTTTTTGGCGAAAGATCTCATTTTGTGATACACGATGCTGGTGGTGTGCATGAGGAGGTTATGGAGGTTTTGAGGCCATGGATGGAGTTGGGGTATGTGACATTGCATGATATAAGGGAGCAAGAGAGGTTTGATGGGTACTATCATAATCAGTTCATGGTGGTTAATGATTGCTTGCATAGGTACAAGTTTATGGCTAAGTGGATGTTCTTTTTTGATGTGGACGAGTACATTTATGTGCCTCCCAAGAATACTATTAAGTCTGTGTTGGATTCGCTGTCCGAGTATAATCAGTTCACGATTGAGCAGATGCCCATGAATGGCAAGCTTTGTCTCTCCGCTGATTATGGAAGATATTACAGGTACGATATTCTTTATCTATAGGATTGATGCTAATTGCTTGTAAAAACTGCTGGTAACTTTAATCCATCCGCCACCTGCAACAGTTTTATTTCCCTTTCTAGATGGGCATGATGAACTTGATGTTGGTATGAAGAGTGATCTGACAAAATGTTCTTGCTGTGGATATTCTTCTGTGCTTGAATTAATTGATGTTACATTATCTTCTTGCTGGATTCTTCTTCACTTCCGTATATAGATACACAGTCACAGCTTGTTCAACTTACTCATTCATTGAGTGTTGTGTGTAATTATATTAGGCAAAGCCTCAATGAAAGAAGGATAGCCTATAGGCAGTTTCAGCAAATTTAGCAGTACATTTCATTATTGGATTTTGTTAGATTAGTGGGACTGTTTTGTTGATAATAGTAATCTTAATTATGATGGTTGGTCGGTTGATTTGGTAACTGATGAATATATGGGAATTAAACCTAAGATCATGTGGCCGCTACTTGTTTGGTATTATTGTTTTAGCATCCACTCTTTGGTGTATAGAGCACGTCGAAGTGGGATTGGTTTGAACAATGTCCAAAAGTTGATTGTACATATACAAGATAAAGACCTTGTCACTCGTTCTCATTTTCACACCTTTGTTTGTTCAAGAATCCTTATTTCTGACGAAGAAATGTGACATGGATACTCAAATAGCTGGCATCTTCTTCTTCAAGAAGAAAGATGGAAAAGCACAATGATCAATTGGATGCTGATTTGGGGATGGAAAGTTTCAAGTTTCTAATGTCAACAAAGGGAAAACAAGATTTTGATGTAGGCTCCTTCTATTGGAAACTTATTATGATATGGCGTTTTGCTTCCTAACCTAAATTGTCTACAATTTTGACAATGACCCGTAACATGATACCCCTGTTCTTATTGTTGATAAATGGTTTCCAATGATAGTGGGAGTAATAAGTTTGATTGTTTAATGGAATAGGAAATGGGGATTTGAGAAACTGGTGTACAAGGATGTGAGAACAGGAATAAGGAGGGACCGTAAATACGCAATCCAACCGCGTAATGTCTTCGCAACTGGCGTGCACATGTCCCAGAACCTGGCAGGCAAGACCACCCACAAGACAGAGGGTAGAATCATGTATTTCCATTACCATGGAACTATTGCACAACGTCGCGAACCATGCCGTAAACTGCTCAATGTGACTGAGACCTACTTTGAGAATACCCCTTATCTTCTTGACACAACAATGCGTGATATTGCCTGGCTTGTAAAGAAATTTGAGCTCAAGATGATTGGGAACAGGTTACAGCAAACCCGGCAATGACATCAAAAAATGTGTTTTTTTTCTTTCACCCCCTCTTATTTGTTAATTTGTAGTTTACTAAATAATTTCTTCATCATCTTCTTTTTTATTTTCTGGGTTATTTTAAAGATTCATTGCTTTTTTTTTTTTTGGTATGATGGTGGGGTTTATGCTTTCGTGAGTACAGATACAGTGTAATATGAGATTTTACATTCTTTATAAACTCTTTTGTTTAAAAATGTGTTTGATTCTCAATAATTGCTTTTTTTGTTTTACGTTAAATATATCATTATTTGGAGGACATGTTGTCGGTGGAGAGGGCCCCCACCAATGTGCTCCTGGGCCGTGGCGTCATTGCATATTTGTTTTCCTTTTGTTTTTTAAGTGTTTCTCACGACTCATCTATGGTTGATGATTACAAGTAAAAAAGAGCAGGCGGGTGACAACTGACGAGACGTTGGTCTCCGACTCTCCTTTGCGACGATAATATATGAACATAATACAATTAATATAAAATTAAATCCATAATACTCTTATTATGGTTGGCCAAAAGTATAAATTGCATTTAGATGTTTTTGAAAAAGTATAAGTAAATTTATTATTATTTAATTTTTTTAAAATTTATTAATTTATAACGTTTTGAATTGTAAATTTACCTGTCTATATTGTGATGTAGTTAGAGAATTTAATTTTATTATAAATGTAATTTTAAAATATTAGAAAATTTAAATAAATTGACTCTATTTAAAATATAATGAATATTGTTTTAATAATATTAGAAAAAAAAGTAATACTAGAATTGCAATAACGAAGCATTGAAGTGAAATGTTGAGAGTTATATTACAAATTTGCCCTTGCATTTGCGAGGGAAATAACTGCCCGTTGGATACAGTACATTACCATCTTAAACTTGCTTCTTGGTTGCGTGAAGGCAGGTCTGCGATCAGAAACTGGAAGCGGTTTGCAGAAATATTAATTTCTGCTAAAGTTTATCCTAGATGACAGATAAATTACTTTACTCACAGATTAAGGTATCATTTTCTTCACTAGCATGAACAGAAAATGGGGCTATTATCATTATTAGTTAAATCGAAATTGAATTAGTCAGCTTACTCTACGGAACAAAATTAAAACAACCTTCCATTCAGAAAAACATGTTACAGAAAGAGGCCAGGTAGAATCCTAAGAAGCCGCGTTGTTAAGAGCAAGCAACAATACCTAAATCAATGATAGGTTGGTGGTCCCTTAATTCACGTGTTTGGATATCCTTGGAAAGATGTTTTTAGACACGTAGAGTCGGTCCCTCTGTTTAAACTTGTTCGAATATGCTCTCAGTACCAACGTTTCTGAGAAGATTAAATGTTAAGAGAGAGTCGCGAATTTTTTTACATCTAAGTTTGAATAAATGCACAAGTCAATTCGGGTATTACTTTGATTACTGTGGAACTACAGAGGTTCGTTACTTGGCTGAATTTTGTGGGGCAAGTGGACGGCGCTGAGGTTCCAATTCCAAATGCCAACTGTATGTGATGTTAACTTCAATTGGTGTGCCTCCAGCTAGCAGTTCCTGGTAGTAGATCCAGAGGCCTAGGTACCCATCCCAGGCAAAGCTCCCCCAATTTTGAGAGAGACGTCGAAGCAGTGTCAAGTGAGCTTTATATCTTTCCATCGTCGATATCATACTCAGTCTAAAATTTTACAGTGAAGTGAAATTTATAAAGGTCTGATAATATATAACCTTACTCTTATATAATAAAGAGGCTATTTCGATAGACCCATATACAAATATGACAGAAAAATAGTAATACAAGTTAACAGAATAAATAAGCAAAAGAAAGTAAGAATAATAAATCACAAATAATAATAAAAATACGAAAAAACAAATACTTAATACAAATAATAAAGATATAAATACATAATAATAATAATAAACTCAAAAGACGCCTCTATTAGTGAGACAAGTAAAGTGACAACAAAATCTGACCCTCGCTAAAAAAAATACTTGGTCCAAAAGGGACTGATAAGGTAAGGAGAAGATTATTTAAAGGATGGAGTACTAAAAAGCAGATCAGTAACGGGTCTAACAACAAACTTGTCAGGATATAGAAAACTTTTAACATACTTGTGATGCTCTAGAGAGTTTACGTTTATCTATTACAATGCAATAATCACGCATCATCGACTCCAACAAATACACTGTGCTTGGTTGAGTAGAAGGTAACTCCACTGGTTATGCATCATTCTGCGTAACATTCATGACTCTCGAGAAAACAGACGAGTGCGGAACGTAATCGACCCATAGGACGTTTACTATGCGTAACTAATAATAATCCATACTAAAAACACGTAATCACAGTAGCATACATAACTAATAAACGGACAGGAGAAAAAAGGAAAAACTAACCGTAAGGAAAGAGCAATGTGTTTAGCATTGGAGTAGTTTATGATGAAAATTAGTTCATGTAGCTTGGAAGATTGCAAGGCCGCAGATGGGGGAAAATCTACAGAATGACATCACTTGCCACCCACAACTTCGATCCCTTTGTAAATGAGGTGGGTATCGTTATATAAACTTATCATGTTAAAAAGAGGTGGGGACGGGGAGCACGAGGGTATGTACTATATTTTTCTTGATCTTTCAAATTACATATTACGGTAGTAATTCTAATAATCTTTTGTTTATTTATCATTTTTAAATTTACTTCTTCTCCATTTTTATCCTAAAATTGTTATGGACTATTGGAGTAACTTTTCTTTATCTTCTCTTTTGTTAATTTTAGACCATCTTTAATGGTTTTTATTTGTTGATACTTATTTTCTATAATATATATATTTTTTATTTTTAATAAAGATTTCCCCTTTGAAAAGATCACTTTTCTTTTTATATCTTACACCACACAAGGCTGTGCAAGATTTAAAGAAGATCAGGGCAGATCGAGCATAGGCATTTTGATTTGATTACCGATGATCCAATAACCATAAGGAGTTTTAAAATGTAGTTGCTTAACAGTATCAAATAATATTTTATAAAATAATTAGAGAAAGTTATTTCCTAAAAAAATATTAATTCCGATATCATAAAAATAAAAGGTTGAACATTTTATTAAAAATGATCATAATACGATTTGTGGTTGATGAATAACTTTAGATACATGTATCTTATTGTTATAAGTATCTAATCACATTATATTTTTTAAGTTTTCATGATAGTATAAAGGAAAACAACTTGCTCTATATGAACAAGAACCGACTCCACTGTCTATATAGGCAGCAAAGGATTCGGTTCTATAATCTTTTTAAGTTATTCCGATTTGAATATAAATACTAGTAGAACTAGTTATTATCTAGGATATATATATGTATATATATCATATAAGGTTGAACTTGTTCTAGAAAACTAGGTCCTAACATTATTTTTAAATTGAATCCTTCATTTTCAACTAATAATCTTATAGATATTTTACTATCTCCTATCTTAATAGTGATTTTCATGGTGGTATCTATTTGATGTATTTCACCATTGAAATTTATATATTGATAAGGTTCATTTAGTTGGGAACTTATCAAATTATGTATTAGATTATGATTAATATAACTTCCACTAGCTCCATTATCAATTAAGATATTACAGGGAACATAATTTGTACCATCAAGATATGCTCCTTTAATTTTATAATTAGAACTTATCTTTTTATCTGCTCTTATCAAAGTACTAGCATATTGTTTACAACTTGAAACACTAGTCTCTGAGTAAGATAATCTAGGTAATAATTTATTGTAAGAAGTTAGTAAGGGTTTTTGTTGTAAATCTAATGAAAAATCATCTTTATGGTCCTCTATATTTGCCATATAAGGAAGATATATTCTTTTAGTTTCAAAAAATAAATTTGGAAAGTCAACAATATCTTTGTCTGCAAAACATTTCATATAATGAGTATCTGATAAGGCATAAGATATCATATATGTATTAGAATATGGTCTATTTCCATTTAAAATTAAATATTTCTTTTAAAGTCTTGGATTAAAGAAAATGTTCAATTAAACTCTTTATCTTGTATATTATAAGACATCTTATGATGGATATTAAACAAAAGTTTTTGATATTGAAGATTGCATCTCAAAATTCCCATATAGGCATCTCTTTCACTGTGAATTCGATCATCTAATATTGCTAAATTTATAGGACTATATATTCCTTCTCTAAAAGTAGAACTAATTATCATTTGTATGGATCCGATAGGCAACCATACTATTTTGTTCCTAATTTCTTTGGGAAAGTGATTAAGTTTTTAGGAAATATCTCTTCTAGATAGAAGAGGAATCATTACTTTATTAAAAGTTAAACTAATGTCTAGGGTTTTTTCTTTAAAATTAATACCATAGCACATATGCTGCTTTTTGAATTTTAACTCTATTTTTTGGTAATATTATATTAAATTCACTATAAGAATTTATAGAAAATATAGTTGTTTAAATCTTTTAAAACATTTTTCTATCAATAAGTGCTTTTTGACTGTAATCTCCATGTTTTTCAAATTTTTCTACTATGTTATCTATTATTTGCTTATCAACTTGATCGATAGAAGATTCCCCTGTTTCGCTCATTTATTCAAGAATTTAAGGATTCTTCGTATTCTGTATCTGTTATTATAAAAATGCTTTCTTTAGAAGAGCATTCTTCAAAAGTATCAATTATAATAAAATCTTCATTTTCTATCATAATTTATTTCATCATCTATTTCAATTTTCTTTTTATTAAGTCTTTTAGGACATTCATTAGCATATTGTCCTTTTTCTTTACAATAGTAGCACTGACATTAAGTTATCTTTTTATTTTTTCTAAACATAGGTTTTCTAGGTTTATATCTTCCCTTTTCCTTGAAACATTTTGTTTTACATTTCTTAAAATAACTTTTCTTAAAACATTTCTTCTTTTTATACATAATTTTATCTTATTATAAAATATATATAAGGAAGATTTTTTTATTCCTTTACTTTTCTTTAGTAATATAACATTATCACACGATTCACTTATTTTTGTTTTTAAAAAAAGATTCTTTTTCTTAAGGTATCTACAAATTTGGGATTGTAAATTGCCTTTAGTGTACTTCCTCAAAGATCAGGGATCTTTGAGTAAATCATTTTAAAATAAATTTATGTCTTATCAACTTGATTATAAATATGGTAATAATAATCTAAGAAAACACAAATATATCTATTGGTTTCATATGTATCACATAATTGTAGTCTTTGTAATGCTACAGTATGTTTTCCTATAGTAGTTGTATCTTTTAAATATTTCCTTCCACAGCAAATTCTAGTTGAAAAGTTTCAGCTACTAGATTATTAAATTTGCTATATCATTGGCTAGATTAAATATAGAGTTTTTTTCGAATTTTTACTTAAAATTTTGCAAAATTTGAGGGAGCTGCTGACTAAAGTATTTTCTAAAAATTGTTAAGTTGTTTCATAATCCATTTTATTAATATTGATAGCTACTCATAGAATAGTTTTGTAATAGCTGGTTTCCAAAACTTACTGAGGGTTAGAATGTTAGACTTTTGAGTCATATTATTTTAGAATTTATGAGGTGTATTTTATTCACATACATAACATGAGCATATTCACACATGAATGTTGATTTAGAAAACATTACAAAGATAGTATATGCACTCAATTGACATGTTTCGGGGTATGAAAGGTCTAAAATGATGATGATTTGATTATGTATTGCTTATTTCTTGAATTTTGGTTTGATGGACTATAATTAGTAATTTGGAGTTAATTGTTATAATTGGAAAATTGATAAATTAAAATGTGTATTTAGTCTAGGAAAAATGTCAAATGGTAAGACAAGTTGACACATAGAAAATTAGGATGACTAAGCCTATAAAATAAGTGATTTTTGGCATAAAAATTAAGTGACAAATTGCAGTAGCAATTGAGTGACAAATAGCCTAAGATAGTGGTGACATTTGGCAGCTAGATAAGAAGACATGTAGCTTACTCCATTTGTATGACAAATGTCCTTCTTAAACAAAGATACCTTGCACCAAATGGCTTAAGCAAATGCAGAGTTATGTTTCTCTTAAGTTGTTTCTTCTGCATGCTTTCTTCTTCTCCTTCCTCTTACTATTGAAACACATACATAACCCTAACAGCTTTGAAATTTTGCTTTAATTCTGTTCATCGTCACTTTAAGATCCTACACAAAGATTGCTATAATTTGTTATCATCTCTTTGCCATTACTGATAGCATTATACTCCCATCTTGTTCTTGGAATTGTGTTTGCATGCATGGACGGTTAGGTTAGCTTGATAATTGAGGAGGCATTTAAGCTGATCAAGAAGGTAAAATATTGATCTCTTGTGATATAAAATAATAGAACTTGATGATGATTGAATTGGGAATGGATTGACTGTGATATTGGTGTTAAATGAATGCTCGAAAATGATGCATGAATGGTAGTTTCTGTTCTATTTAGCATGTATAAAAAACAATAGTTTATGAGCTATTAAATGAATGATTTTGAGCTAGAAATTGAGATGAAATTAATGAGGAATTGAGGTATAATTAATTGACTATTATGAAAGTGTTTTGAATTTGATATGAAAGACTTCTCTTTTGAATTTGGAAAAAAAATTGGGGATGTTAATGTATGTGTAAGAATGATTGTTAGTGACATAAATGAATAGAATTTAGAGAGCTTTAATTTAACCAAGATGGAAGATATATTAACATGAATTGAAGTAGCTTTTGAGTGCATGAATTTAGGAAAAATTGAAGTTTTAATGATGATCCTAAGTAGATGAAATTTGTGGAAAATTGAGAGAAATTGAATAGTGCATAATCGGGGCACTCATCCCACGATCATGGCCAAAGCTTTGAAATGATAATTTTTGGTTTTGTGAATTTATTGAATGAAATGAGGATAAGTCACTCTACATTGGTGTATTTGGACTTGATTCAGGCTTGAAATGAACCTAGATTGTTGTTTAATTACTTGGTTAAATGTTTGATAAGTTTATGTTGTTAATTGATGTCATTACTTAAGGAATGGATTGTCTTGATATCAATGTATTTAAATCTGAAAATTATGAGTTGTTAAAGCAATAAAGGTGTTCTTATGAATGCAAATATGATCCAAAGGATACAAGTAAGGTGTATTAGGTATGAATGAGTGAGAATTGGGAAATTGTGTGAATGCATATTGCTATAAAAGGTTGATGAATTCATGATTGATGAATTTAGAGTAATCAAACTTACTCAAGGTATAACCTAAATGCAAACTGGTAGTATACAAGCTATAATAATTGAATGGTCAAGATTTGTGATTAAGAATACATACCCAGAAAGGTCAATTGAGCATGCATTGAACATGACATATATACATATGCATGCTTGTATATTCATATGATTGAACAAATTAGTGATTGTGAACTATGTGTGTATTGCTTAACTATATACGCATAAGTTGATCACCAACATCCAGATATTGCCAAATCATCAAGGCAATAGCTATTCTGGAGCATAGTGTGAGTTAAACTAGATGTTTAAATTCAATTATATGTGCTTCCGTTTGAATTGTATATGTATTGTGGAATGTGTGAACAATTGAATGATGAATGTTGGACTTAGATCCGAAGGATCTGATATATGACATGAGCACATTGAATGAAAAGTACTAAAAGCATGATAGGTGAATTGATACATCTCATTATATTTAATCAGATAAAGGAGTTATGACCGGAGTAGCCAATGTGTGAAAAAGAGCTTTAAGGTCAGGATTGTGCACAAAGAGTCATAGGCTCAGATAATAATGAGCTCAGTATCCATAATGAATACGAGACAGTATATGAAATGAGCCCGGTATTCACAACAAATATATGACAATAAATTAGGTTGATAGGCGCTCTTTCATAACAAAACAAAATAAAAATGGAGTCATATGTGCGTTTGCATATAAAACTTTACATGTATTATATGAATGACTGAGATGATTTATTGGATTGTTTTGAAATAGTGATATGAAATAATTGAATACATATTGTACTTATTGACATATGATATAATGTGAAGTGATATTCAATGCTGGATAATGTGTTATACTTGGTGAATTAGGTTATATACTTGTCTTTATGTTCTGACTTGAGTGAGCACATCGATGATGGTTCACTCATTGAGTTTGTAAACTCATTAAAATTGCAATGTTGATTTTCAGTTTCAAGGGAGATCTAGCTTCTAAAGTGATCTAATAGAATTCTAGTACGATTATTTTGGGGACGAGAATGACTCAAAGGTTTGGTCAGATTATATCTGCAATGTTTAGATAGATGTCTTGCGTATTAGCATTCCATGTTGTGACACATATTGTCTCTAGTGTGTAATTTTTGTACAGTAGGATTTACTGGGATTGAGTTCAAAATTGTTGTGCATGGTCTACTTGAATTTGGAATGTTAATGACATATATGACTTATTATGATTGTGAAGGAAATAAGTATTTGGATTGCTTAAGTTATATTGATGCGTCAGACTGTATTAATGTGATTGTTCTAACATACCATTTCCATAGGGTATATTCTCAAGTATCTGTGGATATGATCGGGCATATGCACTATGAGAGTGGTATGTTACAAGTTTCCCATTTATCTATTGCTTCTTCTATGTTTTGGAAGCAATATACCTAAACATATTCTAAAAGGATTTATAACTTTTGTTCTCATTTTGTCCATGGGAGTAAAGCCATCTTTATCTTTATCTATCATATGAGTTCTAGCATATCCTAAATTAGGTCCATTAAAACTTTATGAAAGATTCCTTGGAGGTGGATTTCTAAAAGTACTAGGAATATCACTAGAACTAGGATTCTAGTAAACTTCTTGTTTAATCAATTCGGGTTTTATATGTACTAAGTTTCTAAGTTTAAAATTTCCATCTTTTCGTTTAACCCTTCTATTTCTAAATCAAAAGTTGGTATAAAATTTTCCATTTTATCTATAAATTAGGAGGCATTTCTTGATCAAATATTTATTTTTCATCAAGTTTTAATTGGGTTAATTTTCTATTTCTAATTTATTTAATTTTTTATCATATCTTGCATATTCATGATTTGTTTTTGAAATTTTTCTATATAGAAAAGAATGTTATTTCCATAATATTCTATCTTTTTTAAATTTCTACCAAATCAGTTTCTATTTTTAATCCTTCATGTTTTAATTTTAAGTATTTATTTTCTGCCATTTAAATGATAAATATTTATCTATATGCAAATTTTACATCTCTAATATATTCTATCTAATGCTCCCATCATTACCTTAACAACTTTTATAGGCATTTTATGAAAACTTATAAATAATATATAATTATATCTATTTATATGATGACGTAATTCAATCTGGGCCTCTTGTGTAAATGATCAAAATAAGGACACTCTCTTGTAGTTACCAACAAAAGATGTATCATTTCTAATAACCTTTATTTAGGTGTAATCTATAATGCTCAAGCTAAGATGTAACACTTTATGTTCTTTTGAATATTGATGGTTTTCTTGTTGATATTCACGAATGATTTCTTTAAAATCTAATAAATTATCTATTGAAACATAATCACCAGTTCTCAATTGTGAATAACAATTCGTTAGTTCCCTTATATGTCTATTGTTTATGTCCATCAAATATCTTTTTTCCTGAATCTACTGATTGATATCTTCACAAGTTGTACACCAAATGGTTTAATAATTATTTAGAATCTTCGGTTGTTTAAATATGTAAATTATTCTTTGCGTATCAATTCATAGAAGGTAGTGCTTTTCTAAAGTAGAGTTTATGATCTCACAAGCTTAAGATTTGCCTTTTATGGTTTTTGCTATGCATAGCCTTTATATAGATCCTTTCTAATATAGAAAGATATAATTACTAAAAAATAATATCAAATAATTTCTTATTTCTATATTTTCGACTTAGTATTAGAACTAAGCTTTACTTAGATTTGAATTCTCAAATTCTTATATCATGACTAATATCATAAAATCATCCTTAATACTAATTGTACATACTCAGTTAGAAAATTCTAGTGTCACTGATGGTGTTATTTTTACCGAGACTATCAGTGGTGTATGGTCCTAAATTATGAAAAAATGGATTGCTTAATGAGCAAAACTGGAATATATTATGGGAAAAATTGATCTTTTTGATGATACTAACGTAAACCAATATGTCGAAATTCAAAAGGTTAAAAGATGGTTTGATTTTCTGAAAGTTAAGATCACATAAATTAATAATATGACTAATGAGTAAAATGGAATAAACTATGAATCATAATTCATACTTTATTATGAAATTTGATTATTTTCTTGTCGTTTTCCTCAGACTAATTTCAAACTGGCTCCTCTCAATCACCATAATTGCATATGTGTCTAACTTCTAATAATATCTACAGAGTATATTGAGAGAACTCTTCAAGTAGTATAAAGAGGGCCAGGCAAGAAATAGTAGCTCCTTTAGCGTATAAGTCTATTTATAGTATGGTTTAGATCTTTTAGTAATTCAAATTAAACAAAAATATGATTTCAATTAAACCTTCACTAGAATTACAATTAATTCAAATTGAATACCAAGTGCACCTCAATAAGATCTAATATCTCATATTGATCCTTATTAATTAAATATCTCATATTTATTCATAAAGTTTCTTAAACTTTACAATCAAGTCAAACTTGAATAAAACACTTTTTCTCTCTTCAGTCTATTCTTTATGTATGACCTTATATTTTATCATAAAGTTTCTCAAACTTTACAATCAGGTCTAACTTGATTAAAATTTTTTTCTTTCTTCAGTCTATTCTTTATATATGACCTATTAGGCTCTTAAATATGGTGGTAATGAATATAAATTATAATCCTAAATCATATTTAGGATTAGATAAATTAAACTTCTTTAATTGATATTTAATTCTCTAATTAAATAAATTGTATCCATATTAATGTCTAGCCATTGCTTTATGACTACCCAAATATTTAGAAATGTTAAAGTGATTTTAACTAATCTTTTCGTACATGACTTTTTCATATAATTCAATCATTTCATAATATAATGCTCTAATTAGACATATAACATAAAATTAATTCTATTTTATTTAAGTTCAATTATATTAGTTTTCTATTATTGGTAACTAATTTTATTAGTAACATCTGAAAACTATTATCTAAGTGTCATTATACCTTTGATAAGGATTTCCTGAATCAATAAAAATAGAGAACAATAGAACATTCTCCTTAATCACTTTAGGGTGACGAATCTTATATGATCACTCAATGTAGCACCCCACTCCCGCAAGACCCAAACCCGATATCGATGGTGATATCCGAGGCCGCACCCCGCGAGGGTGGTGTGCTACGCACTCGATCAATCAAATTCGGTAACTATTTTTCCTCTTTACAGACGCACATGCGAAAAATCAATAATCAAATAGGCCATAAGCCCCCTTTTTATCTTTGATCATAATATGCCATTTACAAAATTCCCATATGGCCATTTGGCCCTTTCACAAATATAAACACTTGAGTCATTTCAAAATACAATTCATACGGAAGTTACAGAATAAACAATTTAATAAAAAAATATAGACATGCAATGCAGACGCGAACTGATCCCGACCTCTATCCTTCACTTGTAAGCTGAAAGTATACTCCCGTGGGCCTAACGGGGTATTCTTCTTATCCTGAAAAATAGTTGCAAATTTTGGGTGAGTTT
>JANZLD010000237.1:37938790-37949559 GCA_026413575.1 Erythroxylum carthagenense | reverse complement strand
CATTTCTAATCCAAATTGAGCGTTTTCAGTGGCGTTGGAACCGTGAGAGCGTAAGGAACATATTTTTCTAAAAAAAAAGCCTATCCAAATTTTCTATTGTAAGTTTCCCTATTGTGGTGAGTTATGGGTCTTCTATGCTTATTTGTGCTTGTGTGGTCCCAATGTTGGGCCTCGACGACGGGGTGCAACACTACATATGTTCTTCTTTTTGTCTATAAGCTGGAGAATTTTGCAGCATTTTTTCTTCTAAACTTTTGCATCCTTCATGTTTTCTTTGACGTTACAACTACCTCTCTTTATTTTTTTGATTGCCTTTTATACTTCTTGATCATATAGGGCTTTTTTTAAGGGTTATTTTCACTTGTTTATGTTTTAAATATAGCCCCAAATCATCAAAAATACAAAATATCAAGACTTAAAAAGTTTGGCATTTGCACATGATTGTACAATATAAGAGTTGGAGTAGTTGTGAAGCCTCTTTCATGATTGTGTGTGATCATGATAGAAAATACAAATAGGAGAAGAAGGAAGGGAAGGAAGAAAGAAGAGAGAACAAATAAATAGGATAGGGCTTATAGAAGTTTAAGTGACGTTTGTATGATTGTGACAATAAGTCCCCTACAGACTTGCACAATTATGAAAAAGAGGTTTGGGCACCAAGCTTGCTCAATTACATGATCGTGCATTTTTGCAAGATCGTGAAAAAAGGTCTAGTACTCCAATTTACAAGATTGTGCATATATATAATCCTGAACCCTTAAACATATTTCACAATATTTTTACACACTTCATGCTACAAGCATCGATCAATAAAACTAACTTAAAATCCATAAAAATAATGCAACAAATATACAAGAAAATATGTAAAATCTATCTAAATAATAATGTACTAATTTTAGGTTACTACCTACACTTTCATAATTATGACAGACAAGTCCCCTACACTCTCGCTCGATTATGACAGAGATGTTTGGGTGCCAGGTTTGCTCATTTACATGATCATACTTTTTTGCAAGATCGTTACAGAGGGTCTAGTTCTCTAATTTGCACGATTGTGCATATGTATACTTATAACCCCCTAGACACATATTATAATATTGTTATACACTTTATACTATAAACGTTCATCAATCAGACTAACTTTAAAACCATAAAAATAATGCAATAAGCATACAAGAAATTATGAAAACCTATCTAAGTAATAACATACTAATCTCAAGGTCAGTAGCTCAACCATTCCATCTTTTTTTTTAATCAAAGGGCGGTGGAAGCTTCTCAGTGAGCTTTATTTTGGCTTTGGCCACTTCTATACTCTTGCATGATATTTTAGGTCCCAAAACTACAACCTCGTGCACCATTCTCTTTTCTTGTTCCCCATCTAGCTTGTTTTAAATTATGATGGGTAGAGTATGATCATCTTTGAAAAGGTATACTTATGGTGTGTGTGAGAGTGTTTCAACTCTAAAGTGGGTGTTTTCTTAATGGAAGGGGGCAAGGGTGCTTTTGTCCTTACTAAGGTTTCTTACTTTGATTTCTCATCTAACTCCTCTTTCTCTAACCATTCATCATCTTCCATATTGCTAGCATTAGCGTCTTCTTTATAGTTCTTCTCTTGCTCTTTACACATTCATTATCAATATTAATTTTCATGCAAGAGTTTCCCTCATTTGGATTCTTCAACACCTTGCTTATATTGAAATCAACCTATGCATCACTAATCCCAAGAGTTAATTTTCCTTCTTGAACATCAACTAATGCTCTTCCTGTATTCATGAATGGTCTACCAAGAATTAATGAACAATTTCGATCATCTTTAAAGTCTAGTACTATGAAACCCATAGGAATAATAAACTTTTCTACTTTAACTAGAACATCCTCCACCACACAAAATGGTTTCTTTATTGTTTGATTTGCCAAAAAAATAAACATGGAAGTTGGCTTCACATCTCCTATCCTTAATTTTCTAAAAATAGAAAAAGGCTTAAGGTTACTACTTGCACTTAAGTCATATAAACATGTAGAAAATTCTAAATTACCAACTGCATAGGGTATACTAAAACTTACTAGATCTTTCAACTTTGAGAGTATATGGCTAGTAATTATGAAGTTGCAACTCTTCATCAAAGAGACTATTTGATTATCCTCCCAAGTCCACTTATTTGATAGGAAATCTTTGAGAAACTTTGTGTAATTAGGTAAAGAAATAGATCCTAACGAACCACTAGGGATTTTTCCTAACCCTAAAGAAACATATCCTAACAAACTTGGAATGAAAATCACCTTTAGTAGTGAAGATGAGCTCGTAGAAGAATAACATGAATAGGGAGCGAGTATTACAGATAAATTAATGAAACTCCTTATTGACATAAAAGCTGAGCGACATGAATTTGAGAGTGAAAAAATGTAAGGGTTAGCTTCATGAATAGAGTGACATTACAAGAACATCTTCTGGATGAAGAAAAAGTCTCCATCCAAGAAGGAAAAGTAAAGGAGTGGAAAAATTTAATTAAAGAAGATGAGCTAAAAACCTCTATCTTAGAAGAAGAAGAGGAATGGATAAAAGTGGTTGAGGAAGAAATGGTAGAGGAATCAAGTAAGGAAACTACTAATGAGGTGTTGGTAGCGATGAAAAATAAAGTTTTGTTATTCCCTATGTTTTTAACAGTTTGTCATTAAAAAGGGCATTATTGCTTAAAATTGGATTCATTAATTTGATAAATTATGTCCTATTTATTGTCTTGCAATATGTGACTTATTTATTGGCTATGAAACTGCTTTGTGGAGAAAAGGTGGAAGTAAGATGCTAATTATTGATCCATAATGACCTTAAACATGTAGGTTACATTGAACTAACGATGTTAAAGATACGTTGTATGGGAGGAAACCTATAAGTTAATTTTAAATTTACTTCAATTTTGATATTATCTCGTGATTGCTTTTTCCTTAGTATAGGATTTTATTTTCTATTATGTTATTTCTTTTGCTTCTTTTTATTTTTTCTTTTATATTTTGCAAGGATGTTAGTCTTATATTGGATGGATCCAAATCAGAAAATCATCCTAGTTAGGAAAGTACCACTAAACCCTCTTACCCCCTCTCACTTTTTCATAAATGCTTACATTGTGCACAATGGGGACAATGTACAACTTTAAGGGTGGGGATGTGTTTAACGAAGTTTTAGTTAATTTCTTCAAGCATATTATAATCAAGATTATAAATTTTATTAATTGATATCTTAAATTGGTTGAATCTATATATGAGTACTATATGTTATTATTGAATATTGATTTGAATTGGTGTGCCAAAGGATGATGGTTATAATAAAATTATTTTTCTAAGTCATATTTTTCTTAATCGTTGAAATATTCAAGTTGAATGAATTTGCATATTACTTACATATATATATATACCTAAATTTTTTCATGAGTTTTTGTTGGCAATTCCGAAACCCAACATTTGGAGTCATAAAGCATGAGCATATTATCCTATAGGTTTATTTCAAAGAATCCTCATTAGTTATTATCCTATAAGGGTGACGCCCACACCAGTCAAACATCCAAAACACTCATTTTTCCTATTTCAGCACAGATTTTGGGAAACCTCATATTGAAATTACAATTTGACTTCTTCAGAACATTTGTCCCCCATTGTATTAAGTTTCTAATGAAACAAAAATAATTCAATTTGTTTTGGAATTTAAAGAGTTAGGGCTTAAACCTTTTCAGACTGTTATTAAACTGGGCCAGTACACTATACCCAAAATCCATCCAGAAATTGTAAGTCTTAGGGACTGAATTAAAATCCTATTCCTTAAGATCATTGGTAGCTTTGTGACTCTAGTTTATTTAGAAAGAAGAAAAATCTCATTTGGAGGTCGGATGATGCAGTTATGGCTAAAAGAATCAAACAAGGTTTTGTCCTTAATCATATTGAACCTGTTTCGGGACAATTGGCATAACTTTCTCCATAGATGTTGAATTAAGGTCGTCTTAGGATGGTTTCGAAGAGGACTTCAAAATATACAATTTTGTAAAGACATAGAAGTGAGATTTTGTCATCTGAAGGGTCATAATTGGACATGACGATAGGCCAGGTGATTCAGTCTATAGTGGATAAGAAGGAAGGTTTCAGTCTAAGACCTATTTTGGAAAAATTAGCATAAATTTCTTTATAGATATTAGATCAAGGTCATTCTTATATTTTTTGAAATAGAACTTCAAGAGCTACAAATTTCATGCAGACTTTGAAGATATATTCTATCATATAGAGAGTCAAAATTGGACCAGACAATGTAAGATGAACAGTGCATAAGAAGGAAAGTTTCAGTTTAAGACCTATTTTGGAACAATTAGCATAACTTTCTCTAAAGATATCAGATCATGGTAATTCTTAGATGGTTTGAAAGAGAACTTCACGATCTACAACTTTTGTGAATACCTTGAAGATAGATTCTATCATCTAGAGGGTCATAATTGGAACAGACCATGTAAGATGAACAATGCAGAAGAAGGAAAGTTTCAGTCTACATTGCATAGAAGATGCTTCAGTCTACAGTGCATTAGAAGATGTTTCAGTCCACAGTGCATTAGAAGATGTTTCAGTCCACAGTGCATTAGAAGATGTTTCGGTCTACAGGGTCTTCCTCACACCACCAAAAGTTCTGAATCACTAACTACACTCTCTAGTGCATCTCCACTTATAAAGATCATATCTTGGGAATTAGATGTCCAAAAATTTCATACTATATATCGTTGGAAAGCTAAAAAGATAAGCTACAACTTTTGAGAAGACAATTTTGTCTAATTCAACCTAATTTAATATAGTTTTTTCCTAAAATCCAGAAAACAAGTTCTCACCCTTATGGAAACCTTAAAAGTGAAAATAAACAATTTGGAAAACTCATTAGCAAAACACAATCATACTTCATTAACATCAAAATATAAGAGTTTTTTCAATTAGCATAACTTTCTCTAAAGATATCAGATCATGGTAATTCTTAGATGGTTTGAAAGAGAACTTCACGATCTACAACTTTTGTGAATACCTTGAAGATAGATTCTATCATCTAGAGGGTCATAATTGGAACAGACCATGTAAGATGAACAATGCAGAAGAAGGAAAGTTTCAGTCTACATTGCATAGAAGATGCTTCAGTCTACAGTGCATTAGAAGATGTTTCAGTCCACAGTGCATTAGAAGATGTTTCAGTCCACAGTGCATTAGAAGATGTTTCGGTCTACAGGGTCTTCCTCACACCACCAAAAGTTCTGAATCACTAACTACACTCTCTAGTGCATCTCCACTTATAAAGATCATATCTTGGGAATTAGATGTCCAAAAATTTCATACTATATATCGTTGGAAAGCTAAAAAGATAAGCTACAACTTTTGAGAAGACAATTTTGTCTAATTCAACCTAATTTAATATAGTTTTTTCCTAAAATCCAGAAAACAAGTTCTCACCCTTATGGAAACCTTAAAAGTGAAAATAAACAATTTGGAAAACTCATTAGCAAAACACAATCATACTTCATTAACATCAAAATATAAGAGTTTTTTCAAAGCTTTAATGGGCATTTCAAGCTACCATATAACAATATCTCAAAATCTCAAAATGCAAAAAGATGCATGAACAATAATTTGGCCAAAATGCAACTAAAGCTTTGTTTTACAAAACTAGCTTAAAATACAAAAGTGTGCATAATTAGAGTGATGCCTTGACCCTTGGTTACTCGTTCTCATGCTTTTCACCTGAAGATGGGACAGAATGGAGGGGGTGAGCTTAAAGCTCGTGGGTAACAATTTTATAAACGGTAGTACGCAAAAACTATTTTAAAATTCACATTGAATCAAGATATATATATATATATTTCCCAAATCTCAATTTATCAACAATTCATAAGCAACTTAATTCATGCATTATTAAACTTGCCAAGACATTTAAACACATAAGCACATCAGAATGGTTTGGGTAGATCCAAAATAGAACGTACTACACATTTCTCTATAGTGGTCCTGTGTAACCGTGAACAAAACGTACTATCGTAATTCCACTTAATGGTCTTGCTTAGTCGTGAACTTATGGGAGTCCATGAAGGAGTTCCATGCCACTAGTGGCCAGGCGAAAGAAGCCTTGAGTCAAAGTGCACTTGACATACTTAGGGGACCACCACAAACCTGCATAATCGTGCATTTCACTTCTTGGAAACTGATTGCCTAAAATGACACATTTTCGAAAATGATTTCATAAACTTGATATCCTTTCAAAATCATTTCCATTTTTCATTTCATAATTCATCCACAAAATTTATACACACAACATGTAGCACTTTCTCAAAGCATTTAAAGACCAATAAATGCACATTTCAAATTAGTTGAAAACATTTATTTCCATTTCTTGAAAGAAACATTAATGACTTATTAGTCAATTATAAAAATGTAACACACTTTGAATTCCTTGCTTATAACTTGCTCTAATGTTCCTCTCCTCTTGCTCCTCTTGTCTTTCTTGATTCCCTTTTCATAGAAAAAAATTCCAAATTCAATTAGGTTGCAAAATTGAAAACCCACAAAGTACATTTACTAAAATTGTTTATAGAAAACTTAAACCCATGCATTTCCTAAGCTTCATAAACCAAAACCCTTCCAAAATCCAAAAGATTAAGCAAGACCTTACCTTGAATCTTCACCCAATGAAGAGATTATTGGTTCAAAAGAAAGCTCTTATCTTCCTCTACCTTTTTCCCTTCTTGCACAACCTCAAAATCTCTCTAGAAGGCTTTGAAAGGTTGAAACCCTAGCTCAACTTTCTTCTTTTCTCTCAACCATCTAAACCTCTCTTCTTTCTCTCTTTGATTTGTTATTTCTCTTCTTTCTCTCCTATTTTCGTTTTTCCCTTCTTTAGGAAGAACACAACACTTCTTTCTTCTCATTTTACCCTTAACGATTGAGAAAAGTCCACCTTATCCTTCCTTTAATGCCTTATGGTTTTTAAACTTAAGTAAGCTACCCAAAACATCCTTTTATGCATTCTTATTACTTTTAATTTAACTAACCCATGCAATAAATTTTACTAACGTAGACCCCAAAGAAAAAAAATAACTCCAAAAAATTCACCTATCATAATCTCATAATTTGTTTAAATCATGTTTAATTAAAGAAAAAAATTCAGGGGTCAACATTTCTCCCCCTCTTAAAAGAATTTCGTCCTCGAAATTATTACCTGAGTCATTAAAGAGTTATGGATACTTGTCCATTATGACTTCCAAGGGCTCCCACGTGACCTCTTCAATGGAATGGTTTCTCCATAGAATTTTAACTAGCTGAACCGTCTTATTCCTTAGGACCTTTTCCTTAGTGTCCATGATCTCCACTGGAGTCTCCTCATAAGTCAAATGATCTCTCAACTGAACCTCAGTGGTTTGAATGATGTGAGAGGGATCTGATCTATATCTCCTCAATATGAAAACATGAAAGACATAATGAATTTGTGATAATTCTGATAGCAGCGCCACTCTATAGGCTAGTGGTCCAATCCTCTCAAGAATCTCATAAGGACCCATATATCTTGGACTCAACTTGCCTTCTTGCCAAATCTCATAATTTCTTTCCAAGGAGATGTCTTAAGGAAGACTTTCTCACTAACTTCATACTCCATTTCCTTTCGGTATGCATCAGTATAACTTTTCATTCTATCTCAAGCTGCTTTAAGTCATTGTTTAACTAAGTTGAACTTGTCCATTGTCATATGAAGTAACTCTGGCCCTAATAGTTTTCTTTCTCCTTCTTCATCCTAGCATATCGAAGTTCACATCTCCTTCCATTTGAATACTCGAGTGGTATAAATTATTGTAAGCAAATTTGACCAATAGCAAATGCTTGTCCCAAGCTCCTTTAAAATCTATCCCACATGCCCTGAGCATTCCCTCAAGGGTTCGAATGGTTCTCTTAGATTGACCATCTGTTTGAGGATAGAAAGTTGTGCTAAAATTCAACTTGGTTCCTAAAGCTTCTTGCAAGCTTCCCCAGAATCTCGAAGTGAATCAAGGATCCCTGTCAGAAACTATGGAATATGAAATCCCATGTAATCTTACTATCTCATCAATATACTTCTTTGCTAGAACATGCAAAGAATCAGTTTGTTTAATTGCTAGAAAATGGGCTGACTTCGTTAAACGATCAACTATAATTCATATGACATCATGTTTCTTACTAGTCTTAGGTAAACCCATAAGAAAATCCATAGTTACCCGTTGCCATTTCCACTCAGGAATGAACAATGGCTTTAACTTGCCTGAAGGTGCTTGATGTTTAACCTTGACTTGCTGACACACTAGATACTTGCTTGCATATTCTGCTATATCCCTCTTCATGCCTTTCTAGCAAAAATGATCTTTCAGATCTCTGTACATCCTGGTGCTACCTGAGTGAATCGCATAAAGCACATTATGTGCCTCATCAAGTATCTCATCCTTTACTTCCTTGACATTCGGGATACAAAGTCTATTTCCTACAATCATAAGTCCATCATACCTCACTACCACTTCAAATTTCTTGACATTATGAATTTCTTCTCGGAGCTTACTTAATTCTACATCCTGTACCACTTCAAATTTCTTGCCATTATGAATTTCTTCTCGGAGCTTACTTAATTCTACATCCTGTACTTGTAACTCTTTAACTTTCTTCGTGAGTATCGGTCTCACTCTAAAAATTGCAATAATATAATCTGGCTTGCCCTGTTTCAAGTTTAACCTAAGCTTAGCTATCTCTTCCAATAATGGCAGATAAACTGTATGAACATGGTCTATTGATGATTTCCTACTCAAAGCATCTGTCACTACATTTGCCTTTCCTAGATGATAGTCAATCAATAAATCGTAATCCTGAATTAGCTCTAACCATCTTCTTTGTCTCAAGTTTAGTTCTTTCTTATTCAATAAAAACTTTAAACTTTTGTGATTCATAAAAATCCTCGTTTAAACCCCATAGAGATAATGTCTCCAAATTTTCAGGGTAAAAACTATTAATGCTAACTCCAGATCATGGGTCAGGTAATTCAGTTCATAAGGTTTTAGCTGTCACGAGGTGTAATCTATTACCTTGTCTCCTTACCTCAACATAGAACCTAAACCCTTTCTTGAAGCATCATTGTATACTGTATAACCCTCATCTCCCACGAGTAAAGTCAAGACTAGTGCATTAGTCAATCTATGCTTAAGCTCCTCAAAGCTCTTCTAACATTCATCACTCCATATAAACTTCTGATTCTTCCTCAGTAACTTGGTCATCGGAGCCGCTATCATAGGAAATCCTTCCATAAACCTACTATAATAGCCTGCCAATTCTAGAAAACTCCTCACCTCGGTCACTATCTTGGGTGTATGCCAACTTATCACTGCTTTAACTTTCCTCGAATCAACATGTGCTCCATCTTCCAAAATCACATGTCCAAGGAATACCACCCTATGAAGCTAAAACTCACACTTGTTGAATTTGGCATAAAGTTCCTTCTCCCTTCATGTCTGTAACACTATCCTAAGATGTCTCTCATGTTCTTCTTCACTCTTGCAATAAACCAGAATGTCAAAAATAAGCACTATGACAAACTGATCCAAATACTCCCTGAAGACCCTATTCATGAGACCCATGAAAGCAACAGGAGCATTGGTCAATAAAAAAGGCATGACTAAAAACTTATAATGTCTATACCATATCCTAAAGATTGTCTTGTTTACATCTGACTGCTTGCTTTTGAGCTGATGATAACCTAACTTGAGATCAATCTTAAAAAATACCTTTGCTCCCTACAGCTGGTCAAATAGATCATCTATTTAGGGTAGAGGGTACTTGTTTTTAATGGTCACCTTGTTGAGTCTCCGGTAATCAATACACATCCACCATTTTCCATTCTTCTTCTTAACAAACAAAACTGACGTTCCCTAAGGTGATAAACTCAGCCTTATGTAGCCCTTCTCCAACAGTTCTTCCAACTGTTCCTTAAGCTCCTTCAACTCATCTAGAGCCATTCTATAAGGTGGTATCGAAATGGGAGTGATTTCGGGAATCAAGTCGGTGGCAAACTCAATTTCTCTCATTGGCGACAAACTAGGTAATTCCTCTAGGATCATGTCTGGAAACTCCCTCATAATTGGAAAATCTCCTAACTTCCCTTTGTTTACATCAGTGTCCATAACATGTGCCAAGAAGACTTCACACCCCTTTCCCATCATCCTGTCAGCTAGAAAAGCTGAAATAATTTTTGGTGATGGTGTTTTCCTGTCCCCTATGAAAATTACCTTCTTACCGTTGCCCAGATCAAATTCCACCTCCTTAAGATCACAATCCAACTTAGCATGATATTTTTAATTAGCATCCATTCCAAGTATAACATCTAAGCCTTTTAGGTTTAGAGATAGTAAGTCCACTACCAATCTAGCACCATCAATGGAGAGCTCACATTCTCTATACGCTTGACTTATTATCACATTCCTTCCTAGAGGAGTATTAACAATCAAAGGACTATCCAAAGGCACCGAATTCACACCATGTAATGACATGCTTGCAGAAACAAACGAGTTCATGGAGCCAGAATCAATCAAAACATATATTTTAGAACTAAATAATTGAGCCATACTAGTGACAACTTCAGGTGCGACTACAGCTTCCTCCCTTGTTGTTGGGCCTCGATTTGCATTAAACATGTTTTAATCATTTTGAGGATTAGTTTGCTAATTTCCTTCTAGTTAGAATAATTTGGGATTTTAGTG
>JANZLD010000237.1:37798060-37810150 GCA_026413575.1 Erythroxylum carthagenense | reverse complement strand
GTTTCGCGTTATGATCCGTTCTTATGTTTCAGCCGCTTTGTATTCCGATTTCGTTTTTCCCGTTGGGGTCCGGTTCCAAAATCGGGTCCCAACAGCTGGCTATCATATTTAGAATGTGACAACATTATAGTGCCCAAAGTCTTAGAAACTCCCAAATAGTTTTTTTCCTAGTGTCAAAAACTTGAAAGATGTTAAGTTGTGAAATGGGAGTTATACTACAGCTACGAGTTATTGAATATTGAAGGGTAGTGATAGAACCCTCATAGTTGGCTTGCTTAGATGCTTAGTCAATCCAATAGCTTCAACACTTTGAGTTTCTCTATTTTCTAGGTCAAAGTTAGTTATCTCCTTCCTATCATAATATCTTGTCTATGTCATTCTTGTTATGCTTTTAATACCGAGTTCACAAAATATTTAATGCTTATTATGCTTTTGTCTATGTCATTCTTATACTTGCTAAATTAATTGTTATATGCAGTGGAGATTTTATTTTCTAAATCATTTGTTGTTGATAGAAAATGTCAAATCCAAGTCAAGATATTCAAGGTGGGGGTAAATTGAAAAAAAAAGGTTAAAGTGGAGTGGAATGATAGAACTCTTGAAACTCTAATCAAAATTTTTGTGGAAGAGACATTAGCTGTAAATCGACCAAATGGTCACTTTAACAAGATTGGATCGAAAAATAAAAGTTTAAAGTTTGCTCATGAAATTAAGAAGAATTATGAATACAAACAATTTAAGAATAAATGGGATGGATTAAAGAAGGATTGGTAGCTTTGGACAAATTTAGTAGGTAAAGAAATTGGACTAGGATGGGATCCTACTAATCAAACTATTGATGCAAGTGACGAATGGTAGGAAAAGAAATTGAAGGTAAGCATTTAAGCTTTAGATTTATAATGTTCTAATGTTACTTGATAGTTTAATAACTTAAATAATATTATTGTAGGAAAATGCCAAGGCTGCCAAATTTCAAACTAAATGTTTGAAACATATTGAGCAATTGAATATTTTATTTAAAGATGTTGCAGCTATATGGGAAGGAGCTTGGGCACCGTCTTCAGGTTTTATACTAAATGATGCTTATACTCCATCTAGAGAAAGCCTAGTTGATACCGATCTTGTTGATAACAATTTTTAAGACTTTACTATCAATCAAGAAATTGAAAATATTAATAATAAGATTGGTTCATCAACTCCAACTCTAAGAACTTCTATAAAAAGAAAGGGGAAAAAAAAGAAAGAAACATGATACTAGAACAGGGGCAACAGAAAGGTTATGTAAACATCTAGACCATATATATGATGTAGTAGATAGTAGAACTTCAGTAACCTCTATTAAAAGAGATGAACCTGGTTGTAGCATTTTTTAGGTGATGGACATCTTGTGAAGTATAAATGAAATAGAAAGGGGAGGTAAGCTGTTTATGTTAGCTACCAAATTATTTTTGAAGAAGGAAAATAGAGAGACGTTTGTTGCGCTTAAGGATATTGATCTTCAAATCGAATGGCTTAAGAAAATGAAATGATTGTGATTTTGTAATGAATTAGACATGTGTTTGGTTACTAATATTAGACTACTTGTAATGTATTGTATTGGAATTCACTACTTATAATGTGTTGTGTTGGATTTCTATTTTGTTAATTTTATTGTAATGAATTAAATTGTACTTTATTATTATTATGTTATGACTATTGCTATATTACCTGGTTATACAATAAGCTTATTATTTATTATTTATATATTTTGATAAAGATGTCATCTTCTAATAATGATTCTGACAATGATCATGAACATAATGAAGGGATTGAAGAAGAAATTTTACATATGGTTCAAACTGGAGTAGCACTAACCATAGACTATTATATTAAAAAACCATGTAGAACATCTCCTCACACTGGATGGATGTTTGTAATAGAGATGCTTAATGGCCATAGAGATAAATGTCATCAATAATTTAGAATGTAGAAGGATGTTTTTATCAAATTATGTAAACTATTGAATGAGTCATATGGATTAAAGAAAGGTACAGAAGTAACAATAAAAGAGGCTATAGCTATGTTTTTTTTAATCACTTTAGGTCATGGACTTTGCAATAGAATGGTTCAAGAAAGATTTTAACATTCTGGTGAAACAATTTCTAGATGGTTTGAAATAGTTTTAGAAGTTGTTTCACGTATGTCGATTGATTTCATAAAACTGAAAGATCCAACTTTTAGATAATTTCCAAGCAAAATTAAAGATGATAGAAGGTATTGGCCTTATTTTAAAGACTGCATTGGAGCAATTGATGGAACACATATACCAGTTGAAGTTCCAAGGTCCAATCAAACAAAATATATTGAGAGAAAAGGCATTCCTCCATAAAATGTAATGGTTGTATGTGATTTTGATATATGCTTTACTTTTGCTTGAGCTGGTTGGGAAAGCAGATCACATATTGCTCGAATTTTTTTGGAAGCATTGTGTAATGATAGATTATACTTCTCTCATCCACTAGAGGTTTGTGATAGATAATTTTATACATTCGTTTTATTTATTCTTAATAATTTGGTGCTTCTTTATTTATTTATTTTTAATTTAGAATGTAGAAAAATATTAGTTGATAGATGCAAGATATCTTTATATGCAAGGTTATTTAAGACCATACAAAGGTGAGAGGTATCATCTTCTTGATTTTCGACGTGTTGGTCTTCCAAGAAGGAAAAAAGAAATATTCAATCATGCACATTTTTTTTAAGATGCACAATCGAAAGAACATTTGGCATTTGAAAAAATAGGTAGAAAATTTAGGTCAAATGCCTAGTTTTCTTTTTCCAAAGCAAGTTAAAATTGTAATTGCTTCAATGGTCATTTATAATTTTATAAAGATAACTGCTTAAAAGGATGAAGAGTTTTCTCCCTATGATGAAGATGATGAATTACTTCCTATAAATAAAGGAATCAATGAAAATAAAAGCGTTAAAGAAAGCCATTTAGACGAGTCACAAAATAACGAGATGAATGATACTAGGGAATATATTGCAAATCTTCTTGTATTACAATAAAATACATAATTTATTATATATTTAACTATTTACTCAACTTGAATATTTATTTTAGGATTATAATATTATTTAGCTTTTTTATATATTTTTAATATTTATTTTTTATATTAGTTTGATTTCCTACAAGAAAATGAGACATCTCTTTAAATAATTTCCTACAAGATCGAAATGAATTTGCCAAATGATTGTAAAGTAAATATAAACCCATTGTTTACTGTACTTTAAAAATTATTTATATGCACAAAAAATTTTTATTACAAAATAAAGTATAATTAAAATTAATAAAAGTGATTTTTATTTTTGTGTTGTCAAACAATTTACTGTATGAAACTATTTCAAAAAAGCTGTTTTTTTAATTGACAAAAAAACAGTCAATTGGCTTCTTAGATTAGCTCTTTTCAAAGAAGCTCTATTGACAAAAGCTCTACTGATATAAACCTATCTAAACAGGCATTAAGGTACATTTTGAGTTACATCTTCCACAATGCAACTTAAATTTAATTAGTCTAAACTTTTTTAAAACTCAAATAAAAGATAAAAATCTAAGTGTTTAAATTAAAAACTTGAATAAAAGTGAATTTAGAAAAGGTAAAACAAATGTACGAGTAGCATCAAATCTATTTTAAAAAAATAGTTTAGCTTTTAGGTATAAACTTAAATGTCAATGATATATACTTTAATTTTATAAAAGATATATATCAATGAAATTACAATACTGAACTCAACTCATTCCATCGAGTGAAACTCAATGCTATCATAACTTAATATTTGTATTGAACGAATATTAAAATAGAACTTAAGATGTGTTCATGCATTACTAAATTCATAATAATGTACTCTCCAGCTCTTAAAACAATCGACTTAAAATGTGTTCATTCATTAGTAAATTCATAATAATGTACTCTCCAGCTCTTAAAGCAATCTTTGGTTCGTTTGTGAAGCATTAAATAATCAACGCTACTTGTTTAATAGTGTATTTAAATTTAACTTCGTTGAAGCAGACAAAAGAGGGAAATAAAACCCAAAAAAAAAAGAAAAAAGGTAAAGAAATGGGGGAAGAATGATGATGGGCCATGGTCTTAACATCAAAGTCTTCTCGAAAAAGAAACTTCTGTGTACATTCTCGATGGACCTGAACACTCATCTTCCGCTCCATATCTCTTAGTAGTTGGTGAAAGTAAAAGTCACGCTTTTAGGGTTTAATAATTTAATGATGCAGTTCACTCTCTCTCATACAAGGAGGTCTAGGACTAGGACCCATATGATTCTTTTCTTTCAAGTCATTTGTTATCTTTCTGTAACATAATTTCATTTGCTGTGATTACCACGTAATCTTATATGTCTCTGTCCATTTAGTTCTTTTTCGTTCGTTCACAGGAACGGGCTTTCGACGTTGGACTTTTAAGTGCGTGTTATTTTGTGCTTTTTCTTGTGTGTTGTCTACAGCAGCTATGAGCAATTCTGATCAGGGGAAGGAAGATCAGAGGTAAATTTCATCTGGGTTTTTTTTTTTCCCCCGTTTTTGGTCACTGAGGTGGGTTTAAAATATTTTTACTGGTTTTGCCTTGATAAGTCGTTGATTCTTAGTCTCTCGACTAAGATCTGGGGGTTGCTACTATTAACGGCTTCATTTATTTGTATTTGCTTCCCCAGGAATGTGTGGTTCCTTATGATTTAGATAAAATGAACTAGACAGGTTTATTATGGGAGGTTGAATCAAAGCCATAATCTTTGGATGTTTTGTGTGGCTTAAATAAGTTCCAAGGCAGAAATGTATTCAGTTTTTAGTACGCACAGGATAAATACGTGAATCTGCTGTCCAATTTGAATAAACTAATACTCATTTAAATGAAAATTTCACGCTTCTTTATGAATGTGTAATTGTTTTGCTCATTCATCAGGACAAGTTCCAATGTTGATAATAATGCGATGACTGTTGAATTCCTTCGGGCACGGTTGCTCTCTGAAAGATCAGTCTCAAAAAGTGCTAGACAGAGAGCTGATGAACTAACCAAAAGGGTACTTCAATATAGACTCTCTCTAAGCATCTTCCCCTTCTCCCTCTTTCTTGTATCTCTTAGATTGGTTTGGTATTTGTTTTCTTTGTGCATTAGGTATCAGAATTGGAGGAACAGTTAAGGATTGTTTCTCTTCAAAGAATGAAAGCTGAGAGAGCAACAGCAGATGTTCTTGCGATTTTGGAGAGCAATGGGATAAGTGATGTTTCTGATACATATGATTCAAGCTCTGATCAGGATACCCATTGTGAATCTGCAGCCGGTAATAACTCCTTTAGAGAAGAGGATCATTATGCCAATTCAAAAATGAGAAAACATGAGTCGGAAGGAGGACTGGTTTCTGATCTTGACTTTTCTCCAGTACCTGGTAGAAGCTTGTCTTGGAAAGGATGCAAAGATAGCCCGCGTTCTCTTGAAAAGTACAAGGAACTGTCCCTGAGAAGACGAAACAGTTTCGCATCTATCTATTCTTCACCAAAACATCGAACAGGAAAGTCATGCCGCCAGATAAAACGAAAAGACTCTAGGTAAACTTATTTTCTACTTTGTTTTCTTGTTCTAGATTTAATCATCAGGGAACCATCATGTATGTTATCCTGTTTTTCATATCCAATTCCAAGGTAGTCGAGAAGATAGTTGAATTGAATACCCGTTTTCATCATGCAAAGTTTGTTTTGTAGTTGTAACACTTTTACTTTACAACCACAAAATAGAATGGTACTCTAAATGGAAAGGGAATTATAGAGAATAAAGAATAAAATATAGAAACTTTATGGATATCAACCATTTCTTACATATTCACTATTGATTATCTTTATTTTACTATTTTTTCCAAGGTCAAGACACTTGTCTATGTTATTTTTTGTGCTGACAGATCTTTACCTATGGAACATAAGACCAATTCAATCAAATTTGAGACTGTAGAAAATGTGATCTCTCCTACAGTAGATGGATGTGGCATTGAACCTGACCTGTTGGGAGGAGTTGTTGAAATAAGGAAAGATGAACAGGCCCAGCTCTCTGGCTACTTGGAAAATGAACAAAATTCAAGTGGTAATAACCATGATTGTAATGCTTACAATAGAGACAGAGACAGAGACATGGAGAAAGCACTTGAGCACCAAGCTGAACTGATTGGTAAATATGAAGAGATGGAAAAGGCTCAAAGAGAATGGGAGGAGAAATTCAGAGATCATAACAGTACACTGGTATGCTTACTCCAGATCACTGTAACTGAAAAATCTGTCAATTTCTTTGAAATCAAATTGGTAGCATTTGTTAAAGGGAAACTTTTTCAATCTGCAGTCTCAATGCACATCTCATTTTTGTTACTGTTGGAATCAGTAAAAGTACTTTAAACATGCATTAACAGAAAATATCATTTTCAGTATATTATATATGCCTGTTCAATTTCATGCTTTTTACAGCAGAATCTTTCCAATTATTACTTTTGCAGGACTTCTGTGATCCAGGGAACCGCTCTGATGTTACCGAGGAGAGATACGAGATGAAGGCATGGACTCCACACCTTGCTGAGACAATTCCCTCGCAAAATCATGATGAAAAATCAGCAGTGCAAGAATTGTCCAATATTCATCCTAGTGGTTTCTTTTCTTCTTCAAATGTGGCTGCTGGGTATTTGCAGCAAAGAAATACAACTAGTACAGCTGGTCTTAAGACTGCAGCTCAAGACTTTGCATTCTCTATGGCCTGGGAGAGGCAAAATCAGGAGATCCTTGGAAACTGTCAGGATACACCATCGCTCAAACACCAAAATCATTCGAATTCACTTGCCTTACATGATCCCTCCAGGACAGTTTCTAATCTTTCGTGTACATCAAGCTCAGGTATTAGTGTCTGTAAAGCAAATGGTTCTGAAAGCCATGAGGATTGTTATGCACTAATGCCTCACAAAGCTGCCAATGAAGTGGATTGTGTACTGGAGTCACTTAGAAAAGCAAGGCTCTCACTGCAGCAGAGAATCAATGGGTTCCCTCCAGTGGGTGGAGGTTTTGACACACATCGCTGTGAGCTTTCAGTTCCCTTGATGATACCTGGGTCTAAAGAAGGTAGTCCTATTGGTTGTGCAGGATTTTTTAGACTACCAACTGATTTCTCAGTTGAAGCTAACACTAGGCAGGACTTCCTTAATTCAACTGCGGGATTGAGTTTGGGAAAGTATTGCCCTGACACGAGGTTCCCATCAGCTACTGCCAACCTACTTCTTTCTAGTTCTTACTTGGGAACTAGATCAGGCATTTCTTCAGGGGATCAACTTCTCACTAGTAGATATGTAAATGGTGGGTCAAGAATTTCTGGTCAGATGTTTAATTGCTGTTCTGGCTTGGATCCAGCTCTACTTTATTTTAGTGACTACGTTTATCCCACTTGCTCCATCAGTCCCCCTTATCATCTCCTCAAGCCACAGATGCCCAGTCAACAAAGTCTTTCATCATCCCTTCCTATTACAAATGTTGGGATAGGTCCTGCAAATGACTTCCTGTTCCCTGACGATCATGTTAGACAGAATATGTACAGGGAGTGACTTCCATACGAAATGTCTGTTTACTCTTAAGAATTAGGTTTCACCAAAGAAGGATTAAGAGGCAGTCATTTTGCAGCGCACTTCATATCCCTCGAGTACCTATGTCTGTATTGTTTGTGCGTTATTTAACATCAATGTACATGGAGATTGATTTTGTCAAGTGAAATAAGTGCACGTTCTGTGTCCTATCATCATTTTATGCTTCTGACCATAACATAGGACCACCAGTAACAATAATTGCACTTCCAAGTCTTCATCTGATTGCGTGATGAAGCGCAAGATGATTTTCCTGAATCGCTTGGATTCTGACGGTCCTTATCTACTGTCATTACTAAATGTTCTAGCTTGCTTCGATAGATCTTGTATGAACGATATAACTAGTGATGGACCTCCAGCTAAGCTTCAATTGTAAGTACTTGAGACATGGCTACATGAGGTTAATGCCTGGCTCTATTGGCTCGTATTGAGTAAAAAGAAAAGTGAAAGGATATTATGAATTATCTAAAGAACCTATTTTCCTGTGAATAGGGCTGAAAAGTAAATGGCAGTGTCAGAGAAAGTTAATTACTAATTAAAAGTAAAACAATCTAACTAAATAAACAAATGTTAGGGATTCAAAATTCACTTATATGGATATCCAATTATCATATATACAATTGATTAGTTATAGTGAAATAACAATTAACCTAATATATTTGTGCCCTCCGTTGGAGCACATATGCTAGGCAACTACTATTGATGTATAATTTAACTAAACCAAACTCATTAAGTTTAGTTAATCTATATAGTTATCACTGAAGTCTAAAATACTATTGTTCTCTAATGTTAAAGTATTTATTCTCCTAGTGCAAAAGACATATTTCACCTATGAATCCATTATATAATCCATATGATTAAATCTATAGCGGCTAATCACAAACACAACAATTAAGATCAAAGAAAATAAATTAAACCAATAAAATAATCAAAACATGCATAAATAATAAAATTATTCCTTATAAGCTACATCCCCAACCTTAACCAACATTTTTAACTACTAAACATAATAAAAAATAAAACATAAATATATTAATCCCATCAAAAACGAAAACAATAGAAGAAAGAGTTGAAAAAAGTGGTCCCTGACTTTTTCAATCCTTACTTCAAAACTTCCTCCTTGATGCATAAAGAACTAAAACTATGAAAAACTAACTAAAAACTGAGATACGTCTGTTGGAAATCGAGACAATTCATAGAATCCTAAAAATTTGTTAAAGTTAACGACAAGTCTAAGAGAAATCTAATAAATATATAATAGAAGTCTTCTAGATTAACTCTGATATGATTATCTATAGTTAGGATTACAAAATAGAGTTTTAGATGATTTTAGATGTGAATTGTCCTACAACTACGCAAATTAAGTCTAAAAATCAGTTCTTAGTATAGATCCAATACTAGTTTCAATCTTATTATACTTTTGTTACTCCTTGTTAGTCGTTATGTAATTGTTGCTTGACATGCTTTATAAATATCGCCAATTTTATGTTGTTTCTCTTTGTAAAGTAAAAGATTAGTTTGACGTCAATTGGACTACATGTTCATCTGCAATCTAGTATTGAATCTCTACTTCTAAGATTTTCACAAAAGATAGGCGCTTGTTATGTTTCTAGTCCTAGTATCTAATATGATTTTCTCCTTTGACGACTCCACTTTTCACCCTCTTTCAGTTGGAATCAGTTGCTTAAGTCTTCTATAAAGTTGTTTTTCCATCATTTTATCTTCCAAATGGCTTTGAACTCTCGTTTGTTAGACAAATATTGAGAAAGTTGCACTAAATCCTAAGTATCTTTCAAATTCAATCACAAACAAGACAATAAACTAAACATAAAAAAATTGTAAAAACTATATAGAAGTATTATAAAGGTGCCAAATGCTAGGTAAACAAATCCTAATTAACATGAAAAATATTGACTTATCACCCAACAACCAAAAACTTATGTGTTTATAACTAACAACCTTTCAAATAGTAGTTGGAGATATAACCTAAATGTTACAATTACTAGTTTCTAGAAATAAGATATTAGTACTTCACATACCTTCAGCTAGCTGATGCCTCTTTAATTGGGGTGCCAAATACCTATTCTATATAAAATGCCTTTAAGGTTTGACCAGTCAGATCCCTACAGTGGCTGGGGTTCAAAATCACTCAAAATCATTAAATTTTTAATACGCTTTTTTTTGGAAAAAAATTAAAACACCATTTTGATAAAATTTTGACTTAAAACACCTTCAAGTGTCTCAAAATTTTCTTTTAAGGATCAAGAGACTTCTCTTTAAAAATCAAAATAATTTTCTTCTTCATTATGAAAAAATATGCATTATGTTTAAACAAAAATGATCATAAAATTATTGAACCTTTAAGTTATTGAAATGACCAATGTAAGGTTACAAGAAAATTTACAATAATTTGTTACATATAGAATGATTTCATTCATTCTTGTTCTTGGGCTATTGGACTTGAATTGTCACGAACCCCTCTTAAATTGTATTTAGAGATCCCCTCTGCTCATTTACCCCATTTAATCACTTTGGTTTTCCATTAAAGTTGATATATTAGCTTTTTTTGAATATTTTAAAAAAACTTTCTAATATTATCAAAGATTAAAAAATAAAATATCATGTTTTATTATCATGAAAGCTATGGGTTAGGACCTTACTTGATCCAACAATCTCTCTTTTTTATATGATGATAAAATATTTGGTGATATTGGAGAATATAAATGACATTAAATAAACTTCCACTATGTTAAAGTATTATGTAATACATACTCTCCCTAAATTCATCCACCATTGATTTATAAAGACCAAGATTAAATATCATCGTTTTCTCTCCCTTTTTATCAACATTAAAAAGGGTATATATTATAAAGCCATAATCATTGAAAAAAACTTCAATATCTCCTTTTCAAAGAAATTTATCATATGGGTAAAGTATACATGCAAAAGTTAGTAAAAGAAATAAACAATTTACAAAGAGCTCATGTGCTAATTTAAACATCAATTATATTTCTCCTACTATGTACATTAAACAATGCTTTCTTACTTTAAATATGTATTTCAAGTCAACATGCTTAAATATTATTACTATGAAAGAATGCAGTTACCTCCTTTACCACTAATAGTTACTCCTCTACTTCCTTACTTAGTTCAATAATTGGTTTTTAATGCTTATTTTTTTGGTTCATGTAAGGGATTCTGGTACTTTTTCTTTTGAAATTAATTTGCTAAAGATGATAACAATGATTTTCATTTATTTGACACCACTTGATATTTCCTTTAAGGAAAACAAATCAATATTTAGGTACACGTAAACCTTATTTTGAAAAAGTTAGCACTTAATAACTTATTAACCTATATCCTATTAGGTTTACTTAACAACTATTGAGAAAGAATTAACTTTCTATTTATATATTAATAATCACCATGACTATCATCTAACATCATCAAAAGATGTGAAGGTATATGGATTAGGTGAGTAAGACTTGTGAGAATATGAAAAATATAAATTTGTAGGTCTTTTTGTGATGTAATGGTGAATGAGAGCTCTCTTTCATATTTGGGGGGTGGGGGTGTAAAAACTCTTCTCGTGTAATAATCAGAACCAACAAATAAATTGGAATAAAACATGTTCTTTAATAAACTGCTATCTAATATTGATCGCAAACATGTGCCTTTAAATGTTATGAGTTTATTTTGGCTCCATTTTGATGACAAAAAGGACTATATGAATGATACAAATATTGCATGCTCTTTTAGTATGATTTTTCATGAAAATTTTGCCTATTTTTTCCTTAACTGTTATGCCTTTTAGGTTTAGAATATGAATGAATTGTTGTTTTCTTTACTATCCTAGCATAAGATTACAAACAAATGAACCTACCATTTATGATAATGGAGTGACAAGTAAGGTTTTGATACAAGTGGCTAGGCTAATCTATCAGTAGGTTATTTTGACAATGCCTATATATAAATTAAGATATGATTTAAGCTTTCACTTGTATCTAACTATCACTAATATCAATAGAAATATTTCAAAATCATAGAATATTTGTATTGTAATATTAAATTAATCCGTACAAGAATAGTATAGAATCCAAAGTCAATTTTGTTTGTAAATATAACTTGGCCTTGCGAAGTAAGTCACTTTAGGAAAAATTAGTAGATATGGCTACCTCTATCTCTGATCCTTGGTTACTCTTAGGAGACTTTAACCATAGCATTTACTTTTATGAAGCTAATGGCCACTGCCTCATGAATTATAATGCTGATGACTTATGGGAATGCTTAATTAAGACCTACCTTTATGACCTCAAATATGATGACATGCAATTTACATGGAGTAATAAACAAAAAAATAGTATGCTGTAACATCCCCTCTCCTATAGGAAAGGGCATTTTGGTAATTAGGAAGGGTTCGGGATATTAAATTATATTTCGGTA
>JANZLD010000237.1:37785504-37797960 GCA_026413575.1 Erythroxylum carthagenense | reverse complement strand
TCTCTTGTCGTAGGATATGTATCGGAATGACCTACGGGCGTTCCGGTGGATACCCTATGGTAAGGGGGCGCTACATATGCACCTTAAAATGATATTGGACAGGCCTCTGGTAAATTCCCATTAGCTATCTAAATTTAATTTAAAAAAAGCCCCCTTTCATAATCCCCATGTTTAGACCATTCTCCAGTTAAGGTCCACTTTAACATAAATATAGGTCCTAAGAGAATCCCCTTTAAATTTAACAATCATTAGGTGAATCACCTATATTATATTACTAATATCTCTAAGGGCATCAATACTAAAGTGCAAGGCTACAAATCTTATTTATGTTTGAAGATACTTAAATACATGAAGGATGAGATCAAACGTTTAAATAATAAAGTAGGTAAAGAAAACCTAATGGAAATTAAATCATTAAGGACAAAGCTTTAAGAAATGTAACCTAACATTAACCTCTCTCTAGGAGGTGAAAACATGTTGCAATAAGACAATATCTCTGAGGAGCTATACAAATGCTCTTAATAACCAAAATTCCCTTTTAATAAAAAGATTAATAATTTAATAACTAGTTAAAGGTGACAAACGCCAACTTCTTCCACTTCTTTATATTGAGAAGAAACAATCTCATCAATATTAATTTCTTCAGGACTTACTAATGTTGTATCAGAAGCAAAGCCTCTCAGATCTAACTATTCAGAATTTTCATTAGCCAATCCATAACTAGTGAAAATATGAATTCTTGAATAAAACTTTTACTAAAGATGATAGTGAAAAAGCCTTATATAGTATGGAAGCTAATACAGCCCATGGATTGGATATCTTTAGTGCTTATTTCTTTTAAAAGACTTAGAGTTCAAAAGCCATTTTGATTTCTTAAGCCATCTAAATTCTTTTCCTCAGGTAAGCTCCTTAAAGAAATCAACAAGACCTATATTTTTTTAGTCTCTAAACTTTAGAAACCTTTAACTCTAAAGGACTTGAGACCCATCTCATACTGTAATGTTCTATACAAATTCATCTCCATTATATTACTATTAGGGCTTAAAGATGTTCTTATCACTATTATAATACCAAGAAAAATGGGATTTTTATTAGGTAGGTTTATAGGGGATAACATTTTTCTTTCTCAAGAGATGTTCAAAGGCTACTATATGAAAATTGGAACCAAAAATTGCTTGTATTTGCAGGACTTCAAGACTTTCCAAATGACGTCTCCAAGTCCTTAGGGTTAAAGCAAGTCGAAACTCTACTCAAATACCTTGATATCCTTATTACCACCTGAAGATCTAGCTTCAAGGAATATCAACCCTTATTGATGCTATCATTAAAAATATAGGGTCCTAGCATAACAAATTCCTAAGTTTTATTAAAAGACTTTAGCTTATAATATCATTATATAATAGCTTACAAGTTTATTAATATTCCAATTTATTCCTTTCTAACAACATTACTAAAGTAATGGAAGGGATCCTAATAAAATTTCTTTGTTCAAATAAGCAAGATAGCACTTGGGAGTATTACTCCAACTAAAGCTATGAATGGATCTTATTATATATCATATTCAATTCTTAAAGGATAAAGCTTACGGAGATACATACCAAAAGGGAAAAAATCATAGACATTATGATAATTATAGGAGAAATCACAATCTAAGTAATATATATTTTTGATAATTATTCACCTAATCATATCATTCATTAATTTCATATGTTTTTAGATACTTACACCTCTTGTAATATGATCTTAACCTAACCTAACAATGTTTCAAATTTCAAGTTAATTCAAACAATTATAACTTATTTGTAAAATGAATATGAAATGCATAAAAAACAACCAATAAATGATTGCCAAACCATATAAAGAAATAATACAAAATTTTTTAAAATTTTGTATGGTACATAATGAGACTACTTGAATTTCATCATAACCTTTTAACACGATGATAAGCACTTTGTTATAAACACCTACTATTAATCAGTTAGTTCACATTTTAAATGGCCACTACCACTACTCATAACTTTGATCCATTACTTAGATTAAAATAAGTGAAATAGGATTTATTAATGCTCAAAATTTATCCATTATGTTTATTTTTCATAGTAATTCACCATCAAAATGAAATAATAAACCATATATTGAGCTAAAATTTAAATTCATGCTATGTTTAAATTATATACATGATGATATCATTCAATTTAAGTATCATTCTTAAGATTGTTATATCAAGTTTAAAGTAAAATGCTCATTTATGAGCATATCTTTTAACATGATATAGTTGAATCATAAAGCAATTTAAATCTCTAATAAAGAACCTTAATTACTTTAACTTTCACTATTTATTTTCCTAGAATTATAAGTTATTAGGTAAATGAAATTAGATTAGTTTACCTAAAGGATGTTTCCCATTAAAGTATGTCTTAAAGTGAACCCCTCTTTACACTTAATTATACATAATACTTAATGGAAGATTGTAAAGCATATGAATAAATAACTAGTATAAGACAATGAAGAAAGATGGAAGAAAGTAAACAAAATAAAAAATTCTTTAATCGTAGTTATGGAGGTTACTCTAATATTAGTCCATGAGAAATATAAAGAATTGAGTACCTTATATATAAAACTAATGATACATACACAAAATAAAAAGAAATAAGAAATTAAATAAAAAGCAAAAATAAACAAAAATATTAAGATAAATTATGAATCAGATATATTTTCATATATAAACAATGATTAGGATGCCTCTAAATAAGATCTTCTTTAGAGTTTTGAAGTTGAACTCTATCCTTATTTTCATTTATGAGGTGAGACAACAAACTGGTGTCCCTCTTCTAATAGAATTTTATGGCTGTCACACTCTTCTAATAGAATTTTATGGCTGTCACATGAAGGTCTTATTACTTTGATATTTAAGATTTTTTTTTGCCAACATCTTCCTTTTCTTCCTTGGCACCCTATTTTATGAAAAAGTATACAATGCTTCCTTTCGGATAATTTCCTACAAGGAATTACAAACTTTATATCAATACAATAATAGAAATCATCATGAGGAAGAGAATTTGAGATATTGACCTTCTCCATGCGATTCTTCATTTCTTTTTTGTCAATAACAACCTCTTTTTTTCTTCCTTCTTATTATCCGCTCTTTTTCACTCCTTGAATTGACTTCCATCATATGCTCCTTAAGATTTGGTTCTGTCTCATTTGGTATGGATGTAATATCCTGCCTCCTAATATTGTTAAGAGATTAAACTATTAGATTGAGTCACATGAGTTATTTCTCTTAAGAATTTACGAGGTGCATTGCATTCACATGCATAATATTCATATACACATATGAATCATGATTTAGAAAATATTGTAAGATAGTATATGCACTCAATTGACATATTTCGGGGTATGGAACAAAAATGAATGTGATATGAATGTGTATTCCCAATATTTTGCATTTTGATTTAGCAATAACATAAATTTATGGATTATAATTAGTGAATTGGGAATTTATTGTTACAATTGAGTAATTGATGAGGTGATATGTGCACCTAGTCTAAGAAAAATATTAACGAGCAAGACGAATTGATATATGGGAATTTAGGTTGATTAAGCCTATGAAATGGTGACATGTGGCATTGGGAATAAGTGACAAATGACTCAGTTAAATGGATGACAAGTGGCTTGAGTAAAATTGCACAAGTGGTCCTTTAAATTTGTGACAAATGACAATTTATACTCGTGAAATGTGTAGCAATAAAATGGTGAAATGTGTAGTTTTACAAATGGTGACATATATAACCTTACAATTGGTGAAATGTGTAGCCTTACAATTGGTGACATGTGTAACCTTACAACTAGTGACATATGGAGGCTTAAAATGAGTGACATGTGGAGCCTAAAGTAAATGACACATGATAAATAGAATAGTAACATATGGAATAATAGAGGATAACATATGTACCAATAGAATGGTGACACATAGATTAATTTGACTTTCTTTGAATTTTCTAGAGAAAATGGATAAGAAAAGGCAATAGAAGTGAGAGTGAAGGTCGATAATAAGGTTAAAAGATGGAGAAAAACGAAAATGAGAAGAGAAGGAGAGAAAAAAGGGAAGAGAAGAGGAGAAGGAAAGAAGTTATCAAGGTAAGTTGAAATTCTGGTTTCAATTTCATCTTTCTATTCCTATTTGTTTTTCATATTCTTAGAGCACGAATTTGAAGAAACTCAAAGAATGAAAGTTGTAGATATAGTGTTAGCTTGACCTCTATGAAAGTTTCTTAATAAAATAGTGACTAGATCCTAATTTATGTTTGTTTCCCTAATATTGTCTGTGATAGAAACCTATATAGGAACCTTGTATTATTTCCTAATTTTGAGGACTTTAGAGTCCAAATTAGTGAAAGTATAAAGCATTAAAAATTATTATTGATTTCTTATTAATGCTTATGTGAAATGGTTTGGTTAAAAGATGTCTTGATAATGATTTATTATAGTTTGAGTATTAGTTGCTAGTTTGTTTCTTATCAGAAACATGATAGAATTTGGATGGAGATTATATTTTAAAGGGAGATGTTGTTTGTGTAATTTTTGGATATAATAAGACTAATGGAAGTCAAGTTTCATGGGGCATAAGAATCATGGCATTTGGATCTTTGTAGAGAGATTTGTGATTAAAAGAAGACAACTTGTTCATAAAGAAAAATTAGGAAGAATAGGATGTAAACTTTGCACATAAGGTTAGGTTAGCTTGATGTTCGAGGAGACATTAAGTTGAACTACTCAGTGATTTATTGACCTTATGACATATGTTAGAATAACATTTATGATGATTGATCAAGGATGAATTTGGTTGTAGTATTGCTGTTGAATGTGTTTTGGGAATTTAATGAATGGATTGGTTATGCTCTGTTTTGATTTTGATGCTTGAAAGACTATAATTTGTGAACAAACAAATGAATGATTTGAATTGGAATTGGAATTAAATATGAATTGATGAGGAATTAAAGTATCTTTAAGGTGTTATTGAGGTTTAATTAATGAATTATCAAGTATCTTTATGGTGTAATTGAGGTATAATTGATGAATTATCATAAAGGTGTCAAAATTCGAAAGAAAAGTTGAAGGAAAGTGAAGGTGAACTTTCGGTTCACCCATCCCATGATCGTGGGAATTGTATTGGTCCCTTACCATAATTGTGCAAAGGTTTGGTAGAGAGGAAAATTTTTATTTTGTTTTTCTTATTGAATCATATAAGGATAAGACACTATACATTGTTGTAATTAGACTTGATTAGGAGCTTAAAATGAACTTAGTTTGATGTTTAATCAATTGGCTAAGTGTTTGATGAGTTTAGGTTCTTAAATGATATCATAAATTAAGGATTGGATTGTTTGATATCATTGTACCTAAAACTAGAATTTATAAGTTGTTAAAGGAGTGAAGGTGCTTTTATGAATGCAAATGTGATTCAAAGGATATGAACAATGTGAATTAGTGTAAATGAATGACAATTGGGGAAATTCTGTGAATATAAAGCATTAATAAAGGATTGATGAATTTATGATTGATGAATTGAGGGTAACCAAACTTACATAAGGCATAACCTAATTATAAACAAGCTATGGACAAGCTATAATGAATGAATGATTAAGACTTGTGATTAAGGACATATACCTGGGAAAATCGATTGAGCATGCATCGAACATGACACACATAAATGTGCATAGTTAAATAATTATAGATTGATCAACTTAGTAATATGTAGATATGTTTATTGCATGATTTAGAAGAACAAATTGATCGACAGTATCCAGACATAGTCAGAGGATCGTTAAAGCAATAGCTATTTTGGAGCATACTGTGAGTTAACCTAAATGTGTAATCTCAATTATATATGTGTTTCGGGTTGAATTATGTGAGTTAATCTAGATGTTTTCTCACTATGTTTGAATTGTTTTTTATTAACCTTTAGATATTGAACTGTTACTGATATGATTATGAAATTCTGGATCATCAATCGTCTAAAGAGTTAAATATTCAGGATTGTATAGGAAGTACTTACTAATTGTATGTGAATGTGGGAAAAATGTGTACCCAATTGAATGTTGAATGTCGGACTTTGATCATAATTGTGATAAATGACATGAAAGTTATTGATAGCATATTATGTGAAATGATGCATTCCATAACTTGAATATGCATAATTAGATAAATGAGTTGTGAACGGAGTGACCAATGTGAAAAGAGCTTAAAGCTTAAGAAATGTGCACAAAAGCTACAGGTTCAATTGCTAATGAGCCTGGTATCCGCAATGGATACGGGACAGTTATAAAATAAGTCTGGTATCCATAATAGGTACAGATAGCTAAATAAGCGCTCAATCATAACAAAAATAAAAATAAAAGTGGAGTCACATGTGTATTACATATATCATGTGAATAATTGCAAAGAATGATTGAATTGAGTTGATTTAATGATATGTTGTGTTTGTGTACATGTGGATGATATGAATGATTGAATTGTTATGAAATGATTGTATGAAATGATTGTGTTCATAATGTACTTGTTGGAATATGATGTATATTTCGATCAGGTACTAAATTCTGAATGATGTGATACATGAGATTTGATTATGAAAGATGTGAGATATTGATTAAATTGTGTTATATACTTGTGCTATTTATGTCTGTTTTGAGTGAGCACATCGATAATGGTTCACTTACTTAGTTTGCGAATTCATCAAAATTGCAACATTGTTTGTCATGTTAAGAAGAAATCTAGCTTGTCTAGTTCAAGTAACTTCTACATTTGGATATGGGTCAATGCCAGGATCAGTTGTACCTATAAATGTCTTAATTATGTTGTATCAAGAATTTTATATTTCAACTGTTGTATATTGTACATGTTAATTTTGGAAATGAAATAACATTTGAGACTATATATGTTTGTGAATAAAAATGGAACAACATGATTATAGGAATGTTTTATGTTATGTGTGATGGATTAAAATATAAAATGAATTGATTTAATCATCTTAACGTGCCATTTTTGTAGAGTATGTTCCCAAATATCCTTCAGTATATCAGGTTGAAAATGTGTCATTATGTTAGTCAAAATAAAATAACTAGACCTGCTACTATAGTCGTGGTGAGTCTAGGTCGATCCCACTGAGAGTATATGTAGAGTTGATGAAATGAAATTAACAGGTATTTAGACTTAATGTAGGGTTTTGGATTTTTAAATGAAGAAAATAAAATGAAACTAACTAATAAAAAAACTAAAGAAAACATGCAAAAAATGATAAAAGTGGAGAATCCAGTAGGGACCCGGTTCTTTAGTTCAATCTCGGCCTACACCCTAATTAAGCATATGTCCTTAATTAGTTGTTTTTTACACTCTCTTAGCAATTATTAATCGCAGGTTAATAATTAACCCAAGTTTTTCCTTAGGTTTTGTTTAATCAAGATACGATCATTAATTAAACCTAACCACCAAGTAAACTAGGATAAGATCTTTAAACTAGGCAGTAGCATTACAAACTAGGAAGATCAATTAAGCAAGGCAATAACCATATACGATGCATCATTTAACCTAGTTCATGTTATCCTTAATGATTACGAATCATTAGTCGCTACACATGAATTTCAACATAATAATTACGGATTATACCGCAATTCTAACAATGGGTTTGCAATTAAACAATTCAATGAATACATTAAAATCATCTTTTCACAATACCTAATAGATTCATACATAAATAACCGAACAATAATGAAAAGCCGATTATCCATACACAATGCCCAAATCAATTACCATAGGATAACACAATCAATTTCTAATGAGAGAAAGAAACAACAAAATAATAAAAAATACTTAACCCAAGTCGTCGACGTTGATGTCGCCTTCAAACTGGCATCAGGAACTTAGTTTTCTATGGATCTCTCTAAAAAGAATGATTCAGCCCCACTCCAATCTCTAATTAACCCTTAATTTGTTTCAGCTCAACCACGCCACTGTTCATGATATGACAAATAAGTTTGGATGGCCATGTTACTATTAACTCCTCCCAATCTCTTGTTTCTGCCCAAGCTCAGTTACGTTGCTCCTTATCTACTGCTTCTCTAAGCCACCAAGCTGCCTACGCTTCTTTTCCGTCTCTTTACGCAGCCAAGCCACCTACGTTGCCCTTCACAACTCTCCCAAAATGCACTCCTTATTTGCATTTAACGCATACCCTCAAGCTGCATTATTCCCTTGATGGGAAAATTAAAATCTCTAGTTTATTCTCCCTCATCTGCTTCTTATATACGCCTGCTCTATGGAATGCTATGTGTAACACAGCTATGCTGCGTCTGCGTTTCACATAGAAATGTAGACATTGACGCAGAAATGTAGATGTTGTTTGCATTACGTAGCGTTTCCTGCGTTTTGTTCTTTGCTATTGTCATTTTATTCCCTTGTTTCCTTCTTTGTGTTCCATTTTGCTTGTCTTTTATGTTTATTGTTTTCTTCTTACTCTATGAAGACACGTAAAAATTGATCTTTATGAAATACTTTCAACTCACTTTAATTTGTTTGCTTCCAAATTACACCTAAAATCATGTATGAATTAAAGTGAGTACCTTAAGTATTTTCATGTTAATAGTCGCTAAGTGTAAATAATTAAATATATCAACAATTAAACACATTTCAATTTTGCCCAGTCTTATCTTTTGTCTGTCCTCGGGCAAAACATCCAAATTAAGCTCAAAGACCTGAAACACTTACTCAATTCTTATACTTTCCAATATTATATAATCACAAGCAAAGACAAGTGACTTTCAAAAATTATAACAAGATATCAACATTCTAAGCATTTACTCATGATCAATCAGCATTCATCTTCTTCAAAAACTGAGCAATCTAATTGTAGACTCAAAAAATGTGTTTAAATAAAATATATCCATAGGTACACTCAATATCATTCATGATCATAACACTCCATAAGTTTTCATATCATTTCATTTCTCTACCACTAATATTCACATGCAAAATCATGAATCAAAGGACATTTTAGGGTTGTAATATGAGCAAAGGTGTAGCACCCCACTCTCACAAGATACGTACCCGATATCTGGCGTGATATCTGAGTTCATGCCCCGCGAGGGTGGCGTGCTAAAACACTCAATCAGTCAAAACTTAGTACAATTTTTCACTACAATCAAACATAATATGCGAAAATCCATAACCAAATTAGGCCCGCTTTATTCACAAACTTTTTCAATCATAACAATACAATCAACAGAATTTTCAATAGTCATTTGGGCCCTTTCATAAAAACAAAACACTTTAGTAATAAAGTCTTTACATTACAACATAAATCATATATACCTTTTACAAAACTTTCAGAATACATAATTTGATACAAAAGTTGCGGAATATACAATTCCATATAAAAAGAAAGAAATACAATGTATACACGAACTGATCCCGACTTCTATCACTTACTTGTATACTATAGGGATACTCATGTTTGCCTAACGGAATATTCTTCTGATCCTAAAAATTATTTGCAAATTTTGGGTGAGTTTTGCGAACTCAATGAGTGACCATCATCGATGGCTCACCCAGTCACATATCACATAATTCACATTCACATCATTTCACATTCCACACTTAATACACGTTATTCATTTGTATTATGCATATGCAGTGCACATGAGACTCAATTTCTATTTGTTACTTTGTTTTGACCGAGTGCCTAAACTGTCCCGTATCTATTGGATACCGGGCTCATTACTAACTGTCCCTTATCTGATGAGGATCCAGGGCTCATTTTACCTAGTGAGCCTTAGGTTCTTAATCACTTTTTGAGCTCGAGGCTCTTTTCACACTTTAAGCTTTAAGCTTTGATCGGTGGCTACTTTAGTCACAACTTCTATTATCTGATCATGCATTCAAGTAATGAAATGCATCACATATATTCAATCAATTGAAAGTGCTCAATGTCACACAATCATATTCACTATCACATCTCATTCACATTGTCATCGGACCTTAGTCCGGCATTTAACACTTAAGTTGAGAAAACACTTATTCCGTCCAATTCACATTCAATGAGCACTTCAATATTTCATTCATACATCACATTCATTGGACCTCCTGTCTAGAAACTAATACAATCAATCACATTCATATAGTCATTCAGTAGTTAATCAATACAAAAATTCAAAACAGAACAAATAATGAAATGAGACCATCTAGGTCTACTTATAATACGTTCTAGATTAGCATTTGCCTCCAAATTCTGGAAACGCTTGAATGCGAACATTTAATCTGCACATCAAAATTATGCATACACACAATGCACACTCATTAATAATTGCACAGTTATAAGTATTACTTTATTCACAATTGTGTATATGGAATATGTACAATGCATGCTCGATGACAATCCCGGGTATATTATCAAATTCTCATTCACTTTTGATACCTACTATTCATCTCCTTGGAATCACAGCTACATTCATATGAACATCTTCATTCCCATTATACTCATGCCTTTGGTATTTTGATATCAACTGTTCATTCACTAATGTTATTCTAACATTATATGATCTTACAATATCCAAATTCTCATTTCTTCTCGTAATATCTCCAAAATTCCAGACCTTCAGGTCAATTTTTGTATGATCATTCTGACAAGAAAAATGAAATAATTTGATAACATTTTATTCTAGAGAACAACTATCTCTTAATTTTTTAATGACACCAAGATCATTTAATTTGGTTTAGAAATCTGAAAGTTATTCTCCCAATATTTTCGGATTGTTCTCATTCTAAAACAGTACATCATATTCAACTTCCATCTAAAAATTAAAAGTTTTAGAGTCTGAATTACAATTCGACTTCTTCATATAATTTGTAGCCATATTCTCTAGTTTACTCCAAATCAAAGATAATCTCATTTCGATAACTACATAACAAGTTATGCCTAAAATACCGAAGCATGTTCAGTGATAATACTCCAGTTATCATTTACCAGAACTCCTCAGAATGATATCATATGGTTATAGTTTTTGGTGAAGAAGAAGAGCAATGTGTTACGAGTCCAATGGTTTAAGTCCCAAGTCATTTGGAGGTTGGAAAAAGAAATTATAGCCAAAAAAGTGAAGGATGTTCACATCAGTCCACTTTCATTGCACCTTCATAAGCACGATCGTGCAATTCCAATTGCTTCTCCATCGTCACCCTTGTGCTTGTACACGATGGTGAGATCCCTTGTGACCCTTAAGAGTTATGATGGTGCTCAAGCACGATCGTTCATACCCCTTTTTTTTTAACTTCTTCCAGCTCTTCCCAAAAGCAGACATTCAGGTCAATTTTACTCAGGCTTTTTGACAATAAAAATGAAGGATTTAGTAAACATCCTTCTAAAAAATTGTTCCTTTATGTATTAAATTTCAAATGAAACTAATTTCATGAAATTTGGTTTGATATGATGCAAGTTATTCTAAAATCACTACAGACTATTCCAAACCACGACAGAATCCACAAACTCAAACTTGAGCTAAAATTTGAAACTCTTAGAGATAGAATTCAATTTCAATTCCTTCATGACAAATATATCCACACGTTTTTAGTTTAGTATAAACTTAAAATCATCCCATTTGGATGTCTGTAGACCAAGATATAGAAAAAATACAGATGCATGTTCAGTGAAAATATTGCATCTGTACATTTTCTGGCACTCTTCATCATCATTTCATCTTAGTTCCTCTCTTTTGCTTAGTCTATCACTTCTAGCTTATTTCCTCACTATTTCCTCTTCATTCCTACTTCCATTTCAGTTCAATTTCAATCACAACAAATCACAATCTATATTTGATCATTAACCTAAAACATAACATATACATGTACCCAATCATCATTAATTTTCTGCACACATGTTTTACTCCAATATCACCTTCTGTCATCATATATGCTTCTATTTAACAAATCAAAAAGAGCTAATGCTTATACTTACTTGGTTTAGCTTCAATTTTTCAACAAAAAAAAAACACTTAGCCCTAGCTCCCAAACATGACACGATCATCATCTTGAACGAGGTAAGGATAGGTTTTTCTTGTGACAAATTGAAGAAACAATAAGATGGAAGTAGCAATTGAAAAGATGGAAGCAAGATGTAACTTGATGGAGGTTTTGGTGAGTCAAGAATCATGAAGGAGAAGAAGAGAAGAAGAAGCCACGAAAATATGAGGAAAGTAAGAGTTAAAATGAAAGACAAAATATTTATTTGGTCTTTAAAGTGAAGAGTGTTGTGAGAGAGAGAAGTGGTGAGTGGCAAGTGTAGTGACATATGTCACTTGCCATTTGTCTTTTTATGATTCCAATTGGTCCCCTTTTGTTAGACCCCGAATATTTTCTTATGATGATTAAGCATGCATTGTTGATAATTATGAGTTTATGGTTTAGTTTGAT
>JANZLD010000237.1:37714338-37727016 GCA_026413575.1 Erythroxylum carthagenense | reverse complement strand
CCTTGTATGATTGAAAAGGGCTTATGTCCTATTTGATTATTTGACTTTCGCATGTGTGTCTATGAAAAAGAAAAAAATATATACCAAATTTTGTTAGATCGAGTGCGTAGCACACCACCCTCGCGGGGCGCGGTCTCGGATATCACCATCGATATCGGGTTCAGGTCTTGCGGGAGTGGGGTGTTACAGTGAGTATTTTTGGGTGGTATCGAGCTATAAGTAGATTAGGAATCCTTATCCAAACAACAGCTCGCGTGATCTTGGCATGGGAGGGGCGGAAAGAGGGAAGCCAACGTTGGACGGTGATCACCTGTCCAAATATCACCCACGGCCTATTGGTAAGTACATTCAGATAATCTCCTTCCTCTTGGAATTTAATTAGAAAAAAATCATGGTCCATGTCCATGATTTTCATGGGGTCTCGCAGCTTCCAGAGGCTCCTCAATCGGGTGTTTAACACACTATAACCCACTCTCCTTCCTAGAATCTTCACCACCACCGCAAGCTTCCACTGCTAATCTAGCTTCGATTTCAATTTCTGGGATAGCATGATGCTTCCCTCGAGCTCCCCAATGATTAGCGTGATGTTTCCATCTTTGACCTTTGCGGGAGCGTCTTCCGACCAACCTGCCATCGCAGCTTCGACATCCACCACTGTACCCCCTGGTTAGGTGACCTCAGGATCGAGGAATTCCATACTACGTCGGAGCTCTCGGCCAAACACACTCGATATCGCACAATGAAGACTGTCTTCCTAGATGAGAAGCTGCGTCAACTTTTTCTCTCACTAGTATAGTTTATAACGGGCTTTTTTGATGGATCAGTTTCTTGTCTAAAATTTACACTTTATTGCTAAAAGGTATACATAAACATATAATGTTGACTACTTTGATACTTTTTCTCCTATTGCAAAGCTTGCATATGTCAAGGTGTTTATATTATAACAATCCCTTATAATTAGCCCCTGCATCAGTTGAATATCAAAAATGCTTTTCGGTATAGTGATCTCTAGGAAGAAATCTTTATGGAGCAATCTTTAAGGTTTGTTGCTCAGGGGGAGAATGAGAAAGTATGTTGGCTTCTAAAATCTTTATATAGTTTAAAACAAAGTCCTTAAACTTGATTTGAAAATTTAAGTCAGGAAGTTGAAACAATTGGATTGAAAAAGAAAAAGTAAGTCGAACTACTCCATATTTTACAAATTGTTTAGAGCTAGAATCATTCAATTGGTAGTATATGTGGATAACATTGTTATTACTAGAAATGACAATACAAGGATCCTATCTCACAAATCTTTTATCAACTCTCAATTTCAAGCAAAGATTTGGGAGAATTAAATTATTTCTTAGGAGTTAATTAGAAGTAAGAAAGGAATATTAATCTCTTAAAGAAAATATTTACTCGACTTACTAACTGGGATGAAAAAATTAGGAGTTAAACCGTGCAATACTTAAATGACTTCTAATTTGCAGCTTACATAATATGGTGAGTTAATTGAAGATCTTGCAAAATATATGAAATTAGTGGGAAAGTTGACCTTTAATAACACATCCAAATATTGCATACCTTATTAGTGTTGTAAGCCAATTTATATCTTCTCCAATAGTTAATCATTAGGCAGCCTTAGAACAAATTCCATGGTATTTGAAAGGAGGTCCTAAATGTGGCATTATTTATAAAAATTATAAATATAATCATATTGAATGTTATCCAGATGCATATTGGGCAGGGTCCAAAGTTGACAAGAGAGCCACTTTAAGATATTATGATTTTTGGTAGAGTTATGGTTTCTTATAAGAGTAAGAAAGAAAATATTGTCTCAAATAAAGTGCAAAGTCAAAATATGGAGCTATGGCAGGGGGTTCGTAACTTAGACACTAATTCTTGATATTAATAGTTTTCTTAGTAATTTCTTGTTTCTCGGTTCAACATTGCTGCTTATTTTATTTTAATTGCTTAAGTTTTATTTTCTTTATTAAAAATCAAAATTAAATTTGTAGAGTAGATAATAGGATAATGTTAATTACTAATACTTATCAGTTTTTGTGGGATATACGTATTTACCAGTACTAGCTACATTTATGTGATTCACTTACGAATAATTCATAATTGAATAACTAAGCTTAGGTTAATTAGTTTTCATGCGTAATTTTTAAAGTGAATTGTTTCATTATATCATACTTGACTCTAGAGTGTAGTACTTTTCATATCATCCTAGTTAGTGAAACGGTGCCTCGAAGCCTATCTTTGTTACTTTTCTAGTCAGCAATCTTAGGATTGGTCAAAATTGGTAGCATGGGTTGATTATTGTTATAACACGTTATACCATACATCTATAAAACGTGCACTCTTTAGAGCAGTATACAGTGGGAACCTCCTCCCTTAATCAAGTATGAACCCACTTATCCTACCTCTAAGTTTGAGTTGGAATCATGCTAAGTCGAGAGATGTGATGATTTTGGAGTTACACAACCAGTTGTAGTTGGCCCAAAAACAAATGAAAAAATCAACTAACGAATGGAAATAGATTTCCAAGTAGGAAAAAAGCATATTTGAATTTACATCCTTAACAACAAAGATCATTGGGTAAGAAGGTAAATGAAAAACTAGCTCCCTGGTATTTTGACCCTTAAACAATCTTACAAAAGATAAGACAAGTAGCCTAAAAACTTGACCTTCCTCATAAAACATTTATCCACTCGGTATTTCATATCTCTTAAATAAAACGAGCTATTGGTGTAATATCCCGTTACCCATGTTAGGGCTAGAATAGTAATTTATGAGGAATTTCTGTTAAATTAGGAAAATGCACATCAGGCATAAGTAAATTGTAACATGAACATTTTTGCACATTCATATAATTGTACATACATTTAATGACATTTTCTGGTTATAATTGAGTTGTTAAATGTGATTAAAATGTGATTTGGCTATTTTGGAATATTTACGATATTCTGGAATTTTTGGTGAATTTTGGAAAAAGAGTGATTTATGGACCTATGAAAGAGTGACATGTGGCACTAATGTATAAGTGACAAATGGCTTATTTGTGTGATGACAAATGTAAGGCATGCAAGCCTACACGCAGTGTGTGTTTACATGTGGTTTATGCTGGGATTAGGAAAAGATCACTATAGCTTATATTCTTCACTAATTTCTCTTCACTGTTTTCATCATCGAATAGCTATTGAATGTCCCTTTGTGTTGTTGAGTTACTCTTTGGAATTTACAGCTGAACCTAGTAAGTGGCTTTGCTGATGTTTAGTTTCTCGTGTAAATATATACATACATGCATGGGTTTGGAAATTAATGCGTAAATATATATGTTATGTCTTGTTTGAGAGAGAAAACTGAATATGGATATTTTATTTTTGCAAAGTTGTTTGAGGAATCAGATGTTGTAAGATGTTGTTGAGTTGAGTAGGATTTAAATGAATAATTGAAGTTGTTTGCTTATGCCTAATGTGCATTTTTCCTAATTTCACAGAAATTCCTTATAAATTACTATTCTAGCCCTATCATAGGTAACGGGATATTACAATTCTCCCCTCCTAACAAAAATTTCGTCCTCGAAATTCTTGCCTGAATAATCAAATAGGTAGGGATACTGAATCCTTATATGCTCCTCTATTTCCCATATGGCTTCCTCACTCGAATGGTTCTTCCAAAGAATTTTCACCATTGGGATCACTCGATTCCTCAGTTGTTTATTCTGATAGCCAATTATTTTCACAGGTTCTTCAATATAGCTCAGATTACTAAAGACTTCAATCTCTTGAGTCGGTATCACATGAGTTGGATTCGATCGATATCGCCTAAGCATACTTACATGAAACACATTATGTATCTGAGTCATTTCCAAAGGTAAGGCTAACTTATAAGCCAATGGTCCAATTCTGTCAATGATCTCTTATGGACCAATATACCTCGAACTTAACTTACCTTTCTTGCTAAATCTCAGTACACTTCGCCAGGGTGATACTCTCAGGAATACTCTGTCACTAACCTGATACTCTATATCTCTCCTGTGCTAATCCACATAGCTTTTTTGTCTATCTTGTGCCATTTTATTTCTGTTATAGATCACTTTTACCTTATCAACAGTGTCCTACATCAACTCTGGGCCTTCGATAATTCTTAGACCCTCTTCGTCCCAGTATATAGGCGAACGATACTTGCTGCCATACAATGCCTCATATGGAGCCACACCAATACTACTATGTAAGAAAAACTGGGTTGGTGAAGAAGATGAAGATTTGCGCGCTAGAGAGAGAAAAGGTGTTGGTTTATATGTGTGGGTTAGGAACTAGAGTATTTCATTGAACAACCATGAGTCTTTTGGCTATAACTTTTTCATCCGAACTCCAAATGACTTGAAACTTAGATCAATGGATTCCTAAGACATTTTTCTTTTTCTCCATAAAAATTTAGATCTTTCTGAGTTAAATTGAAAGGGGTTGATAGGATGAAAGTGTGGAAGTCCGCTGGAATGTTATGAACTAGAAAATGTTCATAAACATGCTTTGGTATTCTGATTATAACTTGATTTGTAGATTTTCAAATGAGTTGATTCTTAGTTCAGATTAAATAGAGACATAAGTCTACAACTTTGTTGAAGAAGTATAATTTTAATTCTATCTCTAAGATTTTTTTAAAATTGGCATAAAACTGAGTTTTAGCTTAGGCTATAGCATTACCAGGGATAAAAATCATGTCCTATGGTTATTGAATAAACTTTATTGATGTGAGCTAAATTTGGCTTAAGTTGTGTTCACTGAATTGTAGCTTATTCTCTGAGCTTTAAATGGGTATAAAGTTTGTAATATTTGAATATCTAAGCTAAAAGATATGAGTTATACAATTCAAGGGTATGATTATGTACTACCCAAATGTTCAAATATAGACATTCTGCGGTATTGTGAGCATAACTCATAGAATATTGAATCAAATTCGATGATCTTGGAGTCATTAGAAACTTAAGACATGGTTGAACAATGTCCCAGAAGGAAGTTTTGCCTAATTTTGTCATATACCCTATCAGATTAATTATGCAAAGTTGACCCAAAATCATATGGATAGAAAATCTAAAGTGGTCAGCTAAGTTATCTAATAGATTTCACATTGTTTTATTATGGTCCAAATTATAAATACAAATGATACCAATGAGGGCTTTGATATACGAATGTTTTGATGATTAGGATCAATAAGATACCCCCAAAATTATCATTGAACATGCATTGTGCATACTTTCTATACATTTATGTGCTTAAAAGAAAACTTGTACATTTGTGCAAAAATGTGATATTTGTAAATATGTTTTGTATGTTATAGAGGAGCATATCGGACACCAGTCAAACATTGCCAGACCATCTAAGCAATAGCTTCTTAGAGCGTACTGTGAGTCAACCTAGATGAGTTTTCTAGGATTGATTTAATTTTATTTGTTAAGTTTCCAATTATTAAACTGTTGCGATTGTTTCTGAATTCCAGACTTAAAGTATGTGGAGTATATATTTGGGACTGTATTGGAAGTGTTCTGATTTGTTTTATAATTCTGATTGTATTATGATACGTGAATTCTCAACAAAAGTTGAATGCCAGACTAGGTCCGATGACTGTGAAAACTTTGTCTGAGTATTTGTATAAAATTGTGATATATGACATATTCAGTATTTAATGCATTTCATAAAATTGATGCTCAGATAAAGGCATTGTGAGTTGAGTAGCCAGTTTGAGGCGCTTCCACATAGAGGTTTGCTCCATGATATATGTTTATTCATGTAGAGCTATGCTTCGTGATTCTGTTTGACTGAGCCTTATGGGCCAATATTTGTATAAGTATGTGATAGGCACTCAGTCGCAATAATAAGAATAAATATGAGTCTCATTCATATAACATTCATATAAGATTGAAATTCTTTGAATGATTCGCAAAGCTGAAATGAGTGACAATATGATATGCCACATTATGTGAGTATCTGAACAATAATTACATGTTCTGAATGAATATCCGTGTTATATCTGATGTGTGTTTATAATCTGGTGAAATCATCAATGATGGTTCACTTATGGAGTTTGCAAAACTCATCAAAAAATTGTAAAGTGGTTTTTCAGGTACGGGACAGGAGACCTAGTTTCTTAGTCAGGACTTAAGGAATCTTTTGGATAGAGAAATAGCTCAGAGGTCTATCAGCTGAAACCAAAAGTGCTGTAGCATTTATTTTGTAGTTTTGTTAGAACCTATAACCGATTTTGTACATATGTGTATGATGGAAATAGTGTAAGATTTGTGAATGAATGCAATCAATGGGTTTTAAAATTTAGTGACTTCTGATTATGTTAGATGATGCCATGTGTAAGTTGGATTTTTTTTCTCTAACATGCCATTATCATAGGATATGTACCTGAATATTCTTGAATGTCTGGGTATGTACCTTGTGGTTGTGGGATTTTGCAATTGGTGATGCCTCTAATTATCAATTGTTACCTTTATTCTTGAATGATCAAATGGTGTGGTAGGTAGAATCTAAAGAGATACAGGACACTTGAGAAGGTGCAAAGGGATTAGGGTCGTTAATTAAGTGGAAGCAATTGCCCAAGTTTGAAGTAACATGAGAACCAGTAGACCAACTCAAAGAATAATTTTCAGATTTTCACCTTATGGACAAGGTGAAGTTAAAATAAGGGAGTTTACTAATGAAGTTGGCAACTGGCATTGGAATGTGTTCCAACAATATCTCCCTTCCGCAGTATGTACGGATCTTGGGACTATCCGTCCTAATGTCAAAGGCATAGTGGAAGATAGATTGGTATGGGACCAACTAATCACGGGGGGTTCACAGTGGCATCAGCTTCTGATTTAATCGAAAGATGCACCATGGACATTAATCACAGACTTTGGGGGGTTATATGGAGACCTCAGCAGATTAGGTTGTTCCTTTGTCTTTTAGCTAAGAGAAAACTACTGATAAATCAACAGCGAGTGGCTTGTCATATCACCACGGATAGTAGATGTCACTTCTGTGGGCAAGAAGAGTCATCACTGCATGCAGTATGAGATTGTCCGAGAGTGAAATCTTTCTAGTGTAAATTCCCCCTAAGGTGGTTGATACAGGCTTTTTTAGCAAAACAAGGGGACGTGGGTGAAGTCCAACCTTATGAAGCATTTATAAGTGAAGCAGGTAGAGTGGGTGACAATCTACGGCGTCGCCTTCTGGTTCTTATGGAAATGGAGGAGCAAAAGCTTTTTGAGGTTGGCTTTGAATGATCGAAAGATGGTACCAGAATCTATATGGATTATGTAGATTGGATAGCCAGAGCAAACGTTATGGAAAACTATGTGTTTTCGACACAGGGCTTGCCTTTGGATAATTTAGTGGGCTGGACCAAACCGATGGAGGGTTGAGTTAAATTAAATACAAATGGTGCAGTTAAACAAGGTTCCAAAGTGGCTATTAATTAGGGATTGTCAAGGGCTGTGGTGTGGTGGTTTTCAACAGCACATTGGAAAGGGCTCGCCTTTAACTGCCGAACTCTGGGGCATTTTATTAGGACTTACACTGGCCTGGAAGCTTGGATATCGATGCGTTGTTGTCGAAGTGGATTCCTTAGAGGTGATTAACATTCTTTCTTCCTTCCAAATAGTTCTGTCTGAGGATAATTTTTTGGTGGCATATACCTGAGGACTATTACACAGAGCATGGGAGGTGCAAATTTAGCATGTCTATCAAAAAGGGAACTAATGTGTCAATAGTCTGGCATTTCTAGCAATCTTATTAAGTCTAGGTCTGCATATCCTACAGGAGCTTCCGATGGTCATTATGGAGTTAATCCACCGAGATGCGCAAGGTGTGTGATATTGTAGAACATTGCGATAATGTTTTTTCTTCTTTCCTTTGTAATAAAAAATAGGGGAGTAATGACAAGCCCCAAATCAAGTTTAATTTCCAATACAAGGAAGGGAAAAAGAAACTTGGCAAGAAGTCAGTACCACCCAAAAGCATGAGCAAAAACCATAATGTAAGAAGTGGCCAACATAGCAAATAACTTTTGATTCAGTTTCTTTATTAGAGTTTATTGTCAGTACAACTTACTTATAAGAATATTCCATAGGCCAGTCTATTATTTGTTAGAGGGATGATGAGGCAAGGTTGTTATTGTGTTTCTTATGAGGTTTGAGTCTTTATATGTAAAAAAGAAATGAGGCTATTAGGGGTAAGGGGAATCGAGAATAAGTTAGTGCCTTACATGGATCAAAGAGAGGGGTAGTCTCTCAAAAACTACCATTGTTTTTGTTACTTCCTTTCATAGTAATATACGCCTCATCTATTTCTACAACCCCAATCCTTGTATTAATTTTCTCAAAAAAGGACTACTAATAAGAACGAGGTCTTATTAAATACCATAAGAAACCCCATCCTTGTATTAATGTTAATGCCTTAGTGATAAATACCATGAAAGGTGACATGATGCTTGGCGTTTAATGGTTATCCACTTTAAATAAGGGTTTTGCAATAATAACAATAATACCATGAAGTTTGGATAGGAAGGTAGAGTGATTGAGCTGAGAAATGGTCTAAGGAGTTACTTTGGAATCAAAAAAGCAATTTGCTAAAATGTTGGAAAGTATTAATGTTGTTTGTCATTTTTACTGCTAAGAAATGATGAGTACGATAGGGAAATGATTCTAAAATATTTAAAGTTACATGGATGGAATTAGAAGTTATAAAAAGGTAAATGAGTAAAAGGGCAAAAGGTTACTAGAGGAATTTCTAAAGGTTCTTAGTGATCTGTTTGTTGAATAAACACTAGAAAGCACGATCATCAAATTATTTTGAAGGAGGAAAAAAATTTTGTTAACATTCGACCTCATAAATACATTGGAGTACAAAAGGGAGCTATTGAAGAATTAGTAAAGGATATGATGGAGCAAGGTGTCATCGAAGAAACTATCAATCTTTTCTCCTTACCATCAGTTTTGGTGAAGAAAAAAAATAATTCTTAGAGAATGTGGGTGGATTATAAGACCTTAAACAAGTGCACCATGAAAGAAAAGTTTTCCATACCATTAAGAATTGTTAGACAAATTATCAATATTTTTCTAAGTTAGATAAAAGGGTCAAATACCATCAAATTAAGATGCACTAGGAGGATATAGATAAAATAGCATTTAAAACCCATTAGTACCATTATGAAATCCTTTGTTATTCCTTTAAGTTTGACCAATGCACTAGCTACATTTTAGAGTTTGATGAACTCCATTTTTAAATCATACCTAAGAAATTTGTTTTTCTTAAATGATTTTCAGGTTTATATTGGTTCACAAAATCAAAATCTTACGCATCTATAGCAAGTATTACAAGTTTTGAGGGACCAAAAACCTATTCATAAAGAATCAAAATGCTTATTTAGAGCAACTAAGATGGAATATGTTGATCATTTCATCTTAAAACAAAGGTCTCAACTAATCCTAAGAAGATTAGTGTGGTATAAGAGTGGACAATTTCAACTAATCTGAAGCAACTGAGGGGATTTATAGGACTAACCAACTAATGATTAGCTTAGTCATCCCTTAACTTCTTTACTATAGAAAAATGCATTGGGTGAATTCAAAAGCTAAAGGAGCCTTAAAGCTATTAAACATGTATTAGTAATATCATTTATTTTAGCTTTACTAGATTTCAGTAAGGAATTTGTAGTGGAGGCTAATGCAAGTGGCATGAGTTTTGGTGTTGTATTGACGCAAGGAGATCATCTGATTGCTTTCATAAGTAAGGCTTTATATACTAAACATTTGCATTTATGCACATACGAAAAATAACTATTAGCTTAGTTAGACAATAATCTCATTATTTAATAGGGACAAGATTTACTATACAAACTGATCATTATAGCTTGAAGTATTTGTTAGAACTGTCCAATAGATATGTTGCCAAAATTACTAGGCTTTGATTTTAAATTCCTTATAAGAAAGGTAATGATAATACAATTATAAATAACTTATCTTAAGTTGGTAGTAGAGAACTATACACTACAGATGTCTCTTAAGAACAAAGCCAAGTACTACAATAGATTATTTCTAATTGGGAGAATGATAAATGAGTATTTGACTATAATTATGCACCCATATTTCATGTCCTTTTCTTGATATTTTATAGTTTTGTTTTATAGTTGGTACTTAATTTTCTCAAATGCATTTATAGGTGATATCTGCGTTTATGGACAAAATGGAGAATAATTCAAATGAAATCATGACATAAAACAAAGATTTGAAACAACTTGAACTTACACATTCATGTAAATGCTAGTGTAAGTCCCTATAAACATTTAAAGTCACAATTTTAGGTATTTTTAGAGCCACACTGTTGTGTGAGTTATTGTGTGTAACATCCCGTCACCAATGGGATGGGTATATTGGTAATTTGGAATGGGTTAGGCTTGTGCATTCATATTTTCGGCATGCACATTCATTTTTTGCCTCTATATTTATAGATAAAAGGTAATTGTTGCACAAGCATATGAGTGTACATGCATGTATGACATATTCCCGGCATATTTGTGTATATTGAAATTCTGTGATAACTGTGTAGATTGTGTTTTGAATATTGAATTGGGGTGAAAAATGAGATCTAGGGGCTTGAAATATGGAGTTGGAGTGTACGATCATGTGTTTTTATATTTATGGAGATTTTTAGAAAATTTTTCTGAAATTTTTGAGGTATATGTCCGGACCCAAAAAATGACCAAATGGTTGATTAATTGACTTTCCGGTTCCGAAATTGATTGGCCAATGGCACGGGAAAATTAGAGTCTTGATTTTAGGATTTATTACTCAGAGCCATTGGAATTTGGGAGAAAAATGAAGTGGACAAGTGGCAAGTGACCTAAGTCACTTGACAAACATGCCCTAAGCCATTAAGTTCTTTGATGTAACATCCTATTTCTCCTATTGATTGGTTGAGCACGATGTTTTCTCCCTTTTGAATGAAAAATTGCCCTCTCTATAGCTTCTTCTTCTTCTTCTTCTTCTTCGTGGGTCTCCTCCTTGCTCACTTTCTTTCATTTTCTTCTTGCTTGATTGCTTCCTTCTTCACCTATAATCTATCCCTTAAGCTTTGTGAAGTTGAAGATGATGATTGGTGTTGGAATGAATGAAATCGTGGATGTTGTTTAAGTTAGAGGGTTGGAGATTTTTGAAGAGTTCCAAGGTTAAATCAAGTAAGTTCTTGCTCTTTATATTCTAGGTAGTTTGCTTTGATGATTAGAGTATTATGATGGTTGGGAAATGTATACACTTCAGATGATATAAATTGATGCCTATATCTTGTCTTTGTATTTGGGAGTTGAGGGATAATTGATATTTGGTGAATTGAAGTTAGGGGTGAGTTGTTGTGAGTGTATTAAGTTGTTTTGGAGTGTTTTAAAGAATGATAGATGAATTAAAATTTGACAGAAGAAGAAAATCTGGGTTTCAGAAGTTTTTCTGGGATTGCACGTCGCGCGAAATTCGCCATGCCGCAGCGAGTGCGAGGACGCACGCCGCAGCGAGTGTAAGCAGGCACACCGCGGTGCACGCCAGTGCATACCCCGCGGCGTATGCAAGGGCTCTCTCCGCGACGAGCAACCTTGTGCCGCGGCGAGGACTTCTCTTTTTGGGAGTGTTTTGGTTCTTTGATCATAAGTTTTGAGGTGTAACTCCAATTAAGTTGGTTTTTGAATTATTGCAAATTAGAGACAGAGAACTACGAATTTATAGGAATGGAAGTTTTGAATCAATCTTGAAAGTTCTTGAATTTGAATGGCATTTAAGTAGTAAATATAATTTCGATATTAAGATAGTCCCCATGTCTTAGAGTTTAACCTTTGGAGTTCTAAATTGAATTAAAAGGGTTTATGGTGTTTATGAATTTCTATCTTTTAGAGAAAAAGGGTTGTGATGGAAAGATTTGGGAATAGTTTTGGGAACGTTGTGAACATGCATTGTATGCATTTTAATCGCTGCATGTACATTATTGACTATTGTGATTGTACTCTTGGTAATGGATTTATATTCTGATTGTTTTAGAGGCACATTTGGAGCGTTGATCCTCCGACGTGGCTGAGACTTCCCGGCATTAGCTCGGAAGTTATTTGGTGAGTAAACTAGTTAGTTTCTCAATCTTTGTGTGTTTAAAATTATGCACTTATAACCATGCGGAGATTAATGGAGGGCTTATGTGTGTTTGCTTATGATTGCTTCCGGACCATAGGTGTCCGAAGTATTGGAAATGTTGATATCGAAGTGTTATATGTTTGTAAATTTGTGATTACTTGTTTTTGGATGTGATATGCATATTCATTGGGCTATGTGGTATTATGAGCGATGCAAGTACTGCTAAATTTAGACATGTGCATTTCATGCATAAAGGCATGATCAAATAATGACAGTTGTGATCAGAGCAGCCACCGAGAGCTTAAAGCTCAACGTATCAGGGCTTCGAGCCCACCGTATTTCAGAGCCACAGGCTTACCGTTCAATACGCCCATTTTGGGATAGTTCAGGCCCACGGTCACAACACCGTAATAAAATGGGAAGTGTCACATGTGCATTGCATATACATATGATTGAATGTGGAGTGAGTGAAAGGCGAGACACCTTATATTTGTTAAATGATAATTCATGTGGTATTCTGGATATGA
>JANZLD010000237.1:37691184-37703473 GCA_026413575.1 Erythroxylum carthagenense | reverse complement strand
ATGCCATATAGACTATTAGCGAAATTTTCTGGTAGTGAACCTTTATCGTGGGATACGTGTCGGAGCGACCTTCGGGCGTCCCGATGTGCACTCTACGATGAGGGGGCGCTACAATATCTGTGATAGAGGGAAAAAAATAAATAGTAAAATTTAATATCTGATATTAAAAATAAAAAAACAAAGAGCAAAAATATATTTAAAAAATCAGAAATTTTACCTTTAAATTGTACTCAGAACTCATAAGACAGAATCGTAAAATTTTTTGCTGCTAATTTTTGAGTTGAAGTATTTTAAATATATATATTGATAAAAACAAAAATATTAAAAAGTAAAAGTATACTTAAATATTTCAAGACTATTTATAAGCATAAGATATTAACTTATATCGTTAACTTATAACATTAAATAAACTTGCCTAACATTAACTTGTAACGTCAAAAATCACCAACGTTAAAATTATTTATTACTTATTACTACCTCTACCTGCAGTCTACGTAACCTGCAATCTTGGAACTTGCAATCTTGAAGTACTTACTACCTGCTATCTTAGAACTTGCCTGATGTTTACTCTTCGAAACATCACTAATGTTGAATCAATTTTGAGTGAATTAGTAATATGGTGTGGGAGTCAAAAGCCAAAATATGGGGTTAGGAGCCCCCTTCTCATAGTGGGCCCTGGGCAGGTGCCCTACTAGCCTCTGTCTAGGGCCGACATTGCTTATCCCTACATAATAAAGAGGCTGTTTTCGATAAACCCACATGTAGATGTAATAGAAAAATAGTGATACAGGTTAACAGAAGAAATAAGTGAATAAATAAAAACTAGTACGTCAAATATTAGAGTAAATAGAATTACAAAAAAAGACAGACATATCTGATGTTTAACCAGAACTGTCCGTATCTTACACCTTGTAAAGACCGACTCTTTTTGTCGCTAATCGCACTAGGGGTTTTCACCGAGCACCCCTGAGGATACGACAATCCTACAGTTTAGGCGTTCAACGCGAGAATCTTTTCCTAACATCGGGTTAAACTTCCTATGCAATAAGTGTATCGTTTACCCTTATTCTATCACGTCTGATTTTTTTATTTCTAACAACTGCCTCAGTGAGGGCAACTCTGACATATCTTTCTTGATCACTTTCTTCCATATCTTGTAAAGTCCTCCCCTCCTCTTCTTGTAGCCACTCAAGTCTATTATCTCACAATACCGTATCAAAATATCAAAGAGCATCCTGCACATATATCCAAATTACCTTATCCTTGTCTCTCTCAATATATCTATAATTCTCGCCACCTGTAACATAACGTAATCCATTAGTAATCATCCAGAATTCATAACATTCTTGACCAAATGATTTACAAGACAGGCGACAAAACGCAAACAGTGAGAAACCAGAACAATACCTTACTTCACCCTAGAACTGGAATTGTTGCACAATACCTCGAGTTGTTTAGATTTAACAGGCAAACCAAAAGTTAGTTTTCAACAGTAACGTCAATTGAGCTCCATAAATCAAGAAACAAGCGATCAGATACTCTCAAGTTAGTTAGTTTGAGAACAAGAGAACAGAATCAAAGATCAATTACTAGTCTCATCGGAAGAGCCTAAGGGGAAGGGGAAGATTGCAAAGGCAAGTCCAGCGAAGGATCCCTCTGCAATGGAAAGAAGAACCCAGAAATAAAGACAACGCGTGGGAATCAAGCATAGAGCGTTTGGGTTTGTTGGCCGTCATAAGGGGACATTGTGTTTGTGCAAAATTAATTCTTGAAACTTTGCACGGGTCACGTCTTGCACGTGACTACAGGCACACGTGTGCTCTAAACCCTAAACGGACTATCGAACAAAATAGTAAAAAAAAGAAAAAACTCATTAATGTTGTTTATCTTCAACTGTGTGAAAGCTCAGGCGGCAATATTACTATTTCTATTAGTCTGTAGAAGCATCCGATTTAGATGGGCGTTGACATACAGATCTTTGAAGCACTAATTCCGGGGCGTTTCATCTCTTTCAATATTCCAATACCCGATCATACTAACCTCCTCAGATTCGCCGTCCTTGACTCTCCGATCCCACCCACCGGCGTGCCCCAGGTGGCCACTTTGATTGTTCCGAAAGACCGCGAATCTGACTGGATTTTCTGCACCGAGTCGGGTCATTTCCAGCTTCTCTTCTCGTCCCCCAGTGTGTCACGCCTCATTTTAATCGGCAAGGTCCCTTTGGAGGACCCTGCTTCAGTATTTCACCGCTACAAGTATGACAAAGACCAAGACGCCCAGTATCGGCGGGATGTTGGAATAAGCGTAGAGACTTTCTTGTTTACTTTAATTCCCAAAGTTGTTGATAAGGCCGCTGCCATACCCTTGTTAGATTTTGCAGATGGGGTTGTTTCTAGAGTTGTGTTGGAGATAGTTGTTGGGGCCCGCGTCGGTGAGATGCTTGTGGAGGACGTTGAGCTTGAGAGTGTATTGGAGGGTAGTTGTATTAATACTACTACTAAGGTTCGAGAATTTATGAGGAGGCTGAGGTTTAAAAAAATGCCCAACCATGTTCAAACAATGGTGCGAATCGACGGCTTGAAGGTTGGCAAGAAAGTTCCTGATGTTGGGGTTTTGGCTCAACAATACTGCATTGCAATGGTGGCCAGTCTTGCGGTGATTGAGTACTGTGTTGAAGAGAGGATTCGATCGGGGTCCAAACCCAGAGCGTTGTGTTTAGGAGTTGGGGGTGGAACTCTGCTCAGTTTCTTGAGAAGCAAATTGGGTTTCGAGGTTGAAGGGGCGGAAATGGACGAGGAGGTTTTACGGGTTGGAAGAAAGTATTTTGGGTTGGAAGATTGTGAAACCGTGAAGATTCATGTGGGAGATGCTATAGAAATTGTACAAAAACTAGCTTCTGGGGACAATGAATTTGAGGTGATAATGGTTGATTTGAATGCTTGGGAACCTTGGACTGGGACAGGGGCACCACCTGTGGAATTTTTAAGCAGGGAAAGTCTTTGGGCTTGTAGATGTCTTATTCGTGATTATGGGATTCTTGTGATGAATGTGATTACTCAGAGTAAGTCGTCCTCCTCCTACTGTGCACTGGTACAAGACCTTGGTTCGGTGTTTGATGGGCTTTACGAGATTGATGTCGGCGGTGAAGATAATGTAGTTCTGATTGCCTCCACATCCACAGACCCTCTTCCATCTCCAGTTGCTGATTCCCATAACTCTTTCGGGAAGAAACTAAGAACAGTGATTGCGGGAGAATACTTGGATTCTATCAAAAAATTTCCGTGCAAATCATGACGCCACCTATTCATTCCACAGTACATGTTTAATTCAAGACAATCCAACGGCAACGGGCCTCTCAAGGCTAGCAGCTTTTCCTGCTTGATTACCACAGTGAAATACAATCTTCTTCATTTGCTTGTACTTGTACAAATCCTCGTTTGCTTCTTGGTTTGCATCCTTCTTTTACAAGGAAGAAAAAATCTTCATGTTGTAATGATTTAATAAGCCTAAAGCAAAATATTAAAGGAAAAAGAATATAAACTTAAAAAACTTATGTTCAGAAGAAATAAGAAATAGGATACTATGCTAGTGAATATGCTAAAAGATTTAATAGAAAGAAAAATAAATGAAGTGATAAAATCCGAAGATTTTATTAGAATTAATACTTTTAAATAATGCTCTTTTAAAGAAAGCATTTTTATAATAATAGATACAAAATATAATAAAACCTCAAATTTTTAAATAAATGAGTGAGATCGGAGAATCTTCTAAAATTCTGGTTGATAATCAAACAATAGATAATACGGTAGAAACATGTAAAAGATAGAGAAGCTTTTATTGATAAAAAAGTGCTTAAAAAGATTTGGAATATTATGTTTTCTATAAATTCTTACCGTGCATTTAATACAACATTATTAAAAAAAAGGGGTTAAAACCTCAAAAATATCATATGTTCTGCGATATTAATCTTAATATAAAAAACCTAAATATTAGTTTAACTTCTATTAAAGTAATGATTCCTCCACTATCTAAACAAGATAATAAAAGAGAAGCTTACACGGAAATTTTGAAAGGTGATCTTCGATATCAAAAACTTTTGTTTAATAACTTTCTTAAGATGTCTTATGATATAAAAGATAAAGATTTAGATAGAACACTCACTTTAATCTAAGACTTTAAAAGAAAATGATTTAATTAGAGATGGAAGTAGCCCATATTCTATTACCTACATGATATCTTATGCCTTATCCAATGAACACCATACAAAGTGTTTTGCAGCCAAAGATATTATTGACTTTTCAAAGTTATTTTCTAAAGTTGAAAGAAAATGTGCTCCTTATATAGCAATTATAGAAGACCTAAAAGATGATTTTTCATCATATATATGATAAATGTTTACTTAACTATAGTTATATACTCATATTTAATGTGTTTTGCTTGCTATTCAATATTTTATAGTATTCTTGGTATTGAATTTGTTTCAAGTGTATTTGTAGGTGATAATTGTCTTCTTGGACCAAAAGGAGAAGATTATAGATGAAATCGTGGCATATAACAATGATTTAAAGCAACTAGGGCATACATGACCATATACAGTGACTGTATAAGTCTTTGTAAACATGTGAGGATTTAAAGAATACTGTTTCTAGGCGTGTGAATTTACATTTATTTTTCTTGTGTAATTCTTTGTCCTAGTGTAAAATTGCAAATTCATGTGTTTTTGGAGATACACAATTACCTGAAACCATAGTTTTAGTTTTTACTATAAAAGGACGTGATTCGGGGCAAAACAAGAGAAAGCAAGTTTTAAAGCTTTTTAAGTTGTAAGAAAAATAAAGAAGAGACAATTATGAATAAAGGATGAGCAAAACACGAAAAATATGTCACAATATTCAATAGATAACCATATTAAATCCAAATTGCAAGGACATTTATTAGAGAACAAAAGGGAGATTTAGAATATGATTTCTTTTGTTTCTATTTGTTTTTCTAAATATTTGTCTTTGGTTTTGTTTCCTATAAGTAGGAACTAAATTTTTTTAGTGCCCAGGTGTGATGAACCCTAAGTTTTGATAGTAATATGATTTGATCCTTTATTTAATGCAATTTTATTGATTGATTTGTTAAGATTCAATTATGCATTATATTCTTGTTCTAATATATCCTAAATATTAGTTCATGATTTATTTCATATGATTGAGATAAAGAAATCCTTTTGTGTGAATAGATATACCATAATTAGAAGGAGTTGCACACAAACCTAAAGATAGGTTGAGTAAATCCTTTAGATTAAAGTCAAACCTAATAGTAAAATCCAAGAATCAATAATGCAATTCAAAGGGTTTTAACTCGAAAAAGATTTTTATTAATCAACTGAGGGATTAGTAGTTATTAGTCTAGAGAAAGATATTAATATAAGATAGGAATTTACACGGTCCAATAATCAAAAACAAAATTACATGATATATGGTTAATATTTAAGAATTATTAAGATGATTCATCACCTAGGTACTATTTATTTGATATCAACTTTTCAAGTATTTTTCTTTGTTTGATTTTATTATTAGTTTAATTATTTTAGTTTAATTTTTAATTAAATCCATAATCTAATTCGATAGTTAGATAATAGAAAAGGGGTAAATACTAGTACTTACGATTCTCGTGGGATCGACCCGTACTTGCTTATGTTAGCTACAGCTACATTGTGCACTCGTAATTTAAAATTAATAAATTTCTTGTAAGTATAGAATATGTTAATCAAGATTTTGACATTGTTGCCAAGGATTAGTAATATTAGGAAAACTTAGCTTTTATTAATCTAGCCATTTTTACTTTATTTTATCTTAATTTTATTTCTAGTTTAGTTTATTTTATTTATTTTCTTATTTTCGTAGATATTAACTCTTTGATCAATTTATGGCTTGAAGTGATCCAATGAGCTCAGTGAACAAAGATCTAAAAATCAAAAGAACAGCTCATAGAAATCTCTACATAATATAACTGAGAGAGTTCAAGCTAGATCGAAAAATAAAGGGTTTGGGAGGTCAGATTGGTACTGAGGAATCACAAACTATGGTAGACCAATTAAGAACTATATTCGATTACATTAGACTAGACTTAATATGAGCAGAGTCTAGCATCGTCATATCAACTTTGTACGCCAATAACTTTGAAATCAAGCTGAGTATTATTCAAATGGTGAAACAATCTGTCCAATTTGATGGATTACGAGATAAGGACCCAAACCTACATATCTCAAATTTTTTAGAGATTTGTGACACTATTAAGATCGATAGAGCTACTGATTATGTGAAAAGATTGTGATTATTCCTATTTTTATTAAGGGGAAGCCAAAGCAATGGTTAAACTCAATGCCAAGATCATCATTCACTATATGGGATCAAGTGGCAGAGAAATTTTTATTAAAGAACTTTCCACTAGTGAAGACCGCAAAGTTGAGGAATGATATCTCCTCCTAATCTCAGGCTGATTTAGAATATTTGTATGATACATGGGAGAGCTTCAAGGAGATAATGAGAAAATTCCCACATCATGGTCTACCTCTTTGGATGTAGATCCAAAACTTTTATAATAGGCTAAATCAAACCACAAAGCAGTCAATAAATGTAGCAGCTGGGGGTACTCTTAATAATAAGACACCAGAAGTATCCCATGACCTTATTAAAGACATGGCGATACACAATTATCAGTGGTATACAATGAATCCACAATGTCAAGTTATAAAGTGTGAGGAGTGCAGGCTAAAAAATACAGGTCAAAACTATCAATCATTGTAGCTAGAGCATGGGGATAATATGGGAAATGCTCCTAGACCCCAAAACAATCCATATGGCAATAATTATCATATGAGATGGAGGAATCACCGTAATTTCTCTTTGGAAAATCAAAGGCAAGTAAGGAACAACCCTCTACCAAGATTTCAACAGCCACCTCAAGCTAAGATGCCAACTCTAGATGTGATAATGATAAAGATTACTTAATATTCTAATGTGAGACGTCAATAAAATGAGGCTTCTATATGTAACTTAGAGGTTCAAATAAGTCAAATAAAAAAATAGTGTCTGAAAGACTAGAGGGGAATTTGCCCAGTATAATTGAAACAAATCCTAAAGAACGTGTAATGGTAATCACCCTTAAGAGTGGGAAAAAAGTTTCTAAAAGAATGAGGAGAAGAAAAGAAGAAGGAGACTACTATGAGTCAAGTAAAAGCTAAAGGTGAAGGTCACTATAGAAAAGTCAAAGAATATTAACTTGTCATCCCTTACCCTGCTAAAGAGAAGAAATATCGACTAGATTCACAGTTTGGTAAGTTCCTTATGAAGTGAATCATACGTTAATATAGATTTAATATTCGATATACAAAATGCACAAGAAGGAGGGTTGAATTGTGTATCTGTTTTTTCATACAATCCCCTTTTAAACAAACTTCTTTTTAAAAAAAACTTGCTTTCTCAAACGATTGAAAAATAGTATTATAAAGTATTGCAATCTGCTTCTAAGTATTTGTATCAACAATAGAAATTAAAAGTTAAGATTTGAGAGTAAGAATCGACACAGCAGTTTTATACTGGTTCACTCCAAACCGTGGGCTATGTCCAGTCCTCAGAATCCTTTCTGAGATTTCACTATACTTCTCAAAGATACAAGTATTCTTTTCACCGAGCCTCTTCAGGTCTCTTACAACAAATATTCTTTTCTGACTTAGCCTCGTCAGGTTATCAGCTTTTTTTCCTTCTACTGAAAGATGTTTCGAGCTTTGTTACAGACAATAGTAGCTCTAAGTTTAGCATAATGAATAAAATTTCTAACTTTTGAAACTCTAGTCTTTCTTGAAAATCACTAAATTTTTCAGTCTTCGACTCCGACTCGTATTTATAACCTTCGTCTTCAACCACTTCTTGATAACTACTTCTTTCTTCTTGTTTCTTGATCTTTGAAGAAACAATTATTCAGTTGAGTTCTGTAACTTACTCAAACTGATTGATCATCTAACGTGGTATCGGGTCTTCGTCTTCGATTCTTTCGTCTCATTTTCGGCTTTGCTTCGTTTCATTTCTATCGTCTCATTTTGCTTTCTGCTTCCGTTTGATTTCTATCGTCTCATTTTGCTTTCTGCTTCTGTCTCATTTCTATCGTCTTATTTTGTATCTACATTATTATTTGGCCTTCATCAAAATTATTAATCGTAAAGTCATTTTGACTTAACAATCTCCCATTTTTTATGATAACAAATAATCATAAAATAAAAAAAATTGTAGTCAAAATCTTCTTCTTCTGTTCTTTTCTTCTCTTCTTGTTCTCCCCCTATCTTTGTCATTTCTTTCTTCTTTTCTTCTTTCTCCACTTATTTGTTATTGATCAAAAAGATCATGACCGCAGATGCTTCATAACTTTAGAAAACATTTCTCTCATTTCAGTGCGGAGTGACTTGAGATCTTGTCGAATATACTCTACTTCTTTATGCAAGTCACCTACAGAAGCACAAAGATTATCAACTTTATCTTCAATGTCTTCATCATGCTTTTGGTGTACTACTTCAAGACCAATGGTCGTAATATATGCATATGAAGATATGACACCCGGTTTAGTTATTGTAAAGGTAGGAGGTTTGACAGATAAGTTCGGTTCCGAGAGATCAAGATCATCAGGACTGGTTAGTCGTGGAACTTGTCTTCCAAATAGGTGTAGAACATCTCCAATTGAAGACACAGTTGTCAATGGTCTAATGTGCGTAATGAGATGCACAAGTGACTCGATTGAGTAGCTTAGGTCTCTAATCCTATTGGATTTGTAATGCCTTTTTGTAAGTCTTCCAACTACCTGAAAAGAGTCTTCAGTAGTTCGCTAAACACGATTGCTTCTTGATGCTTTCGAAATGTAGTGGGAAACATAGGTTCCTTTCTTCTGGACTGCACAACATGCTTCATCAATGTTTCTCACTATAGCTTCGATCTGTTCTTCTGTCATATCACTTGTTATCCCTTCAGGATACAGTTTCTTCTTCCCTTTTTCCTCATTAAGAACAATGTAAGGTCTTGGTTGAATGTCAGGCACAACCTTGATCACAGTTCTCTTTGTGATTGGTAAAATAGTGTACTTCTGCCTTATCATCTATGTGGGGTATGGTTTGGTTCCTTCATCCCTCAGAAAACCATACATACTTTTCTCGTCATCACTCAACAGATGCATTGTACTACTATTTACCAAGATTGGTTGTAATTGTGCCTTGACTGACCTTTTTGGGGTTTCTCTGATGATTATAGAGTTGCTACTCCTGACAGATTGGCTTTCTTTAATAATCTTGACTCTCAAGTCCTCTTTTCTTAATAGTTGAGAGGTATTGACCTGTGCTGGACTGCGTTCAACTAGCTTTTTCTTCTTTTGAATAACATTAGGAGTGCTCTTTTTCATAATAATTTTTTGCCTTTTATTTTCTTTAATCAGTCTAGAAGTCTGTTGAGATTGAGGTTTCTCTTTCTCAAACTCCAATTTTCTCTTAATCTCAGTCTCTTTAGCCAATTTTGCTTGATCTTCTTTCAAAATTGCAACTAAAGACCTGGTTGCCTGAGGTGTTTTCTTCTCAGAGTCTCCACCATGAGTCAACTCTTTCCCTTTCTTTTCTTCTTGTTGACGCAGGGTTTGAACTCTTGGTGATCTTTTTGCTTACTTCGGTTTCTTCGAAAGTAGTATTTCTCCCTTTCTTTTCAAGGTCATTTTCTCCCCATATTGCACCTGGCTTCCTTCTTTATGAGACATCGCCTTTCCCTTTACTGATTTATCTGACGATTTCTTTTCTCCTTCTGAAGGTATTCTCTCAATAGATTAAGATTTTGATTTTCATGAGGTAGATTCTTTTTCATTTAAACTTGCCTTATCAACATGCTCCCCCTCAATCCTTGATTTTGTCTTAGAATCTGCTTCTACTTTCTCCAGATTCTTCAAGCCCATTCTACCAATTGTTGCAGAATTGATGATGCTTCTGATATATTCAGCTTCATCCTATTTCCTCTCTCTAGAAGGAATCTAGAGTCTCTAAATATCCTTATCAGCATCATTCCATATGGTAGAGCGGTTGAGTCTTTCTTATTCTTTTCCATATAATGAAAGATAAGGAATGGTAGATTTATAGGCTGGCGATTGAGTAGATGAAATAAGCGTTGTTCATCTAGCATTGTTACCAAATGCCTTGATCCTATTCTAGGTAGAACACAATGGAAAAGAAGTGAGTGTAGAACCCTAGCCTTTGGAACAAGACTTGACGCCTTCTTCTCCTTTGGATCATTGCTTCCATATAATTGTCGATTGATCTGAGTCTCCTTCACGCTAGCTTGTATCATCCATCTAGATTTATTTGTGAGCTTTTCTCCTTCATACGGACACTCTGTGACCTTCTCGATTATCTTCATTGTCACTATAATCGACAATCTATCCACAGTAGATACAAGAGTATCGTCTACCACTTCTATATTCTTCCAAAAGTCATACACTCCGTTCATGTAGACTGTCTCTCAAACTCGAAAGAAGTTCCTCCACCTGACTGCCACAATGTCCAGTTCAATATCCATCTTAACCTGCTTTAAGGACTCAAAATCAACAAGTCTTCCACTCATCATAGATGGCTCCATTGTTTCTGTAATTAACAACGGACTGAATGCACAGAGGTATATTTTTCGAAGAAGTGAAGTCAGTTTCTGAGGTTGAGTGTGTGAGCAAGGAAGGTTTGATATCCAAATAGAGTAATGAAGAGCTTTTGTTGAGGGTTCTTCAAAGGTTGGTTGTCAGGGTATGTCAAGAGTGTTCTAGAATAGGTGACGTTCTCAAGGCTATGAGAACCTTTCCCTCCAAAACTTTCTTATAACGGATGTTACCAGCTGTAACTCACTATTACTATTACCATTAACTCTTCCAACCTTTTTATCTATGTCATGACATGTCAGACGGTTGATTACTTAGCATAACCATGTTAAGGTTTCGTCTGATTTCTTTGAATCTTTCTTCAGTTAATGGCTTAGTGAAGATGTCTGCCCATTGACGATTCGTCTTAACAAACTTAAGACTTACGATCTTCCTCTGAACGTAGTCTTGTAGAAAATGGTGTTTTACTTCGATATGTTTAACTCTCGAGTGTTGTATAGGGTTCTTCGACAGGTTGATGGCACTTGTATTGTCACAGTAGATTGGGATTTCTTCTTCTTGTACTGAGTAGTCCTCTAGCTGGTACTTAATCCACAATGTTTGCGAACAATAACTTGCGGCTGATATATACTTGGCTTCTGCAGTTGATAGAGCAATTGAGCTTTGCCTCTTACTTGACCATGAAACTAGGTTGTGACCAAGGAAGTGACATTCTCCACTCGTACTTTTTCTATCAATCCTATCTCCGACATAATCCGCATCACAGTAGACAATTAACCTGTAATCTTTACCTTTCTCATACATTAAGTAAAGATCGGTAGTACCTGATAGATATCTCAAAATTCTTTTAACAGCAATGTAATAAGACTCTCTAGGATCTGCCTGAAATCTTGCACACAAACAAACACTAAATAGAATGTCAGGTCTACTTGCTGTAAGGTAAAGTAAGGAACCAATAATCCCTTTATACAGGGTTTGATCAACCTTCTTGTCAGTTTCGTCCTTGGACAAAAGGTTTGAAGGATGCATCAGAGTTGACATTGGTTTTACTTTTTCCATATCATATTTAGTCAACAGTTCCTTAACATACTTCTATTGTTGAATAATTATCTTTTCTTTGGTTTGTTTAACTTGCAACCCAAGAAAGAATTTTAACTCACCCATCATGCTCATCTCAAACTCATTTTTCATCAAATTTTCAAAACTAATACATAACATTTCATAGGTTGCACTAAAGACAATATCATCAACATAAATTTGAACTATGATAAAATCACTCTTTATGCATTTTCTAAATAGATTCTTATCTACCTGACCTCTACTGAACTTATTTTCAATAAGAAAAGAACTCAGATGATAATACCAAGCTCGAGGAGCTTGTTTCAAGCCATACAAAGCTTTATGAAGTCTATAGATATGATCCAGTTTTCTTGACATCCTCGAAACTTGGAGGTTGTTTCACATAAACCTCTTCATCTATAAAGCCATTTAAAAAAGCACTCTTCACGTCCATTTGAAATAGCTTTATATCATGACAAATAGCATATGCAAGAAAAATCCTAATAGCTTCTAGTCTAGCTACAGGAGCATAAGTCTCATTGTAGTCTATTCCTTCCTGCTGATTATAGCCTTG
>JANZLD010000237.1:37658421-37691084 GCA_026413575.1 Erythroxylum carthagenense | reverse complement strand
AAATTATACCATAAATCATACTAGCAACTTAATTCATACTTAATAATATCATGAAAACAGGTTTGGGGTCCAACATTAGGCTAATGCCCTCCTAGTGGGATTGACTCTTCAATACTACAAAGTACAACCCGTGTGCTTGCGAATTATTGAGGGTTTTATAAATTGTAAAAATTGCTCAACAAGCTTTTGGCACCGTTAATGGGGAGGCGTAGAGTAGTTTAATTTTTGTAGTCTAAGGTCTTTTCACCATCTTTTGTGAACAAAAAAAAAAGAAGCTGGGCATAAAGTAGACGACACATCAACTTGGATATCACCAGACAACAATAGGGAATCTCAAGAGTTGAGCGCTAAAAAGAGATGGAAAGAACGATGGTGGAGGAAATGCATTATAGAGAGCGATAGACCCTTATGGACGTCATGAGGCCATAGCTCAATGCCCATTGTCAAGGGATTACATGACCATCGGTGCAAGCAAATACATTTGAGATTAAACCGTCACTGCTAAACATGTTGCAAACCAACGTGCAATTCTACGAGTTAGCCAATGAGGATCCCAATGCTCATTTAGCTCATTTCTAGAAATTTATAACTCCTTCCGATATATTAGGATGTTGAAGGATGCTATTAGGATGAGGCTCTTTCCTTTTACACTTAGGGATCGAGCCAAGGCTTGGTTGAATTCTCTCCACCCATCCAACATCACAACATGGGAGCAGTTGGTGCAAGTTTTTCTAGATAAGTATTTCCCTCTAAACAAGACAATAAGACTAATAAAGGATATTATCAATTTCTAGTAAAATGATGGGGAGTCTTTATATGAAGCATGGAAGCGGTATAAAGAGTTCCAAAGTAACTATCCTCATCATAACCTACCCAGCGAATTCCTATTGCAAACCTTCTACACTGGAGTTAATCCACCCACAAGGAGCACCATAGACGCACCTACTAAAGGATCATTCATAAGGAAAACAGTTGAAGCGGCATACGATCTATTAGAAGACATGGCATTCACTAGTTGTCTTGGGCAATCATAACGAAGTAGAAAGCAGTCAGCCTTTTGGGACCTAGGAGGAATGATTGCTACAAATTCAATGATAACATTGCAGGCTAAGATTGATAACCTAACCAAGCAATTGGATAGCCTGAAAGCCACCTCTTCCTCTTCAGTCACAACAATGCAGCATGAATATGAGTCATATAGACAAAAGAGCTATATCGCAGTTGATTGCTTCTTAGGGGAAAACAATAACATGGAGCAATTAAATTTAAATGGAACACAAGTTGGTCAGGGAGATAGCAATCCTTATTCCACCACATACTAGTCAGGGTGGCATAACCACCCAAATTTTCATTGGTCTAATAATAATGAGATTCGGTTTCGAAATTAAGGGTCATATGGATATCAATAGGATAAATACAATGACTATGATTCCAAACTAGACAAGATCATGGATAAGCTCATAAGTATGGATGGGTCCCAAAAGAGGTTAGAATAGAAAATTGACCAAGTAACTAGGACTCATGCCTCTTCTATTCTTAACCTAGAGGTTCAAGTGGAACAACTTGCCAATATGTTATCTACAAAAACATGGGAAGTCTTTTGAGCAACACGGAAGCATATCCAAGAGAGCAAGTTAAGGCTATCACACTTAGGAGTGGGAAAGAATTAGGAGAACCAACAGATAGACTAGCTAAAACCCATTTTGTAGATGACCAAGAGAAGCAGAAAAAGGATGAAGAAAAGAATGAGGACCTTCCCTATGTTTGTCCTCCACCTTATCCACCAAGAATACCATTTAAAGAGTTGATGATGTCGAATCTTCAAAAAAAACATAAGGAACAAGAACAGATGACAATGGACATCAAGTTTGAAGAAGCTATGAAAGTCTCTATTCGTGAAGCAAAAGAAGACGACGAAAAGGGAGTGACTAAGAAAGAACAATAGTAGCTCACTCTTTTACCAAATAAACTTCTGGACTTAATAGAAGATTTAGGGAGTTTCATTATTCCCTATTTCATCGAAAGTTTGTTAGTGAAAAGGACATTATTGAAATTAATTGGTTTTCTTAACTTTATCAATATTGTCCTTCTGATCATTTTGCATTTTGTAGCTTACTCCCAGGCTACAAATTTGATGTTGAACGAGAAGGATAGAAGCAAGCCACTTATAATTGATCCTGGCTGATCTGCCAAGGATGCAAGGTCAAGCTAATGACCCTAAATTAGCATGTTTAGTAGTTGGATTTAAATGGTTTATTTTAAATTCTAAAATAAGGTTGTAATGATGTGGAATGGTTGGATTACTAACCTCTTATTTTGTTTAAATCAATTGTAAACAAGGAAACCCAACTCAGTGTCAAGCGCATTAGGTCTCCATCTATGACACCATTCCCACCTCAATCACCCTTATGAATTCGTGTTCTAACCCTTCTCTTTTAATTTTTTTTAGTATTTTCTTCTCTTTTTTTGTATTTTGTGTTTTATTTCCCCTGATATGTTTATGTACCCTTCTTACATTGAGGACAATGTGTTATTCAAGTATGTTGAGGGTTATATGTTTTGCTTTGAGTGTGAATTTTGCATATTGTTATGTTAGTGTGTTTAGGTTGCATATTGTGAATTGTGTAAATGTATTGATGAAATAAATAGAATGAAAGCTATTTAATTTTGAACATAATATATTGGGTTGTGAAGAGTCATTAGCTTGTAAAATTAGTGATTTGGGTTCTTTGGCTAAAATATGCAAGTTAATTAGGACTCAGTATTAATTTATGACCCTATAAGTTGTCACATTCATTCATAATTTTGGACCTTTCGACTAAATCACTTTGCTAGTATTTTTTTCATGAAAACAATTAGCTAACGCAATAAATAGGCATTAATTAAAAAATTAAATAAAAAGAATAAAAAGTGTTTATAAATTTTAAATAAATATTCGTTGGCCTTCGGGTTATGAATAGAGCTAGTAACTAGTTGAGAATGTGATATAGCCGAGTAACTAGATCGACACGCATCACAAATGTGTGCCTTCACATCAAAAGACTGTAATGACGTTCCAACTAAGCAACTTACTAAAAACATGACTTATTTGAGTAACCGGATTGACATTCATCACCAATGTTTGCCTCTGTGTAAAAAGACTAGGTCAATGTCTATGAAAAGTAACAAATAAAAAAAAGAAAAAAAAGAATGTTTTCTAATAAAACCTGCAGAACTTGTAAGTAGCTTAATTTTTCATGAAAACGTACTTAGTTGTAGTTACAAAGTTTATTGACCAAATAATTATTAATGTGTATGTACAATTGAAAGGGGTGAATAAACTTAACATTTAAGTTTTGATTAATATGTATATTTTGTTCAGAGCTCCTAGACGTGGATTTTGCATGTTAATAATTTGGAACAATTTGAATGATTGTGTTTAAATTTAAATTTGTTTCATGAAGTTGAAGCCATTGTCTCATTACTCCATTATGTGCTTTGTGATTTTTTGTTGTTTGCTGTTTTGATTGCTTGAAGACAATCAAATGTTTAAGTGTGGGGAATCTATTATACCTGTGTGACTGCTCAGTTTAATTTTGTTTTGTTAAAATTTCCGCTTAACAATTCTTAAATCAATTTCTTGTATTTACTTTTCATGTTCACTTATGTAGTTTTTATTTCTTTCTATTCTTTTCTCTAAGCTTTAGATCACTTAGGATTAGGTTAGTACCCTCCTCGTATGATCGACCCTTCAATACTACAAAGTATGACCCATGTCCCAGCGAATTGTTGAGTGTTTTATAAATTGTAAAACTTGCTCAACAATGGTTAGTGATGCCTTTCAGTTTAAAAAATATCTAATAAATATTTTAAAGAAAAATGGATAATATCTTTAAGTATTATAATTTCATACATATTTACGTGGATGATATTTTAATAGTTAGAAATAGTATTGCTCAGCATATTATACAACTCAATAAATTTACATATTCACGTGAACAATATGGTTTAGCTCTCTCTAAGAAAAAAGCTAAGATTTATAAGCTGAAATAGAATTCCTTAACATGGAGATAGATGTTAGGGGAGTTAAACTTCAACCTCATATTCTCGCGAAAATCTCACAATTTCCCGATAAGTTAATAAATAAAAAGCATGTTCAAAGTTTTTTTGAAGTATTAAATTGTACTTCAAATTAAAAAAAAAGCCTTTTCACATTCTTTTAAAGAAAGAAGAAAGATTTGAATTTTCACCCAATTTGATTGAACAAGTAAAGAAAATTAAGATTTTATGTACTACATTGCTAAAACTTCCTTTACCATATGATGATGATGATTTAATTCTTGAAACTGATGGTTATGATCATGTATGGAGTTGAGTATTTAAAAAGATAGATTATCATGATTTTAAAGTTAAAATTAATGAGTCTCTTTACAAGTTTACTTTAGGAAGCTTTACAAATACTTAATAAAGATATCACATAAATTAAAAGGAATTATTAGTGGTAGTAAAAAGCTATCGAAAATCTTATTATTTTTATTGCATAAAATATTTTTTATCAAGAATTGATAATACTCAAGCTAAGGCTTTTATTCAAAATAATTTACCCTCTAAACCTTAAAGAACATATATTTGACTTATTAGAACAGATGTCTGAATATATCAATACTTACTAAGCTCAAATCAAAGATTTATTAGATATTGATAGCTTTAACTTGATACCTAAAGAGGTTGCTAACCTACTGATAACTGGTTAATTGACTATCTTTTTACCCAATATTTAATGTATTCTTGCTTGATATTTTATACTTTTGGCATATATTTGGTACTTAATTCTTTTTAAGTGTGTTCATAGAGTATAATTTCCTTCACAGACTTAAAGGAGAAGAATTTGGACGAAAACGACGTAAAACAGAGAATCAGCAACCTAGAAGGAGTGCACGACCATGCACTTTCACACGACCATGCATTTTTGTGATATTCAATGAAATTTGATTATGCACAGTCTGATGCACGTTCGTGCAAGAGATCGTACATCTCCCCAAAAATTTTGCGATAAAAAGACGTTTTTGGGACATATTAAAGTGGTATTTGGAGGAGACTTTAAGAGGCAATTTATAGACATGGAGTCATTCTCAAGGGGCAATTTTGGTCCAAATAAGCAGAAAATATGATGAAATCATCAAAAGATCCATCAAAATACAAGATCAAGCCACTACATCGTAAGAAAATTCGATAAAAGACAATCAAAGAGATTTAAAATTATAAACCCATTGTTTTTTATTCATATTTCTATTTATGTATGATTCATTTTGTATTTGATAATTTGTAATTAAACATCTAGTTAGTATTTAGGTTAAATGAACCTTATGTTAATATTTTGATACGATTTGGTTCTTTTATTAATGTAGTTGATTGTTTGACATATTGTGATCTAATGATGCGATTTATTTATGTTCTAATAACCCGATAATATTACATCATAATTTGATTTCATATGTAGAGATTGAGAAATCCTAATGTGAATAGATCTACTGTAATTAGGAGTTGATTGAAACTCTAGAGATAAGATAACATAAATCTTCTAGATTATGGTCAAACTTAATAGAGGGACCCATAAATCGATAACATAATCATATAAGATTTAACCTGAGTAATTCGGTTGGAGACTTTATGATTGGTTATTAGTAGACTCAAGGTCAACTATTAACATACTATAGGAGTCTCTACAGTCCAATATATCAAAACAAAACAATTACATGATAAAGGATCAATCTATTAAAGGTTTAAGAGGATTTGAATCTAGATGCCAATTTCTAATAACGATAGTTTTCTAAGTGAATTCCACTGTCCAATACGGCAAAAAGTATTTTAGGCAACGACAAGTTTGCAACAGTTTAAAAATATGTTGCTAAAAATTAATATAATGCAACAGTTTTAAAAATGTTGCCTTTAATAATGTCAAAAAGCAACGAAAATAACAATTTGTTGCTACATATAAGAAAAGGTAACAAAATTTAAAAAGGTTGCACTAATATATGCAACATCTGAAAATGTTGCTATAGTTATATATTATATTATATCAAGTAAGCAAAAACTAATTAACATCACATTACACGTATACATTTTCAAATGGAACAAAAAGAGCATAAATGATAAAGCCCACCAATTTTCCAGCTCGACCTAGTTGACAGAGGCTTGGGCTAGGTTCTCAGGGCTCGAGGCCCGAGAACGTCAAATAACAAAACAGCGTTGTTTTGTTTTTAATCAAAATGACATCATTTTACTTAGTTAATAATTGGATAGTGTAATGTCGTTTTACTTAATCAAAATGATGTCATTTTACTTAGTTAAGAATTAGATAGTGCAATGTCATTTTACTTGATCAAAACAACATCGTTTTACTTCATTCAAATAGAGTTACAAAGTAAGCAAAACGAAGTCGTTTTGCTTTCATTTAATTTCCATACATCAGTTCTTCTTCTGTTCTTCACTCACTGCATTTTCTTTATGGTCAATCTCCAGTCTCTCAGCTCCCTCCCTTATCGCACATCTCAGTTATCTCACATCTCATCATCTCTCACCGTCGCATGTCCATCACGCCACCACACCACCAATCGCAAGTGCCACTAACCAACGTATTAGTAAGGTAGTCTCTCTGCTTAAATTGGATTCATATTTGATTGTTTAGAGATTATTGTATTGATTGATTATGATTTGTGGTTTGGCAATTTAGCTAATTTGTGATTATGATTTCTATTAATGGCAATATGATGTTAAGTGTTTAAAGAAATGCCCCTATGTTCCTATTCTTTTTTTCTTTTTTGTAAATTAGGGAAAATCAAAGATTGTTAGTAACAATGGTTTGAATACTACCTGTCTTCTTTGATTGGCCTTACCTTTAATTTTTTGGAAGTATGGTAGAATAACAATTTATGAAAATTCGTTATCTTTAAACACCAACATTAGCTTACTGTGTCGCGTAAGTTGACCATATTATTCTTGTTTGTATTTTCATCTCTTCATTGTGTAAATGTTTTAACTGTCACTTTAACTTTATATAAGGTCTAAGTACTATAATTTATTTAAATTATAGTTGTTATACTTTAAATTCATCTACTCATTAAACTATCAAGTTCCATTATCTTTGTTACTTATCAGTTAATTTTTAGGTGCGAAGCTTGATAAGTTTCTCTTCTTAATTTTCTTTATTCAAATTAAATTCAAATTGTTGCTAAGTTTAAGGCTTGGTTATGAAGTTTATAAGGATGTAAGGAGAAAAAAGTAATATTTATAAGATGTCCTTTTTTTTTTTAAGTGGGTGTACCAGCCCTCTGGACCTGATTATTCTTAATCAACTTGTACAGTTGTGAGAATTGTGACAAGGATTAGGCTTTCTAATTTATTAATTCTCATAGTAAACATTATTACTATTCAGTATGTTGAAAGAATGATAGAGCAAGCTCTTTTCCTTTAACTATCTTGAAATGTTTACAAATTTTGAAGCTTGCTTTCACAATTATATATGATAAAAGTTCAAAACATTTCCTTCGACATGTTACTAATTGGCATACTCATGGCATTACAATTGATTTGGTATGCAAGCCTAAAGTTTCAAGTTATTGTTGTGTAGTTGCTCATATTCTTCGTTCTCTTCCATAATTAAGATAAAAGTAAGCAATTGAAAATTTTTTATTAAATAGTCAAGTTGCTAGAAATGATTCAGGTATTAAATAATCTCTTAGAAGATGGAAAGTTGATCTTTATGTTAACACAAACTTAGGAAAGTTGTCAAAAGGAGTTTATGTCATTGAAGAGAAAGTTGTCAAAAGGAGTTTATGTCATTGAAGAGCCTATAAGATTGGCTGACATTTTACATAGGATTCATGGTTGTCCATATGCTTGAGTACTTACAGTGTCAACTAGGATATGAGATCACTTTTCAACTTTCAAGCTAAAGATGATACAGAGTTTATCGATTAAAAACTATTGCTAAGAGTAGATCAAGCTATGAAGAAGTTATGAATATTCATTCTCATAACACATCTTCGTATGCTTGACTTTTTACATGAACAGGAAGAGGACTAATTTTCATAAGTGATGAAAATTGCTTGAATACTTGAATTACTACCAATGTTATTATAGCTGCATTTTGTTCATAGATGATGATCAAATTAATTATTCTAACTATGTTTCAATTGTTATTTAAGAGCTTTTGTGGAATGGAAGACTTGATATCAATCTTATTGCAGTTTGTTAGAAGTTCTAAAAAACAACGGCTATGTTTTGTTTGTGGCTCACAATGCACGTGCTTTTGATGTGTCATTTTTGGATAAAGCCTTTAGTCGTTGCAATATAGATATTCCCCTTGATTTTTTTTTTTTCTCGACACTCTGCCTCTGGCCCCGTGACATGATGAAATCTGAAGGTACTACCCTTCATTCCTCTCTTATTTGCATGAGTTTATCATATATGGAAATCTAAATTGCTTCTATTTACAGTTCAAATGATATATTCATGCATGTTTTCTATAAGAAGTCCTTACATAGTTATGTTAATTGTAATGAACACGTATTTTTAAAAGTTTTTCCGTATGAAATAATGTGCAGGTTTCCACCATAATATCTTCTGTTGAATAGAATCTCATTCTCATCATAACTGGATATCTGCTTACAGACTGCAGTATCTATCAAGAAGTTGGAATGCATGCAGTACAGAAGAACAGATACGTTATACTGCTAAAAGACTTTGAGAAGGTTACAGAGCCAATGTGAAGAAGCTTGACACTAATTTTGGAATTCTACAAATGATGAAGAGTTGTTGAGGCACATGTAATTTTCTTTGTTGATGAGGATTGTAGAATTCGTTTTTTTTTTTAATTTTTGTAACAATAAAAGCACATTTAATTTGCTTTTGTAATTTGAATATGTTAAATGTTGAATTTTAAGTCCTTATGGGCTATAGGTTATATATAAATGTAGTTTTTTTTTTGTCGTTTACGTTTGATAATGCATACATAATTAAGATGTACATTAATATATATATATATATATATATGCCTACATAATGACAAGAGTTTGATTTTACGTTAAATAATAATAGTAGCAAAAGAATAAAATTTTGCTTTTATTATTACAAATTGTTGCCTAAAAAAATTCACTTTGTTGCCTTATAAAGACATAAAATTACTGTCATATCTATTTAACATTGTTACTATAGTTTAAAATTAATGTGTTGCCTTAGACAAAACTTAAAGCAACATTTTTATTTTGCTTCCTAATCAAAAAATTATGTTACTTTATACTAATTACAACGTCACTTCTTATAACAATATGAATTATGTTGCCTTAATAAAAAGGCAACAATAATTGTACTTATAACTATGCTTTTATCTGTTGTCTAAAGCACTTTTTGCCGCGTGACTTATTGTTTATTATGATATTGACTAACTCACAAAATAAGTTAATCAGCTACTTCTTACATTTTTCCGTAAATAGTAAGCCAAGATAAGCCATTATAGTTATTCAAGACAAAACCTTTATAGCTTAGTCAACAAGGCTAAGATAGTTGAAGATTCATCATCTATAGGATCTTATTCCCCCACTAAAGGAATCTACTAGTTAACAGATTAAGCAAGATAAAGTTACTCTTATTAATATTTCTTTAAGCCCTGATATTATGCTCAAATTGACAATACAACGAAATATCATAATTGATAATCTTCCGAATAGTCATCCTACTACTCTTGCCCATTATAAGATAATTAGAGACTTATACACTTTACAGAATAGTGATACCTGCTATATTAAATCTTTCTAAGATATATCCTAGATTAAACTTTTTACAAGAAGCTTATCCTGAAGCTATCGGAGATTGGTATGATTTTAGAACAATAAATGCTATCTATTTGACCAATCTAAAGTTTCATGAGACAACATTACTTTCCAAATAGATTCAAGAAGGGGCTTAGGATTGTTATCTAAATAATCTTACAATGATCCCTAAAGATACCTTAATAATAAAGATGTTATCTATTGATCTAATAGTTCATAAATAGCAACGATATAATGCCTATCATTTCATTAGGAAGCAAAACACTTTGCTATTACTGTGAATACTAATTTAAGAAAAGAATTTTTTAAATACATTGAAAATAATATCCATGACATAAAAGGAATCCACATGGAATTGTTATTTTTGACGTGGAGGTGGCATTTAAGAAAGAATTTTGAACCAATACCAAAAAAAGTAAGTTTTCTTTTTAATGATAGTTCTAACCAAGAAGACACCATCGACTGTTGAAAATTTTGGAAAAATGAAAATAAGCATGATTAAAAGAAGAAGGATAAGATTAAAAGAAGAAGGATAAGATTGGCCATAGATGTAGACGTGCCTCGTAACCATAAATCTAGAGGAACACACGAACAAAAAAGACTATCACATTAGATCAGCTACAGGGAATAATATCCCCATTGCGCTAATATTCCGATTCATTAATGGTGGACCACACTAAACAATTCCTTCTCCCTAGCCTTCTCCTCATCGTTCAATGAATCTACTTCAAATTACAACTTTGTCCCTACAACGGTCTAACTCATCCGTGTTCGGCACGTTCTTGGATCTTCAGGACTCAACTGTTATTAGAGCAGTAGTATGCAAGTTGCACTATCCGCCATAGAAACGAAAAAAAGGAAAGAAAAGGCATGTATTGGTTTGTTATGAAATTTTAAGTACGTGTAAGTGTAGAAACAATCCATACTAGTTGTGCACTGGGCGTTGGGAGCTCGTTTTCTAAATGGAGCACCGCGACGCAGTTACGGTGTCCTTCAAGAGCTGGGCGCAGCAGATGGAGAAGAGCTACCAGCTGCAACTGGCACTCGCTCTAAGGCTATCCTCGCGCGCTGCTTCTGCTAACGACCCGCATGTTCTTGATTTTGATTCCGATGGTCAGAGAAAGTTCGCCTCCAGCTTTGACTGGCCTGAGGCTGTTATTTATCGGTTTTGGGTACGCAAACAGACGATTGTTTTTTTAGTTTACATTTTCTCGTTGAAGTATTGTGTAGTTGGGAATGACATTTGAATTTTACTGCTGTTAATGACAGTTGAGTTTTACACGTAATTTCACAAAGTTTGTGGTTTGATGTTTGAGGAGATTCTTTTCCTATGGAATAATTGAATTGGAGTTTAAAAATCTAGCGCTTCACTTCCTAGTAGCTAATTTCTGACATTGGAATTTGAACTTCCCGTGCAAATTGATGCGTGTGTGTTTGGAAGTAGAGTAAGCAGGGTAGTAGCTGTTTTTATTTACCTGGATAATTGCAAATCATGGTTGGATGTCGTTTCGTCACATATGTATTGCTAAGCTTGCGTTTTATATCTATCAGGTGAATGGCTCTCTGTCTTATTGTGATAGGATTCCAGATGGATTCTATGTAATCCATGGTGTGGATCCTTATGCCTGGACTTTAAGTAGTGACGTTGCTTGGATCCCATCTTTTGAGTCCTTAATGGCAGTTGATCCTCGTACCGAAATGTCAGTAAAAGTGGTTTTAATTGACAGATTCAAGGATTCTATTCTAAAGGAGCTCATAAATAAGGTTAGTAATCTTTCCCATAGCTGGATCAATCCTGAGACTGCTATTGGTCAACTTGCAAAGCTCGTCGTCAACCATATGGGGTTAGTTCTTCCCTTCCTGGTTCCAGTTTTCTTCTCACTTAGTATCATGGGCCTTGTGATGATAGTATCTACATGAATTATTTATCTATTTTCTTGATTTTTTGTAACAGAGGTCTACTAGTGGCTGAAGGAGAAGCTTTTGGAAAACACTGGATGGAATCTGCTGAAGTTCTAAAAGAGCGCTTAGGCTCTGTTATACTCCCAATTGGGATCTTATCTGTTGGCCTCTGTGTCCATCGTGCCTTACTGTTTAAAGTACACCTCAATACTTAGTGGTTGATCAATGTTTACTTCAATCAACCTTTGGCTGTTTATGATCCTATCACCCTATGTATATATGCTGTACTTTTAAAAAGAAAATGCAGATCCTAAAGGTTATTGTTATGTTCTCTTTGGTTATTCTTACTAATGAAGTTTTAGATATGTACTTAATAATTAACAATATGCATATTATGTACTTGAGAAAATGATACACGTATCCTTTTTTATGTCCTAGAGATGTCTGCAAAAGATCTGACACAATGAAGTTGGGATTCTGTAGGTGCTAGCGGACTCAATCAACTTACCATGCCATGTTGCTAAAGGCTGCAAGTATTGCCGAAAGGAAGTTGCTTCTTCTTGTCTTGTGCAAGTTGGCAATGATAGGTATATACTGTGACTCTATAGACAGTTTTTTGTACGTTATTGTCTGAATCTGCAGACTATGTGGGGAAGTTAAGCCATGAAGCATGAGAAATATGGAAATTTGACTACCGTGACAAACTTCACATTTGCTAACGGGGAGCTTAGGAACTTGGAATGTAAAACTTAGTCTGCAAGATCAATGCTCTATGTCATCTATCAAGTTGAGCTCTTTAAGATGCAAACAGCTATTCAGAAGTAGGAAGTTATGGCCTATTAACTGGCATTTGATGGGGTAGTTAGACTTTACAGTTGGTATCAGTATGGCAGACCAGTACCCAAATGTAATAGGGATTTCTGAATTGATAGACATGCTTTTGCAGGGAATACTTGGTTAATTTGTTTGATGATCCAGGAGCATTGAATAACCCAGATTCATAGATTGATTGCGCTTCGTCAATCTTTATATCTTCGCCATTATCTCATCCAAAGTCTAGACCCATCCAAAGAGCTGATGACTTTAGGATGTTGGCCAATATCTATTTCTTTCAGTGCCAGCCACCTGATTGTGTATTTGAAGATTCTCCTTCAGGTGATTCTTGCTGTTACCTGATGAATCTCTCTTTCTAAAAATTTTCTTACAAGTGACTACTTGTGGATCATTATATCTTTTTTGCTTTAATTAAAGAGCATGACATGTTATATTGCATATTTACTCGTGAATTTTTTCCACTTTCCCCACCCCATTGCTTTTAGAAGTTTGAGATCCAATGCACTTGTACTTTGCCTGTAAATTTTAGAACTATTGTTTGGGCGGTTAGCTCTAAAGAATTGGATTTATATTGATGACTAAAATTTTAAAACCTGTACAATGCTGGTTGTTTGACAAATGCACTCAGTGTGAACAGAATTTTTACCACTATGACTATTCATTTTTAAGATTAATGGTTAACTCACAGAAGCTCTTGATTTCATCAAGACAGACAATAATGATGGTCAACATGTCAAGATTTGTTCAGGGCTTGGTAATGACAAGAGCAACCTTCAGCATACTTCAAGCAGACCTCTGGTAAAAAAGGCTGCTTGGAAGATCAAGGACATCACATCTTTTTCACATCTCAATAATTTGAATTCAGAACTTGTGGTCAAGGGTCCAACTTTCCCATCTCATGCATCTCCATTACAAGTCTTCCATAATCCAAAGCAAGATGGAAAAAATATCCTGCCATCCCTGGAAAGAAATCAGCTGGGTGCAAGTAAATCAAGTGGTGAACTACATCTTGAAGAGGAAGATTTGGAAATCCGATGGAGTGAGCTTGATTTGAAAGAAAGCATTGGGGCAGGTGTTTTTCTTACTTCACTTTGAAGGACAATAACATGTGTTTATTGCTGGGGGTTTGCAAATTAATTTGTATGACCTCTCCATTGAAGTTTTTCAATTTTCATAGAGAAGGGCATTACATTAACAAATGCTTCTCAGGTTCATTTGGAACTGTCCATCGTGCTGATTGGTGTGGTTTGGTAAGTTTTCTTTATTTAATCTGTCTTACTTTTGATTTCTATTCTCGTATATATGGGAGTATCTATTAGAATTTAAATGATGTCTTTTTCCATCAGCACATTCTTTTTTTTAATGCTAAGCATGTAACAGGAGGTGGCTGTCAAAATTCTTTTGGAGCAAGACTTTGATGCAGAGCGATTCAGGGAATTTCTAAGTGAGGTATAAATAAACTAGTATCATTTTTCTGAAGGATCAGATGCAGCTAAAAATTATAAATATCAAAATATTTCCTTTTATGGTAAACATTGATTGCATATTCTTTTCTTGACAATGTTTCTCTGAATTAAATTTACTTGTACCAAATTTGTTGCCAGGTAGCTATCATGAAACGCCTGCGACATCCAAACATTGTCCTTTTTATGGGTGCTGTTACTCAGCCCCCTAACTTGTCCATAGTTACAGAATATTTATCAAGGTATTGAAACTTTATATGATGAAGTGGTAGACGTCTCTCCTTTACGTGCTTAACAAAGATTACTTCCTATCAATGTAATCACAAATTTCATGTGCAAATGTTAAAGTTTATTTGACACAGATGGATTTGTTCATTGTCTGTTATTGTGAGTAGTATAGGTATCAATCATTTTAAAGACACAAGATAGTATGGAAATCTTGTAGCAATGCATTTCTTTACACATGTAACCATATTACTAACAACTAAACCATAGAAATAGCTCTTAACCAAAGGCCTATATGGGAAGTCAACTTCAAATGTTTAACCAAATGATCTTTCTTAATTGCAGAGGCAGCTTGTATAAACTTTTGCATATGGCTAATGCGGGTTTGATGCTTGATGAGAGGTGTCGTTTAAACATGGCATATGATGTGGTACGGGTCTTTTTTTCATAGATTTCTACTGATTTTAATCAAATGAATTGTGGATAACTGCTACCCAAAAATAAAAGAAATGTTGATCCTTAAATAAGTTCTTTCATTACAACTTATGACTTCCCTTGCTCACAGGCGAAGGGCATGAACTATCTTCACCTGCGTAGACCTCCCATTGTTCACAGAGATTTGAAGTCTCCAAATCTCTTGGTGGACAGTGCATTCACAGTAAAGGTAAGCACCATAAACCATCACACTCTAGTTAATATTTCTTTCATTTTCAGTATGCTCTCGTTTATTATTAATTTTTAAGTTATTCTTAAAGGATTGTATATCCAAGTATAAACCACCACGTGAGAGCTTAACAACCTAACATGTCGACCACTGCAGAGAAAGGGAGGGACAAACTGAGAGTGACAGAGAGGGAGGGGATAGAGAGGTGACAAGCACTAAAATAGAAAGTAGAATGCACTACAGAACCCTATTGATCTTTTAACCTGGGGGATCCTTTTGCAATGAAGCTTTGACTCTAATAGGGATAGGTATACTGACAAGTGTTTCTCTTGGAATATGACCTGGTCATCCAGGTTGGTGATTTTGGTTTGTCACGTTCAAAAGCAAGGACTTATCTTTCATCAAAGACTGCTGCTGGGACTGTAAGTTCTACTTTGATATCGATATAACTAGACTGTAAGTTTCAGACATTAAGCATTAACTGTTCTTGCTTCTTTCTTTAGCCTGAGTGGATGGCGCCAGAAGTTCTGCGCAATGAGCAATCAAATGAGAAATCAGATGTTTATAGCTTTGGTGTAATCTTGTGGGAACTTTCTACTCTGCAACAGCCTTGGAGGAACCTAAGTCAGGCACAGGTTGATACAAAAGCCATAGATAAGATAATTTAAGATACAAATGGGGGACATACTTTATTGAAGCATAGAAGCTAAATGATTTCATTACTTGGTTTGATGGTATAAATAGGACTTTCTTCGTAATGGTTGTTTTAGCTTGTATTTGACTGAAGGGTAGTTTGGTTGATAAGATTTATATGGTACATATTTTTAAGCTCACTGATTTTCTTTATTTGTCCAGGTAACAAATATAACTTATTGTGGTCGTCTATTCTTGTAAAGAAGGAAAAATGAAAAGTATTAAAATCATGGCTATCAGAATGGAAGAAGAGATTTATGAGAGAGATGATCTTTTGTAGACATCACATGGTATTATGCATCAACTGATTGGTCAATGGTTTGTGTATTATTCTGCAGGTTGTTGCTGAAGTTGGTTTTAAGGGTGAGAGGCTCGAGATTCCGAGCAATGTCAATCCTATGGTGGCTGCCTTGATTGATCTCTGCTTGGCTCAGTAAGTGGCCTAGTTTATCTCATTATTCCTTTTCACTAAACGTGACAGAAACTAAATGGTTTCACGACTCACTTCGTTCTGCCTTACATTTTAAGAACTTGATATGTTGCAGGGATCCCTCTGAACGCCCTCCATTCTCATATATCAAAGAAACTCTGCAAAAACTCATTGACAGTATGTATCCAAAACCACGCAATGCATGGGGCCATTGAAATATGGCGGAACACAATCTCCTTTAGGATGTGTTGATTGAGAGTGCGCCATTCTTTTGTTTCCCATCTGACAACTGTTCCAGGTAGGCCTGCATTTCATAGTTCTTAGATGAAAGCTATTTACAAGTGTAGCTTGGTCTAGTTACATATAGCTTACTTGAATGGTGTTTGACCTTTAATTTCGTTAGCATCCCATCGAGTAGCTTTCAGCGGTGTCTTTGAGTTGAGATATGATCGCTAACTACAAACCATTTCCATTGTGAATCCAAATTTACGTAGCATCAACTGATGTACTGATTTGTGTTAGAATTAGTTTAAATGGCATTAACAATTGATGTTGCCGGCACAAGTTTGAATCTATTTTGTGGTTCTCACTTAGTCGATGAAAAAAGCCATGTTAGCAAGCATCTTAAGCAAGCCATTCCCTTTCATTCACTACATCGCAACCATCCACTTCCCGCTTCCAACTGAGGCCTATTAGAGAAACATTCTCTTCGTGTCCATTGTTTACTGTTCCTCTTCCTTTCTCTCCTTTCATATAAATTCTGATAGTGATAATCCTTTTTGAAACTGCAGATAAATTTCATCTTTTATCTGGATGCTTGAGGCTACCTAAGTACATGCGAGGCCAATAAGTGTAAATAGCATGTAGGATCTAACAACTCTTGTGGAAATACCATACTAGTCTTCCAACGTTTATCGGGAAGTTCCAAGAATGGATTAGTTACTTGGTTCATAGCTGAGGTGAGATTCTATCCGTTGTCCAGTTACTTCCTTGCCATGACTATTTGGTCCATCAGATTGTTGGACATTCTCTGTTGTAGTCTTACGGGTCTGTCTGATGATTGGATTGGGCGTGTACCTATGAAGAACGGAGGCTGTAGTGTGGAGCTTTTCCTCATCACACTGTACCTCTAGCCAGGGCGTTTGCCTTTAGACTTTGGATACGGACTAAATACCTCACTTATTGATTATAAGTTTATAACTATACGTCAGAACTCCTGTGACATGTTTCAAAAATTGACGCCGCTATTTTGTTCGATCTAGTGACCACTATAAATGGAGTATTTATGATATATCCATCTACTTTTCGTTTTCGTTTCTTCTTTTAAAAACATGTTCGAGAACAGAACGTATTTAACCCACTTTTTCTTGTTTTAAAACATTACTGATGTTAATAGAAATGTTGTGGAATTCATGAGTATCTGAACGTTAAAATTTTAAATTAATTACCTGGCAAGTTGGATGAGATGTACCTGATGTTCATCAGGAGCGCGGCCTCTCTTTTATAAGAATAATAACATGAAATTCTTAATGATTTTGGAAATTTCATATTACAAGTTACTAGTGTCGTGATGCCAAGAAATAGAATCATTTGTCAAAGCTAATGTAAAGTTAGGACGCGTTAATTCCCCCTGTTTCATCTAATTGGCTCAAGTTGTAGCTACTGATTATTATGTATATGCATAATTATCTCAATAAAGGAAACAGTCAAACAATACGTCGTTTTTAAAGAAGAGTAATGAGAATGAAAATAAGGAGAGCAGCAATGGAGGAGTACTTGAGAGCAGCAACCAGAATGGCCAAGGAGACGATGAAGAGCTGCCACAGCACTTGAACACTTGCCCACGTCAGCAAACCCGTCAAGCCAACGGCCAGGATGTTATCAGGATCTGGGTCCACAAATAACTCGACCCATCTCAGATTAAACAGGGGCCTTCCATCATTATCGCCACCGTCACCGTTGCCGTTATTGTTAACCGGGTTATTTTCCTTTTCTTGTTGTTCCGTTCCACTGGGTTCTTTGCGTATTCCGTTGTTGTTGTCGCTCTGCGCTAAAAGAACTAACCTTGACTGGGGTTTGCGGATATTCAGTTGAGTTTTGAAAAGAGGAATCGACGGGTGGAGGGAATTCGTTGAGTAAAGAGGAGAAAATGGCCTCGGAATCCTTGGGATTGAAGGGTGGAGGAGAGATCTGAGGGTTAACATTGTTTACTGTGGCATATCTCAAGCATGAGTTTAGCCGTGCAGCCAGGAAGACAACACACGTATTAAACTGAAAAAAGCAACAAAAAGGAAACACTGAATCAAAACAATAAGACGCCCACAGTGGGAGTCGAACCCACGACCTTTTGATCCGAAGTCAAACGCGCTAATCCACTGCGCTATGCGGTCCCATTGAGGTGGCTCCCTCGGTTAGACTTATTTCATCAGCTACTTCATTTTTTAATTGTCTTCCCTCCCTTACTGAAAATTCGAAGAGATTCAATTAAATGTAATAAAAGAGCTCGTATAATATTTTATATTTTTAAATAAAAAGTAGTTCTTATCTTATCATTATATAACTTTTTTAAAAAAAATTATATTCTGTATGTTTGACTTGTTATGTATGATTAAAAAATTTTGCAAGTTATTTTTAGTTTATGAAATCATGATAGGAACTTGGCAATAGTTAAAATAGTAGGAACCTGCTATGTAATTGGATGTTGTTTAATCGGAAGGAGCCTGTCAAACAAAAAGTTATATTTAAAATCATTTCAAACAAAAGACGCTTGTTAAAATTGAAAAGAACCTCTTTGAAATTACAAAAGGAGCCTTTTTGCTAAAATAAGCATACATAATATAATGTGGAAATATAAAAGTTAAGAGAGAAGATAAGAAAAACGCAATCAATTTATATTGGTTTGGCGTACAACTCAAGCTTAAATCAATTTCTCAAGTATTCAACTTGAATATTTCACTATAAAAAAAAGTAGCATTTCTTTTTTAAAATTATATTATTATTTTTATAAAGTTATTATCAAAATTATTAAATATAAATCTTAAGCTACCACTTCCATCTTTTTATTGAAAATGTCCCGTTTCGTCAAAATAATTCAATCACTGCGATAAATAATCATAACACTCCATATTTCCTTTAAGTTTGAACTTCAACAAATTGTTAAATCCGGCCAGTTGTAAAGAAATAAAACAATCTCTAGATCAACTTGTAACATATGAGTTACTTAATTCTCAAAAAGAAGCATATGAGTTAGAAATTAGTTGAACAGAATCTTTGATGGGGCAAGATGAGCCGCAGCCGTCCGATTAAATGATCTGAACCGAAAGATTGGGGGGGTGCAAAAGGGTAGGAGGAAAATTTCGCAATAATAGGTAGCAAAAAGAGGCCCCCCTTTACCGCTTCTCATCAGAAGTCAGAAAAATGATACATACACGTCCCCATCATCGGTCGTCCATTCCAAAGCTGGGCTCCACCATTTGATCATTCCGTACGATTTCATAGTTTGGCATGATTTGGCGTGTGAGATACAGCTGTGAATCGCAAGGGGAAGTAGACCCACATTCCCTTTTGGGCAAAGACAAACTTCCCTTCCCTCTGTATTAGGGTCCCTCCAGGCAATCGAGCTCCAGCCCCACACCTCTTTCCTGTCTAATTACAGCTTAATACCCACTTTGGTTACATTATTAAAGTCTTTAATCACTCATTATATGTAATACTTGTTGGTTGCCATTATTTATTACTTGCTGTCCCTTTCTTTAAAGAAAATGCTTGATTGAAATGAGGCCAGACTGAAATACGAGCGAGTATGAAAAGCCATGAGTTAGAAATGAGGTGTAATTGTGGGAGGATGGTAATGCAATTGCTATTTGCTAGCTAGCAAAGCAAACGAAAGGGTCACTTCTCATTTAACGCGAGGAAAGGGGTTGGGTCAGCAACGTCTGGACCAAGTAATCAGAGCTGATCGCTGACAAAGTGTGTCTCAGGGAAACTCCTCCTCCTGCGATCCCTTTCTTCTCAATTTCCATGTCACTTACGTACATGGGAAACACTGGACATGCACTAGACACTGCAATCTTATATATGCAGCTCCAACCCAATATTAAATGTTTTACTTGTAATTCTCACCCAAGCGTTTGCTGAATGACTAATCGCAACCATTCAAAAAAAGGAATCCATTGTAATAGTAACACATTGAAAACGAAAACAAAACATGCAACTTTATTGAAACGTAAGTCTTAACTTTTAAAACTTTTAATATTTGCTTCATTGAGGATAACATATATTAAAGCAGTTTTGGTGCTCATTTGGCGACCTTTCATCGCAGACAAAAAGTGATTTATATTGAATTTATATCTATAGACCACAGAATAAATTCTCGACAACGTAAAGGCAAATTCCAGCAACAAGTAATGATGCTCCTCCATGTCATAAGGATTTGTTGGACGCCATAGTGAACTTGCTTCTTGTTATGATCTTAGACCGTATAATTAACTATGTTATGTTCGTATCTGGGGTGTGAGTGTTTTCTAAGTCGTAACTTCTCACAGGAGACGGGACCTACCGAGAGAGTTTTATTCCACGAAGTTGTTTACACTAACTCGACGAATGACAGTAAATTAAAACTGACCTAAGAAGGAAGAACAGGTACCGTTAAGTTAATTCGAGCAAAATAACGTTGGAGTAACTTAGGCAATCATTAGACGGATCAAACGACAACATGCCTTTCACCCACTGTCTAATTAGAGAGAGCAACAGCAACCACCTTTAGAGTTAGCCTTAGCCTTAGCCTTAGGCTATCCAAATCCAATAAGGGCAGGATCAGCAGGAACCAAAACTCGGTCGGTGAAAAGGTAAGAAAAAAGAAAAACCTCTGTACATGCGTCATCTAATCAGTGCTGGCCCTTATTAACCTTCCTCGTGTAATGCTTTCCCATTTGTCTGCCTCTCATTGGTCCTTCACGCCTACGTATGTTCTTACACATACCCTAATCTAATCTCTCTCTGTAGTCTGTACCTGTAGGAGAGAGAGTTTGAGATAGTGATAATAGAGTGATGAAAGGTGCGGTAGACTCGGATCCTGTCTCCCGAAGAACAAAGTTCCTCCTTGGTCCAATTGATGTATGTTTTTCTCTTTTTATTTCAACCCAAACCAAAACACGCATACATAGTCTTAACCTCTCTCCCTCTCTCTCTCTATATATATCTATCTATATATCTTTGATCTACAAAACGGAGCCGTAAGAGAGACCTAGAAATGGGTGACCACCAGTACGGCTTTTCGGATCTTCGGCAACTGGTGGCCGGAAGAACGCATTTTCAGGGAAGCCCACAAGCCACAGAGCCAATCTTTGGTAATCTTGCACCGCAAAGGCATCACCACTATGACTCCATCATGGTTGGCGAAGTTGTGTTACCTAGTGGCTTTGTCAAGCTTGGTCATGATCATTACTGCACTAATTTTACTACAGCTACTACCACCACGACAACAACTATAAGTGGCGGTACCGTTGGTACCAGTAGTCCATCAGGAGCTGGTTTACTCTATGGAGCAGAAATGGATAGTAGTGGATGGATGGGAAGTAATGATGGCAATAATAGTAGATGGCCGAGGCAAGAGACTCTCACTCTTCTTGAGATCAGATCTAGGCTTGATTCCAGGTTCAAGGAGGCCAATCAAAAAGGTCCACTTTGGGATGAGGTTTCTAGGTACATTTCAACTCCATTATTGCACGAAAACCATCAGTGTATTTCGTTTTTGTTTTTTCTATAATGACTAGCTTCTACTTCTATGCGTCATGAATAGCAAAACCCTAATTGGTCATTTGAGGTTTGACATAAAAATTCTCTCTCTATCTCGCTCTCTTCTTCGTACGACTGAGTCGATCGGCATGTTTAGTTTTTCGGAGTTTAATGCTTGAAAATTACAAAAGCATCCAACTGAATCAACAAAGACACTCGGGTGTTCTTTTTCTTTTGGCCATTTATTGGCTTAATTCTGTGCAAACGTAGTTGTTCCCATAAATAACCATTAGCCACTTACTGTTTTTCTTTGATGGAATAATTTGATTTTACCACCAAGTTCTCTCCATAACCACATCTCTTGCGTTCTCTAAGGCTACCACCTTAGCAACAAACTTGGCATCTTGAAATTAAGAAAGCTATGTCTTTGATATATGTAACCCATAAAGGAATGCTCCTTTTCTCAACTTTGTGGTGCTTTCAGTCCAAAAGCCTTGATCAAGGAGGAAGAAACAATGATAACTGATAATGGAACTATACCATGAGGACGCACTTTTGTTTCAACCTCGCGTAGACTTATCATACCATCTTCTACAAGATCCACGTTATGGGAACTTAAATGTAAAATGCATTTGCAATTCAGCTTTTAGTGCTCAAGTGCTTGTGGACATTTGAGTTATAGTTTGCTTTGAAATAATGAGCAACATATCGAATTTATTTCATCATACTAGTTTTTCCCTCCTAACTTTGGCTTTCTCTCTTGATATAGGATTATGGCTGAGGAACATGGTTACCAGAGGAGTGGCAGAAAGTGTAAGGAAAAATTCGAGAACTTGTACAAATACTATAAGAAAACCAAGGAAGGTAAAGCTGGAAGACAAGATGGTAAACACTATAGGTTCTTTCGCCAACTTGAAGCCCTCTATGGAGAAACAGGCAATCCATCTTCTACCTCGGAAACCAATTTTGTTAACAACCCTCCCCATCTCCAAGCACGAAGCAGCACGATCAACCAAGAAAGTCAAGAGCTTTTGCAGGAAAACAAGCTCAGCGAGAGTCTAAGTTTCTCCAACACGACTGAATTTGAGACATCGTCTTCGGAGAACAATGATGATGATCTTTCTGCTATTGCCTCCATGATGAACAGGTCGAAGAATCGAAAACAGAAGGGGACAAATGAGAGTCAAAGTTACGATGTGACTAAGAAGCCGTGGAAAGCAAAAGTGAAGAACTTTGTGGACTCACAAATGAGGAAGCTGTTTGAGACACAAGAGGCTTGGATGGAGAGAATGCTCAAGACCATTGAGGATAGGGAAAATGAGAGAATGTCAAAAGAAGAAGAGTGGATGAGGAAGGAAGTGGCTCGATTTGATAGGGAGCATGAATTCTGGGCCAAAGAAAGACAATGGTTCGAAGCTAGAGATGCTGCCCTAATGAAGACCTTGAAAAAGCATACAGGAAAAGATCTACAGCTGTCACTTTCCATGGATCAATTTGCGGTATCAAGCTACAGCAAGAGCCAAGAGACTAGTACTAAGAAAACTAGCGATGGTGATGAGACTACTAACATTAGATGGACTGAACCCGAGATTATAAGTATAATACAGTTGAGAACCGCCATGGAAACGAAATTTCAGGAAAGAGGGTACTCAAGAGAAGGTTTGTGGGAGGAGATAGCTGCATATATGGGAAGTCTGGGGTATCATCGAAGTGTGAATGAGTGCAAGGAGAAATGGGAGACTATGAATATCTACTTCAACATGACAGAAGAGTGTAACAAGAAGCGCAGAGAGGATATGAAAACTGACAATTTATTTGGGGAACTTGAGAGCTATACTGGTCAAGAAGTGGAAAAACAAAGACTTGAGAGCACTCAGAATTCGTCTTTTGATCATCGTGCTCGTAGCTTCCAAGTTGGTCGGAATGAAGGATAGACTTGTGGGAAAAGTGTGGTTTGAAGCTGGCTAATAAGGAGAAGAACATGCACACTTAGATTATCTAATTAACACATGCAAAGATGAGATGAAATGCTTGTCATTTGTTGGCGTGTAGATGTAACTTGTGGAGAAGGTAACACTTACTGCGGTATCAGTTTTTGATCATCGGGTTGGGGTCTGTTTGAATGTGTAAGTACAACTGACGGGAGTTGAGTTGTCGTCATCAAAACTAAAAAGCCTTCCACAGTCGTAAGAATAAAAGGAAAAAAGGCCGAGCTTTTCTTCAAAAAACAGTACTGAGACATGGATTTGGGCTTTTGATTTAAAAGTAGCTGATTTTGATTCTTCTTGGACTTCGTGAACAAATTCTTTTTTCATCAACACATGAATGAATTAATGTTAATGGGACGCAAATTTTAATTTCAATTACGAACTTTCTTGCGTCTCTGTTTAAAAGGTTGACCCATATATTTCAAACCTTATTGTTTACACTAAAATTTAAATTAAATTTTGCATAGAACCTGTTTTTGCCGACTTCTTTCTTATTTTTAAATGAAAGGTGGTCTCGCAGTTTTACTTTTATATAAAACTTGTCATTTTGTTGTCCAATTCTTCTTCTCCTCGTGATTGGCCAACTTTCACGTGTTTTCCTTTGCTTAAACTAACTCTCTCTTAGTTTCTTTCTCATCAAAATGTTGACAACACCATTTCCCACACCTTTTCGGTCTCTTAACCTATATTTCAACAAGTGCAAGTAATTCTCTGGTAAGTATGCTTCTGTGAAATTTGTTGCTGGAATTCTCACAAACCCAATAAGCTTGTTGTTCTTTGAAGATGTCTTTAGTAAACTTCAAGCGTTAGAAAACCCTCGTGCATGGCCATATCCATCATAAGATTTTTCCAAGACGGGTAGCTATTATCTTCCATCTTTGTAAAGAAAGAGCTGGGTGGACATCCGACACAAAACATTGCAATTTTAGCTACATTACTTAGGCAACATCCTCCTTGACCTCCAGATACTTTTTTGCACTATAAGCATCTCCCTTATCTTCAACAAAATCACACAAAAAAATTTGATCTTGCTTTAGTTTCTCACCAATTTGGTAGAATGGATAGCAACATTCTTTTTGCTCTTACAAAGAAAGCTTTTCCTCCTCTTGCTAGGCCTCCGACTAATGTCTCTGAAGTTGCCTCAATTGCACGTAGTAGTCTTTTCTATTACTTGCATCTTTTTTTGCATGAACATAATTCTACCGGAAATCTTGTTATGTTCAACCTTAAAGCACCATACCAAAATGTGATTCTTCTTTAAAATCCTTTATCAGAAAACACATTATGATATCTTTGGGCATTATCTGCTTTATATGCTTATGCTTTTACAGTTTCTCTTCTTCAACTGTATCAACATCTCTGTAATTCGAACAATGGTAGTTTGTTGTTATGGACATTCCTAGAATGGTTCTAACCTTTGGCCCAATGGAAGCAGCAATGTGAAATCGTTATGCAGTAGCATCGTCTTTGGAGTCTTTCAGCAAGACGTCACAATACTCAATTCTTCTTCATTGTACCTCGTCCTTACAGAAAACCCTCTACTAGAGTTTTATACATTGAACAACGTGTCCAATTATACATCCTTGTATTGGCCACGACACAAGGAGAATGTGTTAATCTCTTTAAGAAAATTACTTAAAGAGCTTAATCACTTTCCAGACTATCCAGTATTAACTACATCTATTGGACCATATCTCGGTGAATTCATGCCTTGTGAACCAGAAGCACCAGAAGTTAACATTCCAAGTTCCAATTGTCCTAAATATATAGATTCAGGAGAAGACGAAGAAACAAATCTTTCACAGACTACAGGACCTTCTCAACCGTTCAATTCTGTTTTCCTAGATGCTCAGGATCTTAATGACAATAATGATAGCACTGACGAAGACAAGTTAGATCAATTCCCACATGAACCACACATGGTTGAGTTCAGTATCAGTAAAAGAAAAAGAGCTAATCCTGTTGACACTGACAACTCAAGTGATCCAGACTCTCCATCGAATCTCCAAAGCTGGCAGTCTCCTATTCGCCATCATTAAGTTTTGGACTCTTTGAATCAATAATTGGATGAGACAAGAGACTTACTTTACACCTGTAAAATAAGAAAGAGACAACTGACATGATGAAAGATGGATGTATATCACTATCAACAACTGTTGAAGATTCCATCTTATCATCTTCTTTTTTGCCTTAATCTTTTCGACTGTTGTCTTTTAGACTTTTGTACCTAAGCACTGTTTGCTTTAGGGCTTTTGGTTAAAATAGATTCCTTTTTGATAAGGTTAAGTGAAATAGTCCTTTACTTTTGATAAAGTGTAATTATGATGTTTTTAGGTAGATTTACATTTCTACTCCTAACTTTGCCTATATAAGCAGGGTTTCAATTCAAGTTGAAGTAAGCTTGTAAATAGGAAGTGTTTACTACTTAGAGTCTCTTAGACTTATTTGTACATCTTATTGAAAAATTAAGAATCATTTCTTCACAATTCTCCTCTTCTAAACACTTTGAAAAGCCTTGAATCATATCTGTGCCTCAGTACTTAAGATTGCAGAGATGAGTATGCTCTACACTCGCCTTATATAAGGATCTTGTGTATTAGAAAATCTATGACAGTCTGGAAGAACTGTTGCTTCTAAATTATTCTGCTACCTTGAGTCAGAAGCATTAATAGGGAATGACAAGTAAGAATATGTGAGTGAAATATGGTTCCTAAAAGGCATGAGCAGCAAGTCTCGTGTTAGCCGAAGGACAAGAGTTGAGAGGTGTAAGTCTCTGATAACTGAAACTTTTACGTAATGATACATACTTCCAATCCTTTGGTTAGTCGATGTTTCAACTAATATGGTGGTTTAGAAAGGAGTTAGCCGGGAGGGTTAACCAGAAAAAAGTCATAGTTTCCCTGTGTGCCCGTAAGGGTCCCAGAGTGGAGTGTGAGAGAAGAAGAAACATGAGTGACATGGAGTCAGTTTCCACAGATCGGGTTGATAATCGGCATTCATTTCTTTCCTCAGTGTACAGTTTGGACTAAAGTATTTGGAAGCAATCTACCAGGCCCAAATATCTTAATTGGAATGAATACGTACAGTAAAGCATCACCTCTACAAATCCTACCCACAAGCCTCAGGTATCGAAATCTTTTTAATCCATACACTGATATTAAAAATGTGTTTGAGTTAACCTCAGTTCTTACACATTACATTGGACTTCGAGATAAACTGTTGAGCTATTGTTCAGAGTCTCATTCACAATTTACTCATCCATATTCTCTATAAACAAAATATTAACTTTTTCATAAGTCTACCTTTTAAGAAGAATCAGGATATAAATCCTACGAAAGCTATACATCCAGAGATGAACCCTGATGATTTGAAACTAGTAATTTCGGGATGCAATGGCAAAAATATTTGTAACTCACTCAAAATGGATGGCCGGCTACATCTTTTGAATACCGACCGAATGAAAAAGAATATCAGAATAATTTGTTTTCGAGAGGCATTATTAGAACAATCAACGGGAAATCTCGAGGAAACCTCAAACTGTCGATTCGAAAGCTTTCATTGACTTGGTAAAAACAACTGGTTAAAGACATTTCCAAAGAGAAACAAAAACTATGTCAACAAAATGATACTACACTTGTCATAATCTGTTCGGCCAATACATCAACTCCTTCTGGGCGGAAAAGGAAACACTATCATCGAAATGGTTCTTTGATACGTGAAAGAAACGAGGATCACAACTGGAGAAAAAGACTCAAAAGCACGAGCTGTGCTGGGTCAATAAGACACAACAATAACAGAACAAATGTACAAAAGCACCTAATTTTATGGACTTAAAAAGTTAAATGGACCTTTCAACCCAAGGTTGGCCTGGCCCTCCTATATGCTTCTAATACTCACAACGACAGGGCACAATGGTGAGAGCTCCACGTCGAATATGGACCAGAAAGCACCACGCCTCACCTTGGATTGGGATGAATGTTATTTTCGATTTCTCCTTTTTCCTTTTTTTGGTTTCTTGTTTATAGTCATGTATTGTTCAACATCTCCAAGTCCATTTAATCTTTTGGAACTACTTTCCTGATTCAAATTGTCATCAATGCCAAAGATACGGGTCAAAGTTATGCTTAGTGTTAATCTGATATTTGAATGTGTTTATAAATTCTAGCGACGTGAGCGTCTTGTTCTTTTTGTTCGGGAGAAGCGAAAGTAGCCGGCCCCATCAAGCTGTCTGATGTCACTCACCAACCTAATCACGTCACAGATTTTAAGTTACAGTGACAAATTCGCCAAATCCAACCGAAGTGGCCCCGAAAGACACTAACAAACATGGTTGTCATGTCAGGCAAGCGGAAAGAGCATATACTTTTAGCTCCAACAATAATATACCGTTTTTCTCTTCACCGCTTTCGTACAACAAATCTAGTCTTGAACAAAGCCAGATTCCACACGCATGTGCACACAAAACTTTTAATCACACCTAACTCACCAATTTCGGGCACACTAATGTTTGATACATACGAATATTAGATGAAGATCACACGTGTTGGGCAGTCAAACCCCATCGGAACCTATCTTACCGTATCACTGCTCCGGCCAAAACTCAACCATCTCCCACTTTCCAGGTGCACGTGAACTTTTTTCACATTGACAATTTTACCCCCTCCAATTTGTTTTGAAATATTCAAAAAAATAGTGGAATCTAATTAAATTAATGAAGCCATAAAAGAGGAACCGGAGAGAAGAGTCTCACTTGTTCGTAGGCCCCACGCGAACCCTCACTCTCTCCGCCGTCAAAAGAAGGACGTACCAATATGGACACCACAAACACAAGTACACCAAATATATATATATATTTTACATTTACGCATATATATATATTGGAAGGCAGCAATTGTACAGGAAAAACATGAACAGTAGCACTTATGGGTGCGTAGATTAAGCATCTGACAGCGCATGTTAGCGCAAACCGCCGCTGATATGCTTGGAGTACTCTGTGCACGCCCTAAGCCTTGGATACTTAACTCCCTCATTCAATTCCACGCCTTCTCGGCGGCTCACCAAACCCGTCTATCATCCACCCCGTTACAGTTCGCCGATTCGAAACTCCACCGCCGCCATTCCAGCGCATGCCAGCTCGTCGGCAGGTGTGGCGGAGCCGCATCGATCTGGCATGTAATCCAGCCCTCAAGTTGCCGGATATGGAGCAAAGTCCGGCGGCCGGCGGAGCCGAGAGGAGAGGGCTCGTGGAACGTGGCATGGGACGCCCGGCCTGCGCGCTGGCTTTACAGGCCGGACTCGACTTGGCTGCTGTTCGGAGTGTGCGCCTGCCTCTCGCCGATTGATTTGTGGATCGACTCGAGCTCGGAAACTGCCGTTGACGAAGAGGAGGTTAACGAGGCGTGTGGAAGTAAAAGTTGTGATGTGAAGAGTGAGAATAGTTCTGCCGATTACAAGGTTACAGGTACTTGCAGAACTACATAAAATTGAAGTAGTATATTAGAGTGAACTACAATATTTTTTTCAAAAGCAGAGTACATCAAATTTCATAAATGATATTTTTACAGTTTGTAAGGACAGATTGTGATTGTTTTGGTAAAAAACAGGGGTATTGGCGGATGGGAGGTGCCTATTCAGAGCAATAGCTCATGGGGCTTGTTTGAGAAGTGGCGAAGAAGCTCCTGATGAGAATCGCCAACGAGAGCTCGCTGATGATTTAAGAGCTTTGGTAAAAAAAAAAAAAAAAATCTCAAATTTGTTTCTTTAATATTTTTTGGTATTAATTTTGTAACTGGTGTTAGTTTTGATATAATAGGTAGTGGATGAACTCTTAAAGAGGCGGAAAGAAGCTGAATGGTAAGTATAAGTTTCATCTTTTTTGATTGTCTAATTGTTTGGGGTTTTCTTACGTAATGGAATTGACGTAGGTTTATAGAAGGGGACTTTGATGTTTACGTGACGAGGATTCGACAGCCTTATGTATGGGGTGGAGAGCCAGAATTGTTGATGGCTTCTCATGTTTTGAAGTGAGTATACCACTGCACCCTCGTCGGAGTAATACTTTCTTAAACATTGAATGCTAGATTATTATCTTTTATTTGAATGTAAGGCTTCCTTTGCTTCAAGTTTGAACATTCTTGATACCTTCATAGCACATTGCCGTTATCTTGCTTTCCTTGTAGCGCTCCATTGGAACTTCTTTGTTTGACAAACGCTCTCCATTGAACTGTATTGATCCAGTGTTGTAGATGATGTGTATTGAAGTTGGACCGTGTTAATCCAAGTTTGATTTGCTTTTTCACTTGTTATAACAGGACAATGATATCGGTCTTCATGATAGATGGATCGGGAAAATTGGTAAACATAGCAAATTATGGTGAAGAGTACCAGAGATGTGAAGTTAATCCTATTAATGTGTTGTTTCATGGATATGGCCATTACGACTTGCTCGAGTCGTTGTCATCCCAAAGATACCAGAAAGTAAACTTGTAGAAATTAGTTGACGCTTACAAAACTACGTGTTTGTTTCAATTCAATCAGAATAATCCTACAGGAAACTTATATTTTCTCGCTGAAGGTGTTTCAGCTATACATTAATCTGCCTGAAGTTCAATTGAGATATTGCTGTAACCACAGTTTAAGCAATAGGCTTGCTAAATTTTGTAGCTCCTGGAGTTATTATTTGAAAATTTTGAGGTTAGTCATCATACTATGATGGTAAAACTATTTTGCTCTTTTTATTTCTGTCAATCATGTAAGCTGCGCCACCGTTTTGATCATTACATAAAGGAATTCGTATATTTTTTGAGTTAATTGGTGCAGGCGGTTGATTCATTTCAGGTCATGTAACTGTGAAAAGCTGTTTCTTCATTTCATTTGGCGTACAGTATTATAATTAAGATAAACTCTTTAAACATTCTATTTTCTTTTAGTTTATACTTTTTTTTAATGGATTCAAAGTATTTTAGGTTTATACTTATTTCTCCTCCTGTTTAGGTGGTCTATATTATATAATTTATTGTTGTATATATCATAATGTGCATATTTATTTCAGTGTAAACCAAAGAGTTTAAAATGGAGTGCAATCTTGTCTAAGATTACAAAAATAAAATCAAATAAATAATTGGGGTTCATTAAAATTAGATTAGGCCATGGGAAATTTAGTTTGTTTGTGCTTGATTCGTTGATTTTAGATAAGATTGAGCAAGGATTAGTATATAAATTATAATGGCTTATTATAGTTAGAAGTAGCTGGATTAGTAGTCAATTGACAGTATATAAATTACATTAAGATAATCAAGTAATCAATATATATGATTTATCACTTCAAAATAATTGGAGAGAATGTTATAATAGTAATAATTTGAGAAACCTTGAGCCGGAATAGAGGAGGAGAGAACATGCTAAGAGAGCTGCAAAGAAGAGTTTGTTAGAGAAAGGAGAAAAAGTGCCTCGAAATTTGGGGTTTACGTGAATTAGAGCATCCCTAGTTCCCCCAGCTTTATGGTGGGCCCCATATTCCATCTTTAATTTTTATATGCTATAGGGGTCATCGTAAAAAATAAAAGTTCAGGATGCTAAATTTTGGAGTATTTTGATTTTTGTTAAAGTAGGGGCTTTCTAAAAACATTTATTAGAATGTTAGCATTTAATTTGAACGTTTTAAAATATTTAGAACATTTATCAGATGTTAGGGGCTTTTAAAAAACATTTATCATATGTTAGAGTTTAATTTGAATGTTCTAAAATGTTTAGAACATTTATCAGATATTAGAGTTTAATTTAAACATTCTAAAATATTTAGGTTTAAATTAAACCTTGATTAGAAAAAAAAAAACCTTAAAGTCCATTTTGACCTTAATGATACTTAGATAAACATATCAGTACTTACTATAAAACAAATTCATTAAACTAATCTGACATTAGAATTTCATATGAAATATTACTTATGTGTCAATGAACATCCTCACGATAATAATTGTATAAGTGAGATCATTTGACTAAAGACAACCATAGTATCTTATATAGGGATAATTATGTTTTGATAATTCTAATGACCTGTTATAATTAGAAGTAGCTCGATTAGTAGTCATTTAATAGTATGTAAATTATATTGAAATAGACGAGTGATTAATATAAGATTCATTACTCTAAAATGACTGAATAGAATGTTCTACTATTTTTAATCAGTATTAATTTAAGAAATCCTTTACTAGGATGAAATATAAACTTTGAAAATAGTTTTTAAATATTATTAAAATAATCAATAATCAATATTGGAGAATTAATCTGGTTGGACTCAAATATAATAGATATTGATCCATTTTCTACGTCTAATAAGAATATTATATGAAAAAATGAATGAATAATATAAAAAAAGTGTGCTTAGAAAGCTTATTTAAAAACACTTTTGATATTCCTAATTAAGAATCACAAAAATTGTCTAGCTTAACCTGACCTGACTTAAAGTTAAAAACTTAGCCTAATTTGACTAAGCTTGAGCTTTTTTTAATTTTATACTTAGAGCTAAGCCCCACGAAGTGTAACATCCCGTCCCCATATTAAGGGTTGTGACCCGAAATTTCAGTATATACGAGCTCAAAGAGAAATTAAGACAATACATTTTCTTACTCATGCATCATATTAGCATATATGTACATAAATACGGAATGTTTTCCCATAAAAAGTGGTACATGCATTCTAAAGTGAATCACACGTTATTACAAAGCTTAGAATTCAATATATGAATGCACGAGAAGGGGGTGTTGAATTGTGTATTTCCCTATTTGAAAAATCTTTCAAAACGTTTTTTTAAAACAAGTTCTTTTTACAGAAACTTCGGTAAATCCGTATTAATCAAATTTTGAAAAACTTGTTAAAAAAATAATAACAAAACTTTGAATCTTAAAGAGAGATAGAGTA
>JANZLD010000237.1:37568529-37580033 GCA_026413575.1 Erythroxylum carthagenense | reverse complement strand
AATTATTTTTGTGTGAACTAACTTCTGATTTTATTGTAGAAAATTATAAAAATCTTAAAGATCTATTCAACCCCCCCCCCCCCTTCTAGATCGCTTACAGATAACCAAGTTGTCCAAGAAGAATAAGTGGTAAATCGGATTGGTCGAGGATACAATATCGAGAAGAGGAAAAAATAATAAGACGAAGAGGATACATCACTTAGGAGAGGATATATTGTCAAGGATAGGATAACGCAGCGAGGAGTTAAAGCTGTAGCGAAGAAGTGGGTAATATAATCTCTATCTTGTTTATGTTTATTATTATTCTTTTACCATATCACCTATAAATTGGCATGATGATTTGGATATATTACTTCCACTGTAATTTAGATTTCTAAAAAGTTTTGAAATCTATCGTTTCTCCACATATGGCATGCTTTCTTTTTTTGATCCAACATATCATGCAATACACACATATTTACATGTTACTAAATTTTTTAATCAAATGAGTACTCAATCATACACATGTATATGTATTATGTTCATTGCATGCTCAAATGATGATCCCAGGTATGTATCCTTATTCACAATTCTTAATCATTCATTCATTATAGCTTGTATTTATCTAGTTTTCAATTTGGTTATGCCTTAAGTAAGTTTGATTACTTTAAAATTCATTAATCATATATTCATCAATCCTTTCCTAGTATTATATATTCACACAATTTTCCAATTCTAATTCAATTATACCTAATTCATTACCTATATCCTTTGAATCATCTTTGCATTCATAAGAACATCTTTATACCATTAACAACTCATATTTCCTAAATTCATATACTTTGATATCAAACAATTCATTCCTTAAATTATAACATCAATTAACAACTTAAATTTATCAAACACTTAATCAATTAATCAAGCAACTATCTACATTCATTTCAAGCACCAATCATGTCCAATTGCACCTAAGTAAAGTAACTTCTCCTTATATGGTTTAAATATCACACAAAATTGAACTTTTCTCACTTACATGCATTGTCTATGATTGTTGAAAGGAGATAATATAGCTCCCAAGATCTTGGTATGAGCAAATCGAAGGTTCACCATCCTTTTCCTTCAATTTTTCTAGCTTTTAACATCATCATACCAAATTCATCACATCTTCATCATAGTCCACTAATTATACCTCAATTATATGTCAATTCCATATCCAATTCCAATTTAAATCATTCATTTGGTAGCTCACAATTTATGGTCTTTCATTCATCAAAATAAAACAAAAACTGTTATTCATTTGATAATACATATAGTCCTAGCTCTTTCCCATTTCAAGATCACTATATTAGCACGTTTCTTTAACATAAATTCACCTTCATTATACCTTAAATCCCAATCCAATTCATCTTTAAGACAACCTATAACCTACAATTTTTATACATCAAAAATAGGCATAAAAGTATCCAAGTTCAAGTATGAATTTCCAACATAATTCATCATCAACATCATATACTTTCATCCCAATTCCATCATCATAACCCTCCTATTATAACATGCTATAAAGATCAATCTTTTACTTCCTTGTCTAGCTCAAATTTCCACCTCAAAGATCAAGCTAATTCAGCTCTCCATGCATGCAAAACTATCACAAATTTAAGGAGGGAATTGGATGGTTCTCGGCTAGGATCAAAGACTATAACAAAAACAACTAAGTTCTAATTTTTTTACCCAACTTTGTATGGGTAAACCAAAAATGTAGAGCTATGAGATAAATGTAGGTTTTGGTGGAAAGAGTGAAGAGTGAAGAAGAAACACATCATAAAATTTTCCAGCATTTGTTTAGTTCAACTAGGTGCAAGGTGTCATTATTTGAGATTAGCATGTGTCCTTAAGCATGCTAGCCACTTATCCCCTTCATAAGACACTAAATGTCACCTAGTTATTAGTCCATTTGTCACTCACTCATTGTTGTCATTTGTCAATTAATTACCTATGCCAAATGTCACTCAATTACAGGCTTAGTCATCCTAATTTTCTATGTCAACTTGTCTTGCCACTTAACATTTTTCCTAGTCAAAATGTGCATTTTAATTCATCAATCTTCCAATTGTAACAAAAAATTCCAAGTTTACTACTTATAATCCACAAAACTAAAATTCAAGAAATAAAAAAAATACACAATTCACATTATGATCATTTCAAACCTTTCATACCTCAAAATATGTCAATTGAGTGCATATATAATCTTTGCAATGTGTACTAATTCATAATTCATGTATGTATACAAATGATATGCATGTGAATGAAATTTCATGAACTCTCAATGATATGACTTATATGCAAAATTATAAGGCTCTAACCCTTAGTATGGAAAAACAAGCTATTACACATCATGTCACTTCTTAGCCCCTTCTTTGTACAACTTGACATTTCCATATGCATTATATCTTAATGCTTATAATTCATCAAGTTGTAACAATCTCTTCTCTCCTGCTAGCTTCCAATCCATGTTCAATTTTCTAATTTCCCATAGGCTCTATGCTCCAACTCTAACGGTAAATGGCAAGCTTTACCATACACAAGTCGATATGGTGTTGTGCCTACAGGAGTTTTGAAAATTTTCCTATAAGCCCACAATGTATTGTCCAGCTTCAAAGCCCAATCTTTCCTTAAAGTGCTCACTACCTTCTCCAGAATCTTCCTCAACTCTCTATTCACCACCTCCACTTGGCCACTCATTTGTCGATGGCAAGGGGTTGCCATCTTATGGTGAACATTATATCTTCTCAAAAGAACCTTAAAGGGTTTGTTGCAAAAGTTGTTTCCTCCATCACTTATGATAGCTTTAGGCACCCCAAATCTAGTAAAGATCTTCTTGGTGAACTTTTGCACCAACTTGCCATCATTTGTTGAAGTTTCTATTACTTCGACCCATCTAGAAACATAATCAACTCCAACCAATATATAATAGTTACATAGGGAAGATGAGAATGGTCCTATGAAATCTACACCCCACACATCAAATATCCCTACCTTCATGATTTTGAAAGTGGCATCTCATCTCTCTTCGAAATATTGCCCACTCTTTAGCACCTATTATAATATAATCAAAATCTCAGGCATCTTTGAACAAGTTTGGCTAGTAGAATCCATAATAGAAAATGTGAGCAGACGTCTTGTTCACTCCATATTGTCTGACATAAACTGGACTATGACATTGGGTCAAGACTTCAAGCATTTCATCTTAAGGGACAAACCTGTGAATCAAACTGTCAATACATAGTTTATATAACATAGGTTCATCGCAAATATAGTGAGAACACTAAAATAAGAGATGCTGCCTTTGTTGATGGGAGAGATTAGGGCGAAGAATACCACCTGAGAAATAATTGACAATATCTAGAAAAGGATATTCTACCATCATTAAACCTTCGTCAAGAAAACACTCTTCAATTTCCTTTTCTTCTTCATTTTGTTACCCTTCAATTCTTAATGGGTGGTTCACCACAATATTTTCTACTCCTTTCTTATCCTTAATGTCAGTGTTGAATTCTTGGAACTGAAGCACCCATTGGATAAGCCTAGGCTTGATGTCCTTCTTTGTAAAGAGATAACGCAACATCGTATGATCTGTTAAAATAATAACTCGTGAGCCCAAAAGGTAAGATCGAAAATTTTCACATGCAAATACCAATGCAAGCAACTCCTTCTTAGTGGTGGTGTAGTTCAATCGTGCTCCTATCAAGGTCTTATTGGCATAGTAAACTACATGTAACTTCTGCTCCTTCTATTGTCCGAGTACACAACTAATGGCATGGTCGCTTGCATCACACGTAATCTCGAAGAGAAGTGACCAATCTGGTGATGTCAAAATATGTGTTGTTGTAAGTGATGTCTTTAGCTTATTAAAAATATCTAAACAATCATCATCAAACACAAAAGATAATCTTTAACTAACAAGTTAGTTAATGGCCTACCAATAAGAGAAAGGTCCTTAATAAACCGTCTGTAGAACCTTGCATGAACAAGGAATACTAAGATGCCCTTAGTGTTGGTAGAAGGTGGGAGATTTTTAATCGCTTCAGTCTTAGCTTGATCTACCTAAATTTCCATGTATGAGATCTTATGGCCCAAAACAATTCCCTCTTATACCGTGAAATGACAATTCTCCCAATTAAAGAGTAAATGAGACTCCTTGCATCTTTGTAACACTCTATCCAAATTAAACAAGCAATGATCAAAAGAGTCTCCAAAAGCAAAGAAGTTCTGCATATGAAATCCTCATTCATATCTACAAAGATGGCCATCTTGCATCTTTGGAATGTGGCTGGTGTTATTCATAGGCCAAAAGGCATCCTTTTGTAAGTAAAAGTCTCGTAAGGACAAGTGAAAGTGGTTTTCTCTTATTTTTGTAGGTATATGAACATCTAATTGAATCATGAATATACATTAAGAAAATAATAAAAAGCATGGCCAAACACCCCATTAATCATTTGGTCCATAAAAGGTAATAAAAAACGATGTTTCTTGGTGGCCAAATTAAGCTTCCTATAGTCAATGCTCACTCTCCGACTTGTGAATGTCTTAGTGGAATTGTATTCACTTTTTCATTCTCCATCATTGTCATTTCTCCCTTCTTAGGCACACATTGCATCGGACTCACCCACTTGCCATCTAAAATTAGGTATATAATACCTGCATCTAAAAGCTTCACCACTTCCTTCTTCACATCCTCTTGCATGATTAGATTTAACCTTCTTTGCCTCTCCCTTATTGTCTTGCATCCTTCTTCAAGGTTAATCCTGTGAATCACCATGTAAGGGCTAATCCCCCTATTGTCAAAATTTTGCCACCTCATGTGTGATATCATATTTTTCGGTATATGCTTAGGGCTTAACCCTAGATTAAGTATTGGATATACACGTATAACATTAGCATTTATACAAGAATTGATATTTGTACAAATTACAAGTTAGCATATGCACTTAATTGACATGTCCCCAGGGTATAAAAGAAGTTAAGTGAATATAATGTGAATTGTGATTTAGTACGTCTTGAATTTTGGTATATTTGGATTTCAATTAGTAAATTGGGATTAAATGTTATTGATTGAGAGATTAATGAATTAAATGTTCATTTGGTCTATAAAAGATGCCAAGGGGTAAGAAAAATTATATACGGACATTAAGATGATTAAGACTAAAATTGAGTGACATTTGGCATAGTTAAATTGGTGAAAAATGGACTAGTATTTAAATGACAATTTGCTCAATCAGTATATGACAAGTGGACCAATCAGGGAGTGGCATGTCAACTGATTAATAAGAGACAAATGGCTACTAAATGTGTGGATTAGTGGCAACATCTTGATTAGACAAATGTAATACATGCCTTAAGACAAATGTTGACAATAGAAAGTTGACACCTAGCAGTGATGTAGCAAGTTTCTACAACTAAGTTTTGCTGCTTCTTTCTTTTGTTCCTTTCACCAAAATAGCTCTTTCTTTTCTCAGTAATTTTGTTTGAACCCTAGCTAAGTTTCTACACCAAAACCATTGCCAAATTGCCAAGAAAACTAGTTGAATGTGATCTTTATTTTTGTTGTCCGAAAATCACCTTGCTTTCACCATAAGTTTGCATTGATTTTTTCTTGCTTGGGAGGATTGGTTAGTCTAGATTTTTTTGTTAAATTGGAAGTATAATATGTAAGTAACAATCTGAGTTTTATGGCATGTCAAACGATATAAGAATGATGCTTGAATTGGAATGAAATGCATATGATATTGGTGAAGATATATGTTGGAAAATGTTGCATGAACTTAGAAGTTTTTCTATTTTGTTTTTGGTATATGAAAATTGTGTAGTATAGAGAATTATATGGATGTATTGGACTGAATTTAATGTATAAAGAAGGTTGATTTGTGCCAAAGAAAGTTGTTAGAAGAGTGTTTTTAAATTGAGAAAGAATTAGACCTATATGTATTATAATAAAAGATTTCTGGTTTAATTTTTAATGCTTGGAAGACTAGGATTTGTGAGCTGTTAATTGAATAATTTTGAATTGTAATTGGAGAGTTATTTATAAGGAATTGGAGTATGATTTAGGCCTAATAGAGGTATAACCGATTAACTATAAAGAGGCTATTTTAACATTGGTATAAAGTGTAAAAAACCTAGAAAAGTGAAAAAGGAATTGTTGGAATATGTTAGCTGTAGTGTTTTCACTAAACATGCATCTTAATCTATAGACATTCAAATGGGATAATTTTAATTTTTTATTAAAATAGAGACCTATGGATGTATTGTTCATGAAGGAATCAAATTTGAATTATGTCTCTAAGAGTTTTTAAATTTATCTTGAATTTGATTTTTTGGATTTTGTCAATGTTTGAGAACAGTCTGTAGTATTTTGGGTATAAACATAGGAATAATGAACCAAATTTTATGAATTTTATTCATTAGAAACTTAATGCATAGAGAAATATTTGTTTAGAAGAACATATTATCTAGAAACCTCAATTTCTATGTCATAATAGCCATACAAAACTGACCTGATACCTGTCCTGAGAAAATCTGGAAAACTAATAAAGGAATTGGATGGGAACTTTTGGATAACCTATCCCATGATTGTGTGAAAACAAATATGATTATGGAAATTGCATGGAAGTAAAGAAAATGTTCTTTTTTGTGATTCTTGAATCAATTAAAGATTAAGGTATTTAATTATGATGCAACTGGACTTAATTAAGGTTTAAAAAGAATATAATTTGATGCTGGAAAATTTGGTTAAATGTATGGTTAATGACTGGAGCATTATCAAGTCTGCTTAAAGTATTAACCTACATGCAAACAAGACATATCTAAGTGACAATATGCGAATGATTATGAATTATGATGAAGGAAACAGACCTAGGATTTGTATGTGAATTCTGGACTTTAATAGTTTGAGGAGTTTGATATTCGAGAATGTATTGGAAGTGTTTTGTTTGCATCTGAAATTTAAATGATATCTATTTGCAACTGAATTTTGAATGATTTTAGAATACTTAACAAAAGTTAAATGTCGGACTGAGGTTCAATGAATATGAGGTTATGTCTATGCATCATAAATGAATGCTTAGCATATTCTGTTATTTGATGCATTTCATAAAATGCATGTCTAGATAAAGGCGTTGTGATCAGAATAGCTAGTCTGAAAGAGCTTTAAGCTCAAAATTTTGCACGTAGAGCTTTACTTCGTGATTTCTGTATCTGACTGAGCCTAATGGGCCAGTATTTGTATCTGAAAGGCGTTCGATCACAATAAATAATAATGAATCTAGAGTCCCATATGCATCTGCTTTTTTATATTTATGATTATGAAACCTTTTCTAAAATTGTGATGATAAAGTGACGTGCCATGATAAAGTGATTGATTGGGTTATACATGTTTTAAAAGAATGTATTTGAAATCTGTGTCATTCGTTATGTCTTATTGAGATGGAAAATGTTTGTGAAATTGGTTGGTTGTATGATATTTGTGTATTTGACTTGAGTGAGATCATCAATGATGGTTCACTCATTGAGTTTGCAAAACTCGTCAAAAATTACAACGTGACTTGTCAGGTATGAGACAGGAGACCTAGTTCCTATGATTTTCTAGAGAAACATTTTGTATTAAGATATGGCTCAAAGGTCTATCAACTATCGTTAGAGGAGTTATAGATTATATTTTGTAGTTTCCTTGACATATAGAACTTTTGTATAAAGGATTGTAAACTTTCTTGTTGGACCCTGATTTTTAAGTGGAATTTAGAAATAAGAAATGAAACTAATTGAGTATTTTTTTTTATATGAACTTTGTTAGAGATGTATTGCCCAATGAGAAAAAGAATTGATAGTGATGAGGAATTTGAAAATTGAGTGGATTAGAAAGGGTTAAAAACATTTAAGTGAATGAGATGATTGAAAAGGGAAGTTTAAAAATCAAGAAATAAAAAGAAAAGGGTGAAAATTTGAAGAATTAAGAAAGTTGACTTTTGGAGATAGAAAGTTTGACTTGAGAGTTGACTTTTTGTTTTAGGCAAAATTTGAGAAAATGGTCTTCTTGAAACTTGTAGATTATGTTGAGAGCTTTCTGTCGCCATAAAGTTTGCAATTTTTCGATATCGAGAGTGAAAGTTATGGTCAGTCAAAATTTAGGTGTGTATAGGTTGACTTCTATTGTGACTGAAGCTTTAACTAGAAAATTGACCTAGTTAGAGGTTAATTGAGTCTTGAAGTTCTTCAAGAAAGTTGAAGGATTTGATTTAATCTTTATTTTAATATAAATTATGGAATTTTTAGATCATGGAATAATAAGTTATGATTTTTACAAGTTTCTGTTATAGTTTTAGCAAGATTATTAGAGGAAAGAATTTTTGATTTAAAAATTGACTTCCTTAGAGGTCAAATTAATTTTTATGTCCTTCATGAAAGTTGTAGGTGACTTGCTGATCTTCGTATTGATATAGAATATGATGTGTTTGGACTTTGGAGTTGAAAGATAGAATTTTTCAAAGTTTGAGTCATGGCTTAGGGCATTTTAACTTGGACAAAATCTTTGATAAGAAATTTGATCACATTAGAGGCTAAAATTGTTTTCAAGTTCTTCATAGAAGTTGAAGAGCTTCCTTCAAGCTTTCTATAGAGACCAAATTTGTCAAATTTGAAACTCAGAATCAAAAGCTACGATTTTTGAAAAAATTGGATATATATATATATATATATGTTTTGAAAAAAAAGAAGAAAAATTTCGCAGGAGCAATCTCATGAGGGCGAGGCATCGCCCTTGCGAGATCAAAGTTTTATTAATTAATTTTTTTATTTCTTTAACTATTTAATTATTATTTCCATTTTATGTGAAATATGACCCTCTTCCGATCTTTTGCTTATAACTTTTCTGTCCGACATCCGATTGACTTGGTTTTTGAAGCTTTGGATTCCTAAGACAATGAATTTCATTTTTATGGGAAATTTGTGAATTTTTTAGATTAAATTGAGGTTGATTAAATTAATCAAAGTGAGTCAGGAAATGTTCTGGACATAGTTCAGTATTTTGAGAAATTCGGGATCTGTGGAGATCCGATTGAGGTGATTCTTGATTTGGATTAAAATAGAGAAATAGGGCTACATTTGTTATGAAGAAATCAAGTTTCAATTTTGTGATTTAGAATGTCAATAATTGGACGGAAATAATCGTGCTGGAAAATGATTTAGTATAAGACATATCTGAAATTTAGGATGACTAAGCCTATGAAATGAGTGACATATGGCAATAGACTTGAGTGACAAATGGCTTAGAGAATTGAGTGACAAATGGCAGAGGAACTAAGTAACATTTGGAAGCCTAAAAAGCAGACATGTAGCTAGCCTAGAGACTTGACAAGTGTCCTTTAACTAATCTTACACCTACACCATTTGGACAACACATTAAGCTCCATTGTAATGTTTCCACTGTACTCTTTCCCTCTCCTTCCTCTCATAGCCAAATACACACCTCCCTCACATCTTGAGTTTTTGCTCTAAATTTTGTCCACTACCACCTCAAAACCTTTATCAATTTCTTTAGGAAAGATAGTTATATTCTGTTGTCTTCTTCTTATGTTTGCTAAAACTCATCTTACTCCCTCATTGTTCTTGAGATGATCGTGCATGCATGTGAGCAAAGTAGGCATGATATATTAAGGTGGCATTTGAGCTGAACAAGTAAGTGAAATATTGATCTTTGTGGCATATTTTAGAAGAAATTATGATGATTATTCAAGGATAGATTGAATCTGGTATTGGTGTTGAAATTGTGTCAGAAAATGATGAATGAAAGGGGTACCTTTTCTTCTATTTTTTAGATGCATGACAACAATAGTTTATAGGCTATTATATGGATGATTTAAGTTGGGATTTGTAGTATAATAGATGATGAATTCATGCTAAAGATAAATATTATTGAAGTTTTCTTAAATTTGGAAAAGTTAGGACTGCATGTATGATGGTATAAGGTGATTGGTAATGAAACAAATGAGTAGATTTTTGTGAGATTTAATGTAATCAATATGGAAGCTAGATTAGCATGAAATGAAGTAACTTTAAAGGGAACTAATTTCGGAAAATTTTAAGTGGTAGTGATGTCTCTAAGTATGTGGAATTCGTGTAGAATTAAGGGAAGAAAGACAATGCACGATCGTGGCCTGTTGCACAAGCTTCTGTCACGATCGTGGCAAGGTCCCCCATGATCGTAGGCCTAGTTCTGGAATGTTAATTTCAGCCTTGTGTACATGTTGAACCAATTGAGGAAAAGTCACTCTAAATTTGTGTATTTGGATTTTATTAAGGTTCGAAACGAACCTAGATCATTGTTTGATTAATTGGTTAAAACCTTGATAAGTTTAGGTTATTAACTGATGTTATAACTTAAAGAATGTACTGTTTTGGTGTTATTGTAACCAAATCTGGAAATTATGATGTGATGAAGGAATAAAGATGTTCTTATGAATGCAAACATAATCTTAAGGATATGAGTAATGTGTATTAGGCTAGAATGAATGAGTTTTGAAAAACATGAGGCAATTGTGAATGAGAATTAGGTAATTATATGATTATATATTGCTAGAAAAGTTTGGCGAATGAATGATTGATGAATTTGGAGTACATCAAGCTTATTTAAGGTATAAACCTAATTGCAAACTAGTTGTATACAAGCTATAATGTTTGAAAGATCAAGATATTTATATAAGAGTACATACTCAAAAGTCAATTGAGCATGCATTGAAACATGACACATATATGTATGCGTGATTGTATATTCAAATGACTAAAAAATATAGTGATTTGTAAACGATGTGTGTATTGCACAACGATAAAAGTGCAAGGTGATAGTCAACATCTAGACATTACCAAAACATCGAGTCAATAACTTTTTCTAGAGTGTACTGTGAGTTAACTTAGAGGCGTAAACTCATTAAATGTGCTTATTATGAATTGTATGTTTAATTGGAACATGTGTTCAACTGATAGATAAATGCAAAACTTATATCTAAGGAGTTTGATATATATGCATGAGTATATAGAAATGAAACGAAATGAAAACATAATATATGAAATTATGCATCTCATCACATTGAAATGCATGATCTGATAAAGGAGTTGTGACTAGAGTGACCCATGTGTAGAAAAGAGCCTTGAGCTCAGGGTTATGAAAAAAAAAGCCTTACGCTTTGTAGCGCCCCCTCACCGCAGGGTACACATCGGGACGCCCGACACATATGCCACGATAAGGGTACACTACCAGAATAGTTCCACTAATATCCACATGGCATCGCAGTAAATAAAATCACAATATCTAAAAATCAGTAATTTAAAATTTACAAATCAGTCTTAATACAGTCATCCTCAAAAGCTAACCCAGCTGACCGACCTGAGAGTCATCGCGCCTTTGCCAGCAGCTCGCACGGCAGGAAAAGAACATCTTCGGAGCTAGGAGTCTACTCTTTCAGTCCTGAAAAATAGTC
>JANZLD010000237.1:37490745-37508580 GCA_026413575.1 Erythroxylum carthagenense | reverse complement strand
TCTGCGTGGATCACCTTTAGAGATAGTCTCTTTTGGCTATTTAGGTTGATGTCTTCATACCGATACCTGGATCCTGGTTTTCGGGAAAGTCCCGGGAACAAAAATTTTTGTTTTTCGCTGCCGGTACATGTGATGTACCTCCCGGGATTTTCCTACAACATGTAAATACACTTGCTTTCCAGGGCACTATATTTACATACCTCTAACACCTTTTGATGCCTTCTTGCTTGCAGAATTCATCAAATTCTTTACCAATATATTCGTCTCCATTATTTGAGTGCAAAGACTTGATCTTTTTACCAGATTCGAGTTCCACCTATGCTTCGTAAAATTTGAAAGTTGGAAACACATACACCTTCCTCTTGATAAGAAACACCGAACATCTCCTCTAATAATCATCAATGAATGATACAAACAAATTTGTTCCTCCTAGGGACATAACTGCTACTTGCCATACATCAGAGTGAATCAATTCTAGAATTTCTTTGCTTTTGAACTTTGATGTGTTGAACTTCAATCGATGCTATTTACTCACAATGCAATGCTTATAGAAGGGTAGGGATACATTTGTAAGACCTGGAAGTAAATTCTTCTCTGCAAGTATTTTCATCCCTTGTTCTGACATATGTCCAAGCTTTTTATGCCACGTCATTAAAGATTTGTCATCTAGACTAATCTTCGCAATAGATGCCTCTCCTTCTTGCAAAGTTACTTCCTTTAGCATGTACAAATTTGCAAAAATCTTCTCTACTTTCATAAATACCAGCACTCCTTTAATCACTTTCATGATCTTGTTTTGAATCTCAAATCGAAAACTGAGGTCATCCAATTGCAATATAGATAACAAATTCTTCTTCAGGTCGTCCACATGTCGCACTTTTTTAATAGTCTGAGTTGTCCCATCACACATCTTAAACTTGATGGTGTTGATACCAACAATCTTTAGAGCTTGATCATTACAACTGTACACAGATCCCCCCGAGACATATTCATACTGATGGAACCATTCTCTTCGAGAGGTCATATGAAAAGTAGCTGTTGAATTGAGAAGCCATACATCAATAATTCTTCTCTTACCTCCAATAGTTGTTGCTACTTCACATACCATTACACCTCCATCATCTGAAGTATTTACTGCATTTCCTTGAGGAATAGAATCTTTCTTATTCATATTCCAACAATCCTTCTTCAGGTGCCCTTTCTTGCCACAATTGTAGCACTTGAAATTCTTCTTACTCTTGGATTTTGATTTATCATGACTATGACTCTTACTTGGGCAATGTTCCATTGATCTACCTCTAGTCACAACCAAGGCCTCTGCTTATTGTGAATTTATCAGCCTGTCTTCCTTACTTTTATGTCGACTCTCTTCTTCCAGAATAGCAGCTGCAATATTGTCAAAGATTAAAGTGTCTATGATATTTGTTAAATTGATGACGAGTTGATCATACAAATCTGGTAAACTTTAGAGTAGAAGTTACGCATGTTTACTTATCTCTATTGTATGCCCCAATGATGTGAGTTGGAAAAATAGCGTGTTTAAAGTATTTAAGTGCTCCATCATTGAAATGGATTCTACCATATGTAAAGTGTATAGATTCCTCTTCAGAAAAATTTTGTTATGGAGTGATTGGCCTCGTACAATTTTGTAACATGATCCCAAATCTCTTTTGCTTTTTTCTTCTCCTCTATGCTTGACAACACCCCATCTACTAGTGCTAGATGAAGCTTTGCAATAGTATTCCTGTCCATATCATTTCACTTATTATCATCTGTAAATGTTGTCGGTCTTTCGCTGATGGCTGCTAAACAGTTATCTTTTCTCAAGATAGCCTTCATCTTTAACTTCCACAATGAGAAATTACTCCCATTAAACTTTTCAATATCAAATTTTGCTGTCATTGCTTCTATCACGAGCATAATTTTGGCTCTCACTATTTTACATGAATAGTACTCGTATATATAAATTGTACCTGTACGTATAAATATTTTCGTATATGAGAATAATATCATATACCTGAATAGTAATGTATACTTGAATTACAGTTGTTGCACAGTTTAATGCAAAAATAAATGTATGAACAGTTGTCATCTTTTGTGGTTACTGTTCACCAATTTTCATTGTACTCACCGGAACTCTGAACGGATTTCGTCAAAAATTTTATCGTAATTTTCTCACCTCACTCTGATACCACTTGTTGTAAAAATCGACCTAACTAGAGCTGGTTTGAGTTAAATAGGACTGAAAGAATAATAATGAATAGACAAATTTTACGTGAAAAACCCCTAAATTAGGATAAAAATCATGGGCAAGAAAAAGAAATTTCACTATGAAATTTAGGAGTACAATCTCTCTCTATTTTACAAAGAGAAACACTAACTCTCTCACAAAGTAGGAAAAACACTCTCTAAACTTTTGTGGGGATTTAATAAAAGAAGAGATTTCTGGGATATTAGAAAACTGATATGGGAAGGCCTATTTACTCCCCTTTTTTTCTTCCTACTATTTCTGACTTTGTGCAGTCGACTGCCTTCTTTCTTGACTTTGGTGTAGTTGGCAACAACACATATAAAAACGAAAACTTATGTGATTTTTTTCTTCTTTTTAAAAGAAAATTAAGTGGAAATAAATATTAAGAATTAAAAGGTTATTTAACCATGGAAAACATGTATCTAAGTCTATTAGTAATAATAGAACAAATTAATTATGGTTCCAGTCTTAACTAATAACCTTTTTAGTATACACATAATATGTGTTTGAAGTTAAGCTTACTCCCATAATCAAACTAGACTATTAAGTATTCATCAAAAGTGAGTATATATATGTATATGCTTACAAAAGGGGTGCCAAAATGGATCATAACAATATCTGAATGCAATTTTCCTAGGACTTGGCCGAAAATTGCATCATGACTTGCCTTTTTCATTAATTCCTGTTGCTCTATCCCTAATGCAGAAGAAGTGCTAGTTTCATTAGATTTGGACGAAGCAATGCAAAATGATTTGGCTATTATAGTTTCCATTGATCTGTTTCCCTGACCCTTTTTTTTTATGAAATTGAATTTGCATTAACTATAAACAAAACTGAAACATTACAATGGGTTCTAAACTAATAAGATATATACAAGAACAAAAGAGTAAGAAATGAAGTTAGTAGTGTATCCTGAGAAGTCATATTAAAGATTCCACTTAAGTTTCATGTCGGGGGAAGTTTCATGTCGAGGGAAAGAAAATAAAGAAGATTTTTAGTACTTAAGGCTATTCTAATCCAATTAACTATCCTGTTAGCTACTTGGTATTTCTCTTCCTCATGATTAGTAAATAAATGAGTGTTACATTCCTTCCAAAGAAAGTATATAGAAGTAGTGAAGGCAACTTTAAAAAGAATAAGATTAGGCCTTCCATATTGAGAGTTCCTGATGGCCCAATTAAGAGATTGTTACTAAGAATAATAATAGCCATGAACAGATATCAGGTGCAAAATGCTACTCCAGACTACATTAGAGTAACTGCAGAGAAAAAAGAGATGATCTTGGTTCTCAGTTGCCATTTTACATAAGACATAAATTGTATTAGTAGTTTCATGCCATCTATTCTTAGTCCCAAGTTTGCTCTTAATCCCAAGCCAAGAAATAAAAGAGGCCTTTGGGTGGATTAAATTCTGCCATGAAAGCGTAAACCAAGGTGCCTCCATTAGACCCTTAACGAGTAGCTGATGACAAGATTTATTAGAGAATGTACCACTCATAGTAATAAACTAACTTATAAAATCATCTTCCAATACATTAACTCGTTGGGGTAAGAATTGGACCAGATTTTCAAAACCTTGGAAACTCCCACAATAATGACCATTGTAAAGAAAAGATAAGACCTTTAGATTGAGAGAAATTATGCTTTTCAATAGCAGAATTTGTGTGTTGCAGATGAGTGGACTCGAGTTAATCTATTTATCATACCAAATTCAAGTCCGAGCACCATTGCTAATCTTGTGTTTGACACAAGGATAAACTAAGCCTCTCATCTTCATCATCTGGATAAGTATCCATGAGAACTCCCTTCTATAAGGAGCTTGCCAAAAATATAGATTTTTCATGTGAAACTCATGGATCCATTTGACCCATAATGCATTATGATCAGTGTACAACCTCCAGAGCCTCTTGTACATTAAAATTTTCTGCATGGTATAGATAAAAACAATCCTTAGACTTCCAAATTTCTTAGGAATAACAATCTCACTCCATTTAACCTTGACATTCCATGAGTTCTCAAATCAATTAGTCTATAGGAATGCTTTTAAAACTCTATTGGCTATATGAGCAGTCCAGTAGATATGAAAGCTACTTAAGACAGATATAATAAGAGTAATTCAGGCAACATAAGAAAGAAACTTGTTTTGCCATGCATTCACTATGCCTTAATTCTTTCAAGAAGGGGGGAGACAATCATTAAACTTTGGCTTGGAGGCAGTGATAGGAACAATCAAATAGGAGAGAGGAGTAGATTGCACATTTAGCCCAACCAGACACTAAATTTTAGTAAGATTTCTCACATTAGTATAGAGGCACAAACAACTTTTAGCAGAGTTAAGTTTCAAACTTGACTAATCTATAAATAGCTCCAATGCATGAATCATCATGGTTATCGACTGTGAATCAAAACCACAAAGGATCAAAAGATCGCGTACATACATAAGATGCATGAGATTGAGGCTTTTACATTTGTAATGAAATTGGAAGTTCCTATTGCAAGATATCAACTTAGAAGTCAGTCGAGAAAATCCTTCCATCTTAAGAGTGAAAAAATAAGGTGCAAAGTATCTCATTGATGAATTCCTTTAGCAATCTTAAGAGGCTTAATTGGAACCTCATTCACTAGAATACTCAGAAAAGGAGTTTGAATGCATGTCATGATCCATTCTATAAACTTAGAAGGCAACTGCAAGGCTTCAAGACAAACTCACACAAACCTCCAACTCACAATATCAAAAGCTTTAAAGAAATCAACTTTAATAAAGCAGTTTTTGAGTTTCTTGCCTGTATTATACTCTTTCAGTAGTTCCTGCAGAAGAAGAATGTTATCCCCAACATTATGTTTAGGGATTAAAGCCCCTTAGGCCATGTTAATGATGCTAGAAATAGCCTTCTTGAGTCATTAAGCTAGAATTTTGGAAATCACTTTATAAATAGCATTGCAACAAAAGAGAGGCCAAAAATCACTATAAGGATTACTTCTTTTCGGCACTAAGCAAATGTAGGTATGATTCAATGCACGAAGCATTTTGAAAGAAGAAAAGAATTCCAATACAAACTCAATTAAAAGCTTACCAGTAATGTCCCAAGTATGTTGTGAAAAGAGAACAGTGAATCCATCTAGACCTAGTGTTTTAGACGGTTTCAAATTGAGTAATACTCTCTTAACATCATGCTCTGTTATAGGAGACATCAATATATCTTTTGTATTTTGATCAATTGAACATTCAAACATCCTCCTCATATTCGGACTAGGCATAGAGCAAGTATCTATCCCTATAAGATTAAGAAAATGATTACAAGCTAATTCTTGTAACTGTATCGAGTCTAAATAGCTCTATTCCCTACTGTCTCAGAGCATATAAATTTTGTTGTTATTTCGTCAGGCTAGTAAGGAGGAGTGAAAGTACTTGGAATTAGAGTCCCCATCCTTTAGCCAGTTCACTCGGGATTTCTGTTGAAGAATAGATGTTCGAAGTGTAAGAGCTAAGATATAATCTTAAAGGCAAAGCACTTAAACATTCCTGAGCTCTAGATTGTGAGAATCATCATAACAGACAGTTTGTGCTAGAATAAGTCTCTCTTTTCAAGACATAAGGCTAAGGTTTTGGCTTGACATGAAACCTTTAGGGGCTTCCTACACCAATTTAAGCTTCTGGAGTAACTAAAATGATTTTTAAAAAACAATGTTATTACCCCAACATTGACTCCTTAGATAAAAAAAACCAGCTCTTTGGGTTAATTCATTAAAGAAACGGAATGGTGCAGCCACTTTCCTAAATTCCCCTCGCATATGTATCAGCATATATGAATGGTCTGACAATAGATTCTCCCCAAAATGTATATAGGAACTACAAAAATGTGTCAACCATAAAGAGTTGACATCTATCCAACTTCTTACGGAATAGTAAACTTCCTTGATAATTATTGGACCAAGTAATCTCCTAGTAAATATGAGGTCCACCAAGTCCATCATACTTAAGAAATTAAACAATTCTTTGGTCAATCCTAGATTGAACTGGCGACCTTCCTCAATTTTAGTAGAGTTCAGCGAGCAATTATAATCTCCCACCACAAGCTAAGGTTGAGATATTCAAAGCTGAATATTTTCCAAGTCCCCCCAGAGTTGATTTCTTTGAAATCTAAAATTTGAAGCATACACAAGATTCAATTCAAAAGTTGAGGTAAGACTATGAAATTGACATTGAAGATGAATAAGTTGATCGGTATTTTCCGTCACTTAAACTCCAATCTATTCCTTATTGAAGAGATAGATAATTATGGTATTATAGGGTGATTGATGGTTGGAGATTAACTCCTAATTAGCTCCCAGAAACTTATGAGGGAGAGTGGGTTTTGGGTTTCCAAAAGGCCTATGACACAAGGCTTCCTATCCTGCACGATCTCCTTCACCAATGACTTTTTAAAAGGGTCATTAGGCCCCCTAGATTCCACACAAAAACTGTTATGAATGGGAGAAGCTCCCAATTAAAAAGGTCATTAGCCTCCCCTAGATTCCACACAAAAAATGTCATGAATGGGAGAAGCTCCCAATTACTTGGGTTTTGTTTTCTTTTTCTCACTGATTTGTGTTTAGCATTTTTAGGCTGCACCCAAAAATCATCCTAAACTTTAAAAAAATTAACCTCAAGTGGAGTGGAATGAGTTTCCATATCCTTAGTATCTATACATTCGAAGATAGTATCATCATATTTAAGAACATATTCAACATCCGAATTTAACCGTGGAGTACTCTCTATCATCTTTAGTTCTAAAGTTGTGTTTGGATTTTCTACTTTATCTGTAAGTTGTGGCCAAGTTGTAACATCAGCAACAATTGCATTCTCAACAGTCCCTATGTCTTTGTATTCCAAAGTAGTATCAACTCCTAAAATCCAGACTATCCAACACTCTGCATTAACATCAGCCACTCCCAACTTCTCCACTGACTCAATCACATCCATAGCCTTGCTATATTATTGATTATTAGATACATCAACCTCAGTCGCAAGAGGAGGGGGGTCTGCATCTCCTAAATTAGCTAATTTATCACCTTTAGAATTAATTACATCTTTTGGTTCAGCAGAGGGCATAGACCCAACAGGTTCTACCAGATGAGTAATCTCCTTTCCACTATAGTTAGAGTCCCTAGCCTTATATGATCGTAGGAAGGAGCTAGAGGTCATAGTTCATCCTGCCATCCAGTTTTAAAAACCTTACCCATTGGTACCCATTGTTTGTCTACGTTACTAGGCTTCTAAAGGTAACTGATATGTATCTCAGTTTTTACCAATTCCCTATCATCACCGAGCCTTAGGATAGGTAAACTATCCGAAAGAGACGCTTATTTAGGAATTTCAATACACAACTTGAAGTAGCAAATTCACTCCATGGAGGCTATTTGAGAGTCGATACACACCCGTTTCTCCAATGAGGTAGCCAAAAAACTCAATCCCTCAACAATCCAGAATTCCATTGGCAAATTATGAACGTTAACCCACATAGGGATAACATCAATTTGTCCCCTATCCAACACCATACCTTTTTTCCACCTTTGTATAAATAGAGGTTCATCACCGAAGTTCCATGGTCCCTGCTCCACTATTTCTGTAAGGTGAGAGTCATTAGAAAATTTAAACAACGTTCCATCCTCACGGAGCATCATTTTTTCAAGCTCTTTTTCCCCGTCGTGCCTTCACCCATGCGTTTACTGTAAGGAAGGCTGGGTGTATGGACTAAAAAAAAACCCAATTAGTGCAGAGGACCATGCCTTTGCACCTGCATGTAACAACTCAATCGAAGGGGATAAAACCCAATTCTAAAGCACATTTGAATAGTATTTCAATGCACCTTTATTATATTGAAACTGAATCTTTGTTTCCATACGTTATTGCTATGGGAGTTTTCCGAAGATTGCCTAGTCGTTGCCTTCTTTCTGATAGCCACTAGAGATGAGATCAACAAAGATTGCCTAGTCCTTCTTTTTGACTAACCCTGAAGGCAAGATCTGAGCATGAGAGAGGGGAGGGAAGTTATCGTTAGAGAGTGAACTATCTCCCTTCTCCATAGACACCATTAGGAGGCTTAAAGACAAGTGCTCTGGTGAGGCTGGGCCTCAACCACTGTTAGGGGCAAGATTGTACAGTAACTCTCGAGAATGACTAGGGAAATGTTTTCCCAAAAAAGGAAGGAGGGAAGGGCAAAAAGGAAAAATCTGTAGGGAGATAGTTTTCTTAGAACGAATATGCCCCTTGAGTAATGTTGTTGTGACACTACGATCATTGCTTCCAGATTGGAACCAAAGTTGCGAATATCGTACCAGACTTGGTACCGGATTGAGTTCTAGTATGATACTATACTAGTACCGATCAATACCAGATATCGTTTTAGGTATAAATTTATAAAATATTCCTTAAAATTTTTAAAATTTGCAAAATAGTTCATTGGTATATTGTACAGTTGTATTGTATACTTTACAAGTTTACTGTTTATATCAACCATGTTTTCAAAAATCATAATAATAAATAATAATCACAATTAATATGAAATAAAAATAATTTTTAAATATTTCACATATAAATAATAACCACAATTAATATAAAAAAGAAAATCTTCATCATACAAATATAAAATTAAGAATAATACAAAGTATTTAAAATATTACAATAATACAAATTTATCATTTTAATAAATAATAATTTCATCAAAAATTCAATAAAAAGAACAATAAATATCCTTCAACAATTTACAAAAAAAGTTCATGACGAAGAACCAATCAAGTAGAAGTTAAACCTGAAATAAAAACGTTTACAATTACATTATATATATAGAATTTAACATAAACATCAAATATAAGTAAAATTAAAAGAAGAGAAAAAACAAAAACTTGTAACGAAATTCAATCGTCAAGAGAGGATAGTCGCTATAACCGTACTGACCCCATTTATCATTTGGTACAAAATCCTCATTATCGAGAGGAGCTTATCATCATTATCATTCAAATTTAATGCACCAAATGATATATCAATGCTTTCTCATCTAAGGTTATCTTTCAAGTCATTAACATCTACTAAATTCGGTTCTTCAAAAATCCAATTCACCAAAAGATCAATATTATAAATGGAAATTGGGTCAGTTCAACTACTTGTGCTATTAAGACTCCTAGTAAACAATTAAATTTAATTATTAGAAAATCATAAGAAATTATATTGAAATTAATAATGATAATAACATATTTTTCCCGAAGCTTTAATAATGAACAAAAACTAAGTCATTCAATCTCTTATGCTCCAATCTATTCCTTTTCTTTGAGTGGATAAATTTAAATGTGTTCCAGTTTTATTTATAGTCTGTTGCACTCACACATTGAATTAAAATCTGAATTGCAAAATTTTTCAATTCTGGAACACCATTTTCGAATTAATCCCACCAAGAATCTGTAAGTCATAAGATAACAAAAGTAGTGTTATAAACAAAAGAAACTGACAATTAATTTTCAACAAATAAGAAAAAGGAAATAACTAATACCTGGAGAAAATTTTCCTCTTTATCGAATAGCAATCGGCGTTCCAAAATTTCCATAAGATAATTTGTAAAGCTCTATTTGTGAGCTTAAAAGATCTTCATTGCGTCAATGCTAACAATCGTTGTAATAGTTAAAAGCATTCCTTTATTAACTTTAGCTTTCTTAGTAAGATCTAGTCTAAAATAGACACTAGGATTCAAAAATACCTCAGCTGCAAAAAAATGGAGAAAAAAGTTGTCTTTCCCTTCTCTCATTAATGACTGAAAGATATGGTGTGTATAAAGAAGACTTACATTTTATATTGGCCTTGATTACTTCCGTCGCTCTCTCCATGACATCAAAAATATAACTCATTATTGGCTTTTTTTCACTATTAGCCAAGCAAAGCACCCTCACAAAGGCTCATAAACTCGGATAACAAATGACATTGAGACCAAAATTCTCTATCTTCCAGTATAATATTACAAACCTCTACTCCAGCATTAGACTTAGCATACTGTCCACTTATCACTTGTAAACATTTGTCTTTATTCTTTCTTCATCGAAACAAAAGACTTAAGTAATAAGAAATTTGTTACAAATCTTGTCATAACAGGATGACACAAATTTCTACCATTGGTAAATTCCTTTCTTATCAAATTCAATACCCATGTACGATCATAAATGAACTTTGTTACTTTTTTTAGCTTTCTGCATAGTCTCATCAATAACATGGAAATATCTAGAATCCCCTATATTCTCTAACATTAAGTCAATATAATGTGTATCACAAGGCGTCCAAAAAAATGAATTATACGTATTCTGCAACCTTTTTCCTTAACTTTCTAGCTTTAGCATTTTTTGAGAAAAATTTTCCAGGTTTAGCATTTTTAGGAAAATTTTTTAAAATTACAAATTGGTCTTCAACTTTTTCGAATTTTATGGTACCAGCAAATATGTCCCGGTATTGTACGTACCAGTTGGTACTGAACGAAAAATACCAGTACCAACCGGTATTAAAGGTTGCTACTGAAGGAACGAATACTGTTCCGTTTTCCGACCAATATGGTACATACTGACCGATATTAACAAGTACGAAACAGCATTCGTTCCCATGATAGGAACCTCGACTCAGATCATATAAGATCATTACTTCTAGACCGGAACCTGGACTTAGATCATAAACCTATTAGCCTTTACTTTGACCAGACATGACTTACGATCCTCTAGTCAACCTCGGAGCCCATTCCTTGGCCTTTGCCAACCTGTATCTAAATTAACTAATTACCAAGCTTTTAATCACCCGTCTTATTTTAGAAGTTAAATACCACTTGAATCAAATCCTTTACTAAGTGACATATTTGAAACATATAATTCAAATATCCATAGTCCAAGTTTCAAGCTTTTACTTAAGAAACAGCTTCAATTTTCTTGCAAATAAGTTCATACCATAGATGAAGTTGGCCAAGAAGAGAAGGAAAAGTTGTAGAGCTACTCTTTGTGATAACAAGGAAAGAATTACATGAGCGTGCTGACGTACTTGGATCGATGAAAGGGCGATTTTACCTTCACCCACTTGAGAGAATTAACAAGTGAGACATCACTTTTGAGTGCCTCAACATCTAGTGTGTCACTAATATCATAATGCCCGTCGACGTAGAATTGGGACCCCCCAAGAAGTAATGGAATTCGCTTACAGTCTTATGTAATTGGCAAAACTGTTGGTTCAGTGTGAATGTTCTAAATTGTAGTATGTATTCGTCACGTCAAAGTTATGACAGAATGATGATATCCCCGCTACTACATATACCCCAAGGCATTTTATCAGATCCCATGTCACATTTTTTAAAATCTTCTTTTAGAAGATGAAGTTCCAATTTAGAGAAGTTTGACAAAAGAAAGGTAAATTCATGAATCTCTTTGAAAGAGCCGAGAATGAAAATTTGACAGCTCAACCCTGAGATTCTTATAAAAATAGTGATGAATTCCTGTGGTAGGAAGCCCTTCAACATACTTGGAATCACCGTTCGTTGATGATGAAAAAATGATTTCACAGCCCCAGCTTTGAATGCTTGATGCTTCATCTTTCTTTCAGGCCAACTATAAGACCACATGTCTAAATGCGAAACTTCTTGGTGGTGGGTGAAACTAGATTAGGCTTCATGTTCATCATCTCGTCTCCGAACTCGGATACTTTTAAGTACCGAAAGGCAACTAAACTCGGGACTGGGTCCATGTAACCTGATAAAATACTACTAGCTCATTGATTTCGTTTACCTCGTAATTTCAGCGCGAAAGTACGTGTCGACCAGACAATTTTTTGTGGCAAGGAGATGTTAATAGTTTCTCCTGTGCTCATTAATTATTAGAACCAGAACATGAGAGCAATATTATATACTGAGGAGGTAACTAGCTTAATTCTCCTATTTCCATGTGATAAAGGCCTATCTTAAGTTCGACGTTGCTCTGTATGAAAGAAACAGCAAGGTTTGACATCGAGTTTTGCTATCTTATACATGTAGTCCACCAAAATCATCAAAACAGGGAGAGTAGGAACTATGGCATTGTTCAGGAGAGAACACTGAAGGGGTTTGCTATTGCGCACACAATGTGCATGGGATGGTCTAATACTAGGGGGTTAAGCAAAATCTAGCTCAAAGGGCGAATAATGGATTGAAAACGAATTTTCTGAAAAAGAAAGAACAGAAACATCATGATTAAACTGAAAAAAAACAAGCTTCTCCGACCTATCCATAAACTCGCCCTCATTCTTTTTATTACTTTGCTAGGTACAATGGTTGATGCAACGTCATTTTCCGGGCCGCTATTCAGATTGACCCCACCGTTGCCCGCTGAGCAAGTATGCTTTACAATTACAGCTTCACAACACGCCTGTCAGAAGCATTACTCAAAACAACTTGTACAACAAACTTGTAGAGCGATGTGCTAGGAATGCCGATCATTTTCTCGTTTGCACAACAATCCAACGTTTCTCTTTACTTTTCTTGCGTTCGCAGCATATCGAAAACCGAGTCATGGAAGTTTTGGGAAAGACGAATATTATTACATTAAGAAAGAAAGGAAATGACAATGGCGATCACAGAAAAGGGACCTCTAGAGTAACACTTCTTTCTCAAGGCAAATGTTCCTCGTTGAATAGAACTTGTTCTGTGATCAAAATGACGGACTGTACTTCCCTGAAGTTTTATCCATACGATCATTTTCTAAACATTCATCAGGATATATTTTTGCAGTGCTTCCAGTGGAAAGCACATCAAATCATATCTGAGCCAAATTTGTACTTACCAATTGCTGAACACAGTGGGCTTAACCCCATAACATTCAGGTCTCATAATGCATTTTCTTCCGACATACTTGCAAGAACGCCCAAACACTAGCTATACTAGAATATAGGCGCTCTCAAAAACGAAATAACATACACGTTCAGAAATTATGACTCATCTTTGACATAGGACGCTAACTTCTCATATTTTCCTGCACACATTGCTCAAAGAATTTCAAAGTTTGGCAACTGGGCATCTATGGTAGCTTGCCAGGCCATGCTTTGTAAGAAGGTATTCAATGGACAGGGAAAAAGGTGGATAAACGCTAATGGAAGGAAAGCCATAAACTAATTCCTGCCACAAGAGGGCTGCTCTGAAATAAACTATTGATATCCAAACAAATACCAGGAAAGAGAACCAGGTAAAACTCATTTTGTAGGAACAAAGGGCTAATGTCACACAACATGCCAATAATGAAAATCAGTGAATCCACAACCAAGCATCAAGCAAAAGTGAATCTTGATAAAGGTGTGCAGGTGAAAAACTTGACCACATTAGGAGTCATGCAATGTACAAACCTTTGAAATCTTTACATTTCAGATAATGCACTTTGATTGGTAGTACAAGGAATACGAGATAATCTACAAATTGGTCCAGAAAGAATATCTTCCAGGGCTGAAGGAGATCCATCACTGCGGATATTGTTGAAAACCACAGTATTTGGGTTTCCAGTGAATGATTGCCTTATTGATTTTAGGGCATTGAAGCGACCATCTTTGTAGAAAGATTCCAATTCATCAACAACCTATATTACAAGTATAAAATCATAAATCTGGAAGAATGAATGTGGAGAAGGATGAATCTTTAAAAGCATTGAAAGATCCTCTTCAATGAATGATGTCATTTTTAGTTTTCCCAAAAAGAAAACAAGGACAGAGAATAAATAACTTATACAAGGTATTAAAAATTTTTGGATGAATTAAAGTTGATTTTTCCCTTTATCCGCAGCTCTTCATTTTGCAAAACGTCTAGAGTATTCTAGGTCTGTATCAGTCAAAATGCTAAAAGAATACCAAGACGGAGACTGAAGATATGTCAACGGCCTTCAAGTGAACAAGCTCCAAAAGTCTCTCAGGTGTAGAGACAAGAAACTCAGGTTCACATTTCTTCAAACTACAAAGAAGGCAGAAACTTTTTGTGAGCAATATAATGGAGAAAAGATATCAATTCAGCTATTTATCCGCACAAGCTGAAATAGCATGTTCACAAAATGCACTCATTCAATGGTTACTACATATATCCAAATAAATATGCAAACAACCACATGGACAACATTCAGAAATTTATACAGAAAGGTGAATATGTGTAAGTATAAGCAGTCACAAACAGTGAGCAAGGACAGAAGAGAGTAATTCAGAGAATATGGTCCCAGTTACCCTTGAATCTGATAATCTAAGGATGCACCGGCATGTAAACTGACAGTATGTATGCCAAAAGCTTTCAGGGGTTTGCACACCATACGCACCTAGTATAATATAGGAGCAAAAGAATGAGAAAACTAAATATGCACACTATTGCATTGCCAACCAAAACAAATGGAGATAATTTTAAAAATTATGTAAAGGAAAAACAAAATAAATAAATAACAAACCTTGGCAGCTTTTTCTTGGGATGGAACAAGGAAAAGAAGAAATGGTGTGGCAAATGATAATCCCTGTTTCTCCTTTCTTGCTATTGTATCAGCTGCAGTAGAAACCATCCATGCGATTTGTTTGATTGTACAGGAAGATCCACTTGTCTCCAATAAATCTCCTCCAGTTGAGTAACATTGCAAGAAATCCACTCCCCATGGTTCAGCATACAGAGGCCTATATTCCTCCTCACTATAGTTTCCCTCACCCCGCAATTCCTTTTCTATCTCATTCAAGCACATAATAAGAAACCTCGACGGGTAATCCAAGATTTCAGAGGCCTTTCTTTGTTGATCTCGTCCACCATTCTTTCCATTCAGTGGAGTACCTGTGCTTGCCGAATCAGCAGGGTTCTTAAAGCCTGTTTTATGCTCAACCCTCAAATTCATAGCCTTGTTATCTTTATGCTCCAGTTGATTCATCCGTCCCTCGTGACCACTAACAAATTCTTTGCTTGGAACAATTGTTTTTCCCTTCACATTCACCTTTCCATTCACTGGGATCTTTTCACTCCCTCTAAAATCTTTCTTACCATGCCAATCATTAAACGGATCCTCTGAAGTGGGAAGGCTAAAGCACATCCCCTGTTCATCACATGTAAACAGATGCTAAGCACCTTTCCATCTTAGGCTAACAAGGCTCGGAAACCACAACAGTAACCGAACATGCAGACAAATTAAGGAAAAAGAAAAGGAAAACAAAAGCCATCTTCTTCACCTCAAATTCTCTTAAACTCAAAATTCTTATCATCTATACCCTCACTCACGATTAAAAATACAGAAAAAAATCAGATATAAAGACATGGGAAAAAGGCTGTCTCTTAGTAGAACTCGTAAAGAAAACGAATTGCCAACAAAGCGCAACGCTTAAATTTGCTTCTTTATTTATGGTATAGTTATACCTGGCACTTGCGGCGTTTTCCAGACAGACGACGCTTCTTGGCGGCAATTATGGAAGCAACACGAGCAGACACACTCGATTTGTCCTGGTTCATTCTCCTTCTTCTCGCTTTGTTCTTCTTCCTGGTCACTGCATCTTCTCCTTTTGCCATTATCAACTTCAAAGTTCAAATGTTTTTCACCAACACCAACACAGAGGGGTTTCTGTACTGGAAACACTGAGTCGGCGGGTTTAGCAGGCTGCAAAGGCAAAGCAAACATCGAGATGGGTGTTTTGCCTATTATGGACATTTTGCAAACAGTGGGCAGAGTGGTCATTTGAAGACTCGGTAGGCTGCAATTGCACTACTTTGCGCTTACTAGGGTATTAATTATGTTATGTTTCGAGTGATTTCAAGTTTCTTCATTTGGGCCTTCCAGGGCTATCTGAGGTTCGGAGTGAGTCCTACACCAGGCTTGACTTCTGGCAGGCCCACCTCAGCTTGCAAACTTCTTCTTGTCTCTCGAAAAAAAAGGTGAAAGAGTGTAAATTAAATGTTAATATTTTTTTCAATCAAAATACAAGTTAGAACTTAATCATTTTGAAGTGGTCAAAATAAATCTTAACATTTATAAGACATTCAATATAAATATTAAATGTACAGAAAATTAAATATAACTAAGTTTCCGTTTGTTATGTGTTTTGTCAACGTTTACTAGATATATATTTTATTTTTTAATTTGATACATGGGTTATACTATGTCACCATGATGCCACATACCCAAAGGATTCACATGTAATATTTAATTTTCATTTTAAGATATTAACAAATATTAATTTAATTACAATTAACTATGATTAACTAATTAACTTAATTATAATCTAATTAACTTAAATATATGAAGAATCATAGTTCCGTTAAGCTTGGCGTCCCCTCCTTCATGTGAATGATATCCTTAGCTATTTAAATGTTTTAGGCTTGGACGCTGAAGTCATGTCCTTGTTTCCTTTTTCTTATGTCTATTACTTGTTTTCTGTAACTCGACAAAAAAAAAAAAAAAAGGAACAGAGGAATTAAAAAGAACAAAGAAATCAAGGGAAATTTGTTACTTGAATTTGTGATTGATTACTTTTATAATTTTCTAGTCCAAATTGAATGATTGAATTAAAATATTTTTTGTTAGGCAAAAGGTCTAATTTGCTCCTCAACATATTACAAAATGTCTAAGTTAGCTCTATTGTGATCTATGGTACGAATTCACCCATTTACATATACAAAAGAGATCAATTCTTCCCAAAAAGAGTCATTATGTGAACTTTTTATTATTTAGGCATGACGCCCCTTGTTGTGAGAATATGTTGCCTATTAGATCAACGAATATGCCAACATGATAGTTGATACAACATTTATTATTTAATTTAATTATTAATTTTTAAAAGTTAAAAATGTATCTTTATCTTTCTTTCCTGTCTCTACGAAGCCTTTTAGGGAAGAAACACAAGCTCCTAGAGCCTTTCAAGAATCTCTTGACTATTTTGTCCCTCTACGTCCCAATCCCTCTAATGCTCCTCTATTCCTCATTTTCTCTTAAGTAATGGACCTCTCCCGTCAACCAATTCTCTCTCAATATTAAGTTTATTAAGTAACCCAAAAATTAACCTATTGAGAGAAGGAGAAGAGAGTCCCTATTTGTATGTGTAAGGAAGACAATGGTAGAAGAACTATAGTTATAGACTGGAAAGTGACCTAGAATGATGGATAATTGGGGGGAAATGCGGCTGGGAGCTGACAACGTGAATTATGATGGTGAAGAAGTAGGTGATGATCTTGAATAGGACAACTGGTGCAGGATGGCTAAAAGCAAGCAAAAGTTAATGGTGGCTAACATATGGAAGGTTTTTAGTTAGGAGATAATTATTGCATAGTTGCATACACAACGTTGAGTAGGAAAAGGTCTTGAAGCAAGTTGAAGATAGGTAATACATGGAGGAATGTAGCACTCCACACCCGACGAGACCCAAACCCGATATCCACGGCGATATCCGAGTCCGTGACCCGCGAGGGTGGCGTACTAGGACGATCACCAACATTTTAAAGCTCTTTATAACATTTGCTTTCTCATTTAAAACAGTTGAGTGCGTATAACAGTAAAGATTCGGGCCCAACACTAATTATTAATCAAATCAGTTTATATACATATAATCATTTCCAAAACTGGCCCAATACA
>JANZLD010000237.1:37325323-37341796 GCA_026413575.1 Erythroxylum carthagenense | reverse complement strand
TGCATTAGTGAGAGAACTTTGGTATCATATCATGGTGTATTTTATAAGAGGACCCTCGTGGTCATTGTATTACCAGTTATGTTTTGTAAATGGTTTTCCACATAATGTAGTGTAAGAGTATGTTTGTTTCAAAAAAATTTGTATACTATGATTTGACTGATTGATGTAGCATGCCACCCTCGCAGGGCACGGACTTGGATATCATTATCGATATCAGGTTTGGGTCTTACGGGAGTGGGGTGTTACAGGTAAGATATTATAAAAGAAGTTTTTAGGTTAAAAAAATTGAAGGAAATCATACAAACTTATTCCCACATGTTTTAACTTAAATTAACCCAATACTCATTTGATTCAACTAGCATCCCTTTTAATCACTTTTTTCTTTTTTTTTTTTTTTGCATGAACATCAAAGAAGAGATCTTTTCCTTTATTTTACTTCTCCCCCAATATAAAAAAAATGAAAAATCCAAATAATGAAACCTGAATCAATTTATTCACTTTTCATGGAAATATTCAAAATCCTATGTAAATAAGGTCATCAATGTAATTCTTTCAATTTATGGGTTCAAAAGTATTAAGGCATCAACAACAAGAAGGGTAAAAATGGCTTGCAACAAGGTTATTATGAAAGAAAAGAAATGATAAGTCTTAAATTTGTTTTTCTAGAGATAAAAAGTAAGGTAGACTTATTTAGATAAAAATGGTTATCCTAAGTATCCTTATCATCTTTATGCACAAACTCATCAAAATTGCGACGGAATATTTCGGTCGGTATTTTTAGCTACGGGAAGTTCACCGACCGATTTTTGGGCTACCAAATTCTGTCGGTGATTAGTTTCATCGACGAAAATCTGTTATTTACCGATGGTAATTTCCGTAAAAAAAACGCGAATTTCTTGTAGTGGTGGTCTTAACATGTATTCAAAAGAAATTTCTAGCATAAATAAGATATGCTTGATAACAGACAACAAAAAGATATATATGAGCACAAGTGTGATGGATTCTCTTAGGCTAAAAGCTCACGTAGATGTCAAAAATACATCGAGTCTTGCACACTTTTATTTGAAAAAAGCAATGAGATATTTAAAATAATTTAATGAAAACAATAATCATGCTTGCCTCTCTCATACATTATTTCTTAAACCAAAAATGCACCCTAACTTAAGAATTATAACAACAATCAGAAAATTATGAGGCTATTATGAGGAATAATCAACATATGAACCATAACATCATAAGTCCAAGCAAAGTCACAAAGTTCATCATAATATAAACACTCGCTTGTCTACACCTAAATCATTCATTGTCCCTAATGTATGCATAAGATACCCACATCTCACAAAAATAACTAACACAAATAAAGCACAAAGTAGAAGTCTTGCTTGAGTTGGGACCATTTGAAAGGAGATGTACTATAGTATGTGGACATAGAGGTACCACCACTATAAATTGAAGCAAAGCATTCAAATTCTTCTCAATTTTAGAAAAATTAGGTTATAATATTTCTAGTGGAAAATGATACTTATGTCAGATTGGTGGAGCCGAAAGATAAAAAGACGATGGAATGTCACAATCCTTTTGTTGCGTTGACGATGAACCGCTCTAGGGACGATCACATGGTATAAAATGAAACATTCTTCTTTATTGCTTGAGTGCCCCTATCCTAATTAAAAAATCCATACCCAAAGGTTCCATCTCACAAGTGATATACATGTTAGTGTTATTCATATTAAGCAAACTCATATTAATAGTCGAAGGAGTGATAAGGGAACTAAGACATAAATTCTTGTTAGAAAAGAGAACATTGTTATATTACATTGGCAACCAATCACCTAAAATGACTTAAAATTTGTTTACCATAAACTAAATAAAGAACAACTCAGCTTTAGTGCAAGTATAAGTTGTAGACTTTCGTCCTGAATAATTAAAAGCCAAGAAACATTGTATATAAATCCACTCCATCTCATTAAGATAACTACCCTTAGATTTACATGGATGATAAAAAACAGGTTAGAAGGCATTGATTTTTGTACTTGAAAAGAATTAAACTCACCATAGCCTATAATAGATTCTTTGTACTGAGTCAAATTAACATATTCTTCATTTTTTAACCCTAAGGCTAAATTTATATCAACGACGCTCTGTTTGAATTCGACACCCCTTAATATGTACGATATCACATTAGGAGTAAGTAAAGTAAAATTGTCCAGTTTATCAAATTTAAAGATAGTATAAAACTCCTAGCTAATTTAGTAAAGACTAGACAACGAATCAATAAAAATATTTCCAACTCATGTTAATAAGCAAATCATAAAATTTTTCTTTAATTTGCAAATCCTCTAAGATAGTTTACATACTTACACACATTAATATGTCGGGATTTGAGAGCAATGTACCATTGTTTTGTGTTCTTTAGTGTTGAAAGTGAGATAATCGTGCAAGTCTAACTCAGTTGGTGGCAAGACAGAGATGTTTTTGGTTATTCATGCATGCTTCATTTTAGTACTAGTTTTAGGTCCTATAATAGATTGCTGCTGTGTAGTTGCAATCACCGACGATTTTTCTTTTGCTACGATCGTGGTAGTAGCTTTAGGACATCCCATGATAACGAAAAGCATAATAGAAAACTACTTTGAAAAATAATGAAAACAACTTAATAATGATTAAAATTAAAATGAAAGGAAAGCAACTATAAGTAATTGATAAAAATAAAATAAAAAAATAGAAAATTAGAACCATAAAATAATTAGTAAGTGTTGGTGGTGGGTTTGGTGTTGTATGGACACAAGTTGTTAGGGCTGAGTGATGTGTGTAAGTTGTTGCAATGTTAAGTGTCTTAAACTCTCCTACTGGCTACCATTGGTGGGGTTGCGTCTGCTATTGACTGTAGCTAAAAGAACAATCAGTTGGTGTTGCATAGTGTGTATGAGCGAGCACTTGGCTAACGTTGCATGGTGCACATGGCGAGCGTTTGGCTAGTGTTGCTGTGGTGTTGTTGGCTTGGGTGTGCGTGGGTTGCTGTGGAGTGACGTTTACTATAGGAGTGGAGTGTCTATGATAGGGTTGTGCTAGGACCTTCAATATTGCCTAATAAAAGAGAAACAAACAAATTGGGGTTGTTTCGTTTTTTATTTTTAATTTTTTAATGATTTTTTCAATGTGTGTATGTTACTTTATTTTTTATTTTTTTTAAGAAATATGACAAGTTTATATTGAATCAAAACAAATTATTAACATGTATAAGTGTGATCAGACCTTATAAATGTTAGTATTCTAGAATTTTAAGGTTTTCATTCAAGAAAGTTAAATCACATAAGGCGTAATCTCGTTTTATAAGATTTTGTATTCTAGAATTTTAAGGTCTATTCCTAACAACTGAATTACATAAGACTTAATCATGACTTATGAAATTTAGTATTTTAGAATTTGAAGACTCATTTCCCCCTAAGCCAATAAACTTACTTTTAAAAAAATGATCAAATGAAAATTATATATAACTAAAACAAAGTTAATAAAAATTATCACATTTTGGGTTGCCTCCTAAAAAGTGCAATTGTTTAATGTTGTTATACTCAATGTGGCTAATTCTTCTCAAACTTCTACATATGATGGAAGACCCAAATCAAAATTCACCACACTGAAAACCATCATCTCCTCATAAAATGATTTCAATCTATGTCTGCTAACTTTAAAAATCTTTTCGGTCTCCAAACTTTTTATTCCTATTACACCATGTGAAAATATATTAGAGACAACAAAATAACCAAGCTATCTAATTTGTAACTTATCTGACATAAGCTTTAATAGAGAATTATATAATAACACTTTTTATCCCACCTCACATTGCTTCCTTAAAATCATATTATCATGGAGCAATGTGGTTTTCTCTTTGTAGATTTTCAAATTTTCGTAAGCATCTAATCTTATTTCCCATAGCTCTCGCAATTGCAACTTCCTCTCATCCCCAACTTTTTCCAAATCCATGTTATAATGTTTCATCACCTAATAAGCTTTATGTTCAATCTTCAACGGTAAATGACAAGCTTTACCAAAAACTAATCGATAAGGAGACATTCTTATCGATATTTTATAAACTTTATGATTCATCTAAAGAGCATCTTTCAAAGATAAACTCCAATCCTTTCAATTAGGATTTATAGTCTTTTTAAGAATATATTTCACCTTTTTATTTGATACTTTTGTATGTCCATTCATTTGCGAATGGTAGGCGGTAGCTACTTGGTAATTCACTCCATACTTTTTAAACAAAGCTGCCACTGCTCTATTGGAAAGATGATTTCCTTGATCACTAATGATAGTTTGTGGAACTCCAAATCTATTAAAAATATTAGACTTTATAAATCCTATAATAGCTACAGAATCATCAGTTTTGGTGGCTTTTTTTTACCACCAACTTGGAAACATAATCAACAACTAAAAGTATATAAGAAAAACAACAAGATGAAGGAAAATGACCTATAAAATTAATACCCCATACATTAAATATCTGAACTATAAGAATTGGGGTTTTAGGCATTTCATTTTGATGAGATAATGTATTTATCTTTTGGTATCTATTACAACTTTTACAAAACACATAAAAAAAATCTCTAAATTAAGTCTCCCATTGCAATCTACTATTCAAAACTTTTCTAATAGTTTGTTAGGACCAAAATGACCACGACACAATGCCTTATAATTTGATCAGGGTAGAACTTCGATAAGTATGGTTCATCCCAAATATAATATTTTGACTCATTCCTTATATTTTCCTTCCCAAAATTATTAATTTAATAAGGTAAAGTTTCAGTAACTAAATAATTAACAAGGTCAGCATACCCTGGAATCATATCTTTCATTTGGAACAATTGCTCATTAAGAGTTTTAGAAATAGGTAAAATATCTTCATCTCTTACCAAACTACTCAAATAATCTGCTACTAAATTTTCTACACGTTTTTTATCCTTTATTGTCAAATCAAACTCTTGAGGTATCAGAATCCATTGTATTAGCCGTGGTTTGGACTCCTTTGCCAAAAGGTATTTCAATGTTGCATGGTTAGAGTAAAAAATAAATTTAGAGCCAAACAAATAAGATCAAAATTTATTTCAAGCAAAAGCAATAGATAAAAGCTTTTTCTCAGTTGTAGAATAATTGCACTATGCGACATCCAATGTTCTTGAAGTAGAAAAGATAACATGACTTTGTTTCTTAATCCTTTGGCCTAAACAGCTCCCACTGCATAATTGCTAGCATCGCACATGATCTTGAACAGAAGATCCCAATTTGGTGGCTAAATAATAAGCATGCATTTTAATAGTACCTTAAGTTTGTCAAAAAAATTCCGTGCAATCCTTAATTTTCAAAATCAAATGGATTGTCTTTTGTAACAACTTTGATAATTGTATGACAATTATGAAAAAATCTTTAATAAACTTGTGGTAAAATCCTGCATGTTTAAGAAAAAATTAAACTTTCCTAACACTTGTATTGTAAGGCAATTCCACGATTAAATTCACTTTTGCTTTATCAATTTCTATATCCCTAATGAAATCAAATGTCCTAAAATAATGCCTTAAATGGACAAAAAATGAAAGGGGTCAACTTCTTGTCAATTAAATGTCACATTACTGACCTGACATTACGTTTATATTTTTTAGATAGAAAATAAGTCTCATTGTCACATTATTATTTTTTAAATTAATAAAAAAGTGAGTCTCATAGTCACTTGGTAGTGGTAGGTGTTGCCATATGACCAGAGACGGAGCCAGACTCGACTCTAAGGGGGGCCGGGGCTAACATCTAAGTGCAAAATTTTTTTTAAGGGGGGCCACTTATATTTATAATTTTAAAAATATTAATTATATAAGTAATTTAAAAAAAATTTTTGAAAGGGGGGGCCATGGCTCCCCTCCCTCTCAACATAGCTCCGTCACTGCATATGATAATTAGGCTTATATTTATATATTTTAAGCAAGTGAGGCCTACTTTTTATTTACAAAATAAAAAATAATGTCACATTAGTATCTGGTTATCAAATTTTTTGTTCACTTAAGATTTGTTTTTGCATGTTTTGAAAATACTATGGTTCAATTTAAACACTTCGAAATTTTAAGATCTATTATATATTATTGTTAACGTTGAAATTCAAATGCACTTTTAGTCTTTCTTTATATCAAAAAGTTTTCACGTTAATCTCATGTCTCGTTATTTGGTTGAATTTTCTTTACTTATTATTATTCATGATCATGCATTAGTCTTGAGACATTTGGTTGGTACTCAAAAGCTGTTTAATTTACATATTTAATATTTGTTCCATTAGGTGTAAGAATGCTTCAGGCTATTCACTGGTCTTTTCAAGCTCTTAAAAAGAAAAAAAAAGTCGAAAGAACAGAAGAATTGAGCTCAAAGAAGAAAATCAATAAATTTCAAAGTTGAGACGTCTAACACACACAGTTTTAACTAGAAAAGGTTGAATAGTAATGGAGCTCCGCAATCGTGATTGAAGAGCTTGATATGTGCATTGATACTGAGGTGAAGACTGTAGCTATTATATCATAAAAAGAGGACACGATTTTCTGTGCAATTTTACGGTGTCTGATTGTGTTTTATAAAATCTCAGCTATTTATTTATATGAAATTCGTGTTTATTTATGCAAGACTCATGCAGGACTTACATAAATAAATAATTAAGATTTATTAGACACAATAAGACACCATAAAATTGGACAAAAGATTTAAACTCCATAAACAGCGAGGGTTAAGTTGTCGTTGACAAAACCAACATACTTCAGATACCAAAGTGTACTATGAAAGCTTTATTTAACAAAATCCTTCACCATCCTCAGCTGGCGACTGATGGGCATCAGGAGATTGCTTATCATCATCTGATGCCTTCTTGGCTCTCTCCTTCCATCGTGCCCATACCCACTTCAAGATGAAGAACCCCCCAAGAGCATAAACCTGATAGTGCACCAAGTAGCTTCACTGTTAGAGAACACAATTGTGGTTGTAGTTTTACATTCAATCTAGAGCATTCAAACCTGGGCACACAGAGAGAGTGAAGTGATACTTAAAATGCCACATTCACAGACTCTTCAAGAAAATGTGAGAAATTAGCAAGGCCGGGCTCAGGGTTTTGGCAGATAAAAAGAAGAGAAGGAAATGCCTTGCACACTCTCATGCACTGGTCCGCCTAGTTCGAAATGACAATTTGAGTCTTGTTTGGATTTAAAGTGATTGATTTATTAAATTTGAATACGATAATATTATTGAAGGTCGATAGAAAGTTCTGTTTCCTTCGTAACAGCAAGAAGAATGATAGTTATAATGGAAAAGAACACAAAACAACCATAAAATTCTAATAACACAACGGAGAATGCAACTTACCGGGAGAACGATTAAGGGATGCGAAATCTTTGCTGGCTCTTCAACCTCAAGCTTCAGTGGAGGAGGGGTTTCCGGTTTAGGCTCTGCAAACCTCACCCTTGCCGGTTTATGGCTTGTGTTTCGTTTGGCTTCCTCGTTGCTATCAGCCTGATGGTCAGGTTTTGGTTGGAAAAATGGAGGAAACTTGAAGTCAATTTTTGGGAGGAGAGAAAACAAGTTGTTTCGCGCTTCTGGGTCCTCTTCGTTGCTTCTAATTCTGGAGGTATCCACCATGGTTGCAAGGCACGCAGGTTTGATTATTTGGATGAAGAAAAATAAAAATAACTGATGTGTGGGTTGATATAGGACGAGTTCAAAGTGGAGGAATTTCTTGAATGTGCTAGACTGGACGAAGCAAGTGTTTTATAGTGGAAAGTGTTGGATAAATTCGTAGATAAATGTAGAAAGGACTTCAAAACATATCCTCGTCAAGTGCTGTAATAACAAATAACAATTCAAGTTTGAAACGCTTCCCAAATTAATCAATAAGTTGTAAATTGCAATTAATTTGGTTATTTGAATAAATGATTAAAATAATAAAGGCTTTGATAAATAATCTAATTAAAATTTATTAACATACATAAAAATATTATTATTGTTTCAATCTAAATGACCTAAAATGCAAAAAAGAGAGGTTTTAAATTATATATAACAATTAAAAAGAATTCAAATTGAAGATATATATTATTGTGAAAATTGTTGTCCGGTGCTTCTTGGTATGACTCATTGACACTTGAATTTCAAATGCAGAACATGTCACATGCCATCCATTCATGTAGACATTCCTCCAATTTTCAAGCTTTCTTTCATTATCTTACATCCATCTGCTTGGTGTTGCAGGGGGTGAGTCTTATCAATGCAACACAAGAGTTTGTTCTCAAGAATGATCTAGGTCGCTCTAGATCATGCGAAGAACAGTGGCCATTCTAAAGTCTCACGATTTTGTTGTCCTCTTCCAGAAAGGTGATTCATCTTGAGCTTGAAGATTCAGAGTTTCTGCATATCATTTTGTCATACTTTTGCTTTAAAGCCAAAAAAGGAAAAGACAATAGAATTTGGAAGCTGAGGACCACGAACAATCCAAAAACTGGTTGCTCACTTTCTGTTGCACACTTTATATCGCTACCAGCATCAGGTGATGCTCTGTATGTTATATACTTTTATACAGTTGTTCACACCAGGTAAAAGCTCTCTATGTCGCATATTCTATACAGTTGCTAGTAACCAGTTATTGCGGGAGGAACTCAATAATCATTGAATCTTAGCGTCCCAAGTTAACAACAGCCCAACAACAACCTTATTTTGAATCACTTGTTCTGAAAGAAACTTAATTCTTTTTCAACATCTCCCAGCCTTATTTTCTCATCTCTCTCCATGTTGCTGGGAAACTATATAATTTGCCATTTGCGTTACATTTCTAATGCATTCAAAAGAAGGTCAAGTATAAAGAGTTCTGTTTATCAAGAGTAACAAATGAGTAGTGCAGCTGAAGTTGACTGATCTGTGTTGCAGCTTTTTCACCTTTATGTTTAACATAATTGTTATAGCAGGATAAGGGCAATGCATTCTGATTGTGGTTTGATTTACTACTTACTATTGAACTATTTAACGGGAAAGCTAGTTTGTCAAGCGCAATATATGTATCACACTTGCAGCTTAAAATCACCTGCAACATGTAAGCAACAATGAACACCTGCAAAGAACTTTTAATTGTGTTACCAAATGTCTTTCAAGGATGCCACAAAGATCACCCTACATGGAGTCTTTACATATGAGTTCCAATCCATTGTGGTGCCCAGTACAAATCGTTTTTAAGGTGCTTCCCACGGGTACACGATCATACTAAAGCGCCTCTGAAAACCTCAAATCTGCTGGACCAGGACCTAATATTCCTTTCTGTTCACTTATCTTTCCTAGTCCAAGAGGAGGTGGCTCCAGGATTCCACTTTTTTCCTCTTCTCTCCACACAGTTCCTTGCCACTCCCTCTGCAAATATATATATAAAAAAAAGAGGTGAACTTTGGGCAATAACCAAGAAAGTCCATCATACTCATTTGATACTGAGAGCACGTTCTTTCCAAATTAAAGAAGAGCACATAATCGGAGGAGAATCATAATCAAAACACCGAATTATGCAGTCTTAAGCTAAATTAGTTAACCACTTGCCTCATCATAAGTGTAAGTGTCATCCTGCAATAATGGGGTCGCAAGAGGGGGAGCAACATCTGGGTTGGGCTTCTGGAATATATATGTAGTATACAGACCTGCAAGATGGGAATATTAAAAGATAAAGAAATAGTTTTAAGTGCCAAGCAGAAACTGCACGCCATAAAAGATAAATAATGCAGCACCTAGCACATCATATGATCGAGGAAGAAGTCTCCCTTTGGCATCGATGAGGTTTGGACCCAAATTCATCAAAATGCCTGCAAATTGCATTCTTGAAACAAAAGCAGTATCATTGTGGTTTGTTAAACATCCAAGTGAAGTAAACCGAGTGGTGAATTCTAAATGCTTAAAAGGTTTGCCTTGGTCCTATGTTTTCAAGTATCATAATGTAAAGTTAAATTCAAGTGCCTTTTTTTTTTTTTGAAAAATAAATTCAAGTACCTGTTATCATCATAAAACTCAGTCAAATTCTGAATCTCCACATACTCCAGACCAGCTTCCCTGGCCAACCTAGCAAACATACAGTTTGAAACCATCAGGCAGCATGAAAAGTGAACAGAAATAAAACACAATATTGCATACAAAACTCAATCAATTTTCCTACTTAATTAAGCCAACTGATAATAAGTTCAGATAAAAAAGCAACCTGATCAAGCTAGGAAAATGAACCAAGCAATGGGTTTCTGTAGGCATATCATGAGCAAATTTTAACTGGTATTTCTTTCCAAACAATGGGAACCTGACTTCAATAAAAGAGAACAAATGAGAAAAAAATAATTTAAAAAATTTGAACCAACTGTATGAACTAAGATGCATACATACTTCTCTTCCTCAACTTCAAAGGTGATCATGTAGCTTTCTGATCGAATGCAATTGGGAACGATGTTTGGTTTCATGCCACCACTTCTATTGTGGTATGCTTCAACATTCTTCTGATACTTAGCCCTACATGACCATGATATCATTAGTACAATTGAGAATTCTCCTTTATTAAGTCTCCGTTTGTAACCATGAATATATTGAAAGTTAATTGAAGATCAAATATATACAAGCCTATCACAAACATGTCTTTTTATTAAGTCTCTGTCTGTAACCATGAATATATTGAAAGCTAATAGAAAATCAAATATATACAAGCCTATCACAAACTTGTCTCAAAGACAAGATACACATACCAGGACCCACCCTTAAAACATAAAGGAAACCATAACTATTGAACTACAAAAACATTAAAAAAATGAGTCAGCTTTATGGATTCTCTGAAAAGTCTATGGCACCTTGCTATATATCATTCACTAATACAATACAGATCTGTATGTGCATTCGTGTGTGTGTGTGTGTGTTTGAGATAGAGAGACAGAGAGTAGAGGCCATGATCTTTACACCTCTGTTCTTTTACTAGAGGACTCAAACCAACTACCATGCAACAGAGTGTCAGTTTAGGCCTGAAGATTGCTTAAATTGCATCCTTACTTAAAGAGATGACTGAACTAAATACTTCAAAACAAAACCATCCTCATACAAGCATTAAATACTACAGGGATAATATGTGATAAGCCATCATCAGAATCTGATGCAAATTCTCAAGTCCAGAAATGCAAAGTCCAACATAGAAATGAAGCTAGCAAAAGCAGAAGAAATAGGAAATATCATTCATTATTCATACCATATGGTAGATGAGTCAGGAGTAATACCAAAAAAGTAACCCCCAGGTTTAAGCAATGACGAAACATTATGCAGGAGTTTTCTTGCGCTCTCTTCAGTTTCAAAACACAACTGCAAACAAAGTTGAGACAGCTGTCAAAATCTCAAGGACAATAATGCCGAAATAGATTAATGCAATCATCACCTTTTCCCCACAAGAAACGGGGAAATTATCTGATTAGTCTTCTCCTTCAGATGCAATTCAAAAAAGAAAAAGAAATGGAGAATGATGTGTCAGAAATAGATTAGGAACCTGCAAGTTCTGTAAGCAGCAGACTATATCAGCCTGATTAGTCTTCTCCTTCAGATGCAATTCAAAATTTTCCTGTACAAGCAAATTATTGCCAAGTAAACTTTCAGAAAACAACGTAGGCTCCTAAGGCAATCAAATCATATCCTGAAAGACTCACGTCATGGCATAAAGCATAGCCCATAATTCCTGTCTTAATGTGAACCCATTGTAAAGTAGTGCCCACAATTTAAACATCAAGAAAACCCATAAGCAGAATATTGGAAGATTCAGGTACCAGAGTATGGAGTTACAAATGAAGCTATTATCCGCATATGTGTAACATAAGCTTGACTAGATCACAAAATTCGTATATTACACAGTCGATATGAACATTCCAATTGAACAGGCGTCAAAAGACCACCATTACTAGCTTCTCTAATATTAAGGATAACCCTCCATTCGTTTCAGTATAACCCATGATGAACGACAAAAGAGTGCCTAAAGGGGGAGGCATAATTAAATAGACATGTTGTGCAAAAGAAGAAGAAGCTCACAGAGCAAGGGTCAGCTTCGAAGAAATCAGCAGTGCAGTTTTTTCTCTGACTCTCCCATGTTTCTTTCATCTCACTTACTCCAGATGACGATAAATCTACATCCAAAACAACAATCTTTAAATCGCTTCTCCCCTCCAACAAATATTAAATCGCTTCTCCCCTCCAACAAATAGAGACGAAAAACGAACACTAAGAAGAAGAAAGAAATATAGACGAAAAAGGTTGCCAGAAGCGACCTTTTCTCAGAAGCAAATATACACATCGTACCGATTCCAATATAGTGACCAATTTGAGCAGATTCCCATTTGTCGGCGTCAGCCCCAACTCCACAGTACAAATCACAAACCTTCATTGAAACCAAACCAAAGCCAAACCCTTAATAGCCACATAAATGCACACAGACTAAAGACTGTTTGATAACCAGCATAGAGAAAGAAACGGAGAAGAGCAGAGACAGTGGCATAGGGGTGAGCGAAAATCTTGATAAGGGCTAACTTGGCAAACTCGTAGAGACGATGGTGAGTAGATTCCGTTCTCGTCGGCATCACAAATGCGCTCATCGACTTGTCAGATCTTCAAGAACTCTAGGTAAAACCCAACAAGAAGCCAAGTGACAGTGTGACTTGTTTCGGACTTTGGACCCTCGAGTTCGCAGCAATGCATCCAGGTTTTAGTTTCAAAACAAAACAAAAGAGCACACCTTCACATAAAAGGCTGCGCTGGGAGTGTACAGCGAAAATATGGTAGAATTATGCAAATATTCTACTTCCACCAGATATTTTATTAAAATCGGATATTATTTGCTCCTAGAAGGGTATAAAAGAGGCCCAAAACCCCGTAGCTTTTTAACTTGTGAAGGAGATGAACCCACTAGAAGCGTCACAAAGCGAGAGTCTGGTTGAAGAGGCGTTAAGGGTTCTTAATACGCCGGACCCTTTTGAGAAGGCGAGGCTTGGCGACTCCGTCGCCTCTCAATGGTATCAAGGAACCATTTCTCATGCCTACGACCCTTCTCGGGAGTTCCCCGTACCTGATCGTCCCGCTAGGCTTACCAATGTATTATTCTTTCTTTCGTTACTGAACATTCTTTTTTTTTTTTGTGTTAATTAGGCATTTCGTTAAAAGAATAATTAGGCCTTTGATATAATGCTTGACTAGTGGAGATTTAACGTTGTGAGTGTGCAGCTTAAGTTGGTGGCACCAAGCTTAATGCCAAAGCTGGGGAAAGCTGGTAGCTTGCGGAGCAGGCAGGCCATTGTCCATAGCCTTGTGCACACTGAAAGCTGGGCTATTGATTTGTCTTGGGTACTCGGCTGACTCTTGGACAAATTTGTTTATACCGCTATAGTTGGCCATTGATAGTCGTGTATTATCCGGCGTATGGTGTTTTGAGTTTGACGTTGTCAATCCAATGATACTTTAGGATATAATTGCTCGATTCGGTAAGCAAGAGGCCATGCCAACAGAGTTCTTCACTGATTTTGTAAAGGTGGCCCAAGACGAGGGCAGACACTTCACTCTTCTTGCTAAAAGGTTGGAGGAAATGGGCTGTTCTTATGGAGCACTACCTGCTCATGATGGTCTATGGGACTCGGCTATTGCTACGTCCAAGGACTTGTTGGCTCGTTTGGCTATAGAGCATTGTGTTCACGAGGTGCATTTCTTCCCCTTGGCTAATTTTCCGACTTGTTCACCTAGAGTACGATTGCACACCATTATCTGGAAAGCGGTCACCGTCGATGGAGCTTGAACGAGTCTTAATAGTAAAATACTGTTAATTGGGATTACAATATCTTGCAGAAACTCTTACTTTGTCCCGGGTGGAGCAATAGAGTACTTAATGAAAACATTTTTGCAGCATCTGATTTAGAATCCCATATCCGAGTTTGCGAGTTAGGTTCATTTAGTTATATAAAAATTCAGTTCTTCTACATGATAGAAAATTTGGTGGGGTTTCTATGCAGGCTAGGGGATTGGACGTGATGCCTACCACCATCTATCGATTTCGGAATGGTGGTGACAATGAGACGGCTGATTTACTGGAGAGAGTGGTTTATCCAGAAGAAATCACCCATTGTGCTGCTGGGGTGAAGTGGTTCAAATATCTTTGCTTGAGAACCAACAGAGACCCAGCTTTGACCATTGGAAGCGAAATCATGATGGAGGATAATGAAGAGATAATCAAGAAATTTGGCACTATAGTGAGGGAATATTTCAGAGGACCATTGAAGCCACCATTTAACGAGGAAGGAAGGATAGCTGCTGGTTTTGGACCTCAATGGTATGAGCCACTTGCTGACAAAGACATGATACATCAGAAAAGCCGACGATGAATTGCTTATAAAGATAAGATTCGGGACGGCAGAAATTTTTATTCATAGCTTTCTTATGTACCGTGGCATGTACCCATTTTTCATCTAAAGCTTTTATCTTCTCAAAATCTACTGTTGTGTCGTCGACTGGCGTTTTTGTTAGGACCCGTCAGCTCATCGATGTCTAATGTTTTTACTTCATACATTTTGGAGCTTGGAGTTAATAAAGAATGGATATTAACGTTTCGTGAGTTAATTAAGCAAAACGCATGGCCTTCAATATTCTTAAGCCATCAAAATGTTGAGTTATCTTTTCTATTGCCTAGTATCTTTAGCTTATTAAAGGCCAGAAAGATGCCATCAAATCTCTCAAAATTCCATCATAGAGGTTATGGGCATTTATCTTAATCAATTGTCAAACACCTTCTAGTTTGAAGCATTTCATCAGACGGGTATTAAGTCCTTTGATTTCCACACTTTATAGGCTTAGCTATTTCTGTTTGACAGGTTAGAAACACATGAACACCTACTCCCAAATAATTAAACAGTTAAATCTGGACAAAAGCGTATATAGAAGTTTCACTTTACTGTTTGAGATATTTTATTGAACGAGTTCTGCGCATTTGGTTTTATGGTATTTGTGGGCAGTAATTAATAAAGAATCAGATCATGTAAGTGTAACAAATGTTTATTGATGTCTCATGAGGTCTAGAAAGAGACAAAACATACACATTTTTCAGCCTACAACACACACATATGTAAGCAACAGTTTTGGATAAGTTTTAGCTTCTTCTTTTTTTCACCAACAATCATGTCCTTTTATGCTAAACTTATCCAAATTCCAGATTTGCAAATGTTTGGAGCAATATGACCCTTGCAAACATTCGGATTAAGATAAACAACTTACAACTAACATAATTGACAAACTGGCTTAGCCATTTTATAACTGTCATTTTGCAACTATCACAACCAGAAACTGAAGTGGTCTTTAGCTTGTCCTAAACTCTAATTTCAGCTACTATGATACCACAATCATCTAATTTATAAATGTGACTAAATTTTGTCAAAATGGACAATTTACACATTTTCCAGATTTTTGTAACTCAATAATTATTTTATATAACTTTGTTACGTCGATTTCTTGTCAAATCATATCATCATCATGTTGCCAAAGTTGCACACATTGATGTCTATCAAACACAAAAAAGAAGCTCTCACACTTACGCAACCCATTTCCAATTCATCTCTAAACTCAAATATAGTAAATTACAAAAAAAATATCAAACTTTCGTTAATTTTTTAATTATAGTCCGAACTTTGAAAAATAACAATAAAATACTCAAACTTTCAATTTTTTGTAATTCTAGCCCGACATTAATGTCTCCGTTATCTTTGTTGACGTGACACTATCACGTCTCCAAGAACCTTAATTAATTAGACATGTCAGCAGTAGTTAAGATTCAAAACCTTTATTAATTAAATGGCGTCATTTTGATGAGAGTAAATCCTGTCTTTCGACTCCTCTTCCCAAATGCACGAAATCCCTTTCGTCTGTTCTCCCAGACGTAAGAAATCTCTAAATCTTTCGATAATCTTTGCCCTTTCTTCTGCTTTACTACATAGACAAATTATCTCATTTGCCGCCTCCCATGAAGAATCAACGAGCTAACACCTTATCTCAATTCTCACTCTGTTTAAAACCTCTTTGATTTTGTAAAATTGGTTTCTTTTTTGAAAATTGAATTTTGGGTCTCTTTTATTTCCATTTTTTTAGCTTTATTTTATAGAGAATGTGGTGGTTGTAAGTTAAATATTTTAATTTTGTTAACTTGGTATCGTAAAGATTGAAACTTTTTTTCTTTTTTATTTATATGATTTTATAAGTCTTCTGAAATTGAAGTGGAGAAAAAGAGGGATGATTTGAAATTAGGAGCTGAAGGATCAAATGAAGCATGGAAGCAAACCCTAGTGGCTTTCAAAGAGCAAGCTTTGAAGATGCAAAGTGTGTCACAAGAAACTTATGAAGTTTACTCTAAGAGAGCTAAAATCATTCTTGATGAAACTTCGAAGTAAT
>JANZLD010000237.1:37288100-37307789 GCA_026413575.1 Erythroxylum carthagenense | reverse complement strand
AGTTTGGTTTTAAAAAGTTACCAATTTCTTATTACTGTTTTATTATTGTGATGCCATGGGGAGTTAGTGGTGGTTGTTAGTAGTGGTCTCTTATCGTAGGATATGTACCGAAATGACCTACGGGTGTTCCGGTGGGTACTCTATGATAAGGGGGTGCTACATACAAAACTACCAAAATTGAGAAAACTTTATTGTTAACTCTATGTTAACAACTAAATCCCCATATCTAGACACTTCTAGGATTGATTTTTCTTTAGACCTATCTAAGATGACAAGGCAATGTTTACTAGTCATTCCAATAAACATTTTTGCATATCCTATGTGGCTTATGACTCGACAAAGTTCAATGGTGCGTCAAATAAACTTTATCAACATGAACTCCTCAATAATAAATATATGAAATGGATATCTCATGAAGAAGTTGGCATATTGAATTAGCTCAATATATCCATGCTATGCATTTTGAATTAGTATATGTTAATGCTATAATAGTTACCATAAGCCTTGAACCAAGGCTCTCATAACTATTTGGTCTTTAGTGTCAACTATTTGACATGATAATGTGCTCTAAGTGCAAAAGAAGTAACAAAGAAAGTGATCAAGTTACAATGAAAGAAACTTGAATAAGGAGGGATGAGGAACAAAACTAGTTGATTATCCAATACTCAATAGGACTTCACATGGTATAATCAAGGGAAGAAATAGTACCTCACATACGTTGACTCCATCACCCTTGAATCCTGGAAGACACTTGCAACCTTGTGAATTATCATCCTAAAAATAAGGAGGTTGTAAATGAAGTGAGAATCGAGATAATGTGTTAGCTCACCGATTCTTCATAGGAGGCAGCAAATGTGACAATCGATCGGTAGAGAGAAGTGGAAGAAAGCGCAAAGATTGTTATAAGATTTAAGGATTTCTTGCATCTAGGATGAAGGATGAAAGAATGTCAAAATACTTAGGGATTTTGTGCGTCTAGGAGGAGGGACGAAAGGGATTTCGTGCATTTGAGAGGAGGGATCAAAAGATAGGATTTGCTATTGTTGAACCGACATCGTTTAACTAATCGGGGTTTTGAATCATTGCAGACGTGTCTGATTAATAAGGATTCCTAGACACATGACAATTCCACGTCAGCAAAGATAACAGAGACACTAACGTCTAGTTAGAATTTTAAAAAATTAAAAATTAGGCATTTAATTGCTACTTTTTAAAGTTCGAGCTATAATTAAAAATTTATTGAAAGTTTGGGATTTTGTTTGTAATTAACCCTACATAAAATTATTTGAGTTGAGCATAATTTTGTGAATTATATTGGCGAATGTCTTGATAGTTGTAATTTTGCATGTATTTAGATTTGGGATTGAGTGATATTACTTCTTGTAATTATTATCTTTTTTCTTTGATGAAATTTTGCTTCTTTTTGTTATAAACATAAGCTTGAAACTAAATCTTATAAAATCTTTTTTTTTCTTTGCTTACCTTATTATTTCTTAAAATCTTTCCTTTTTCACCATTCCGTACAACAAATATTTTAATCATCATGAGACATGACAAACTAGTATTAGAGTTACGATTCTAATAGCTAGTTTATAATGAAAACTAAATTTGAGATCAAAAAATTGATTGTAGATCTAACTTTGCCTTATGCAAATCAAGAAGTATGATATGTTAATCTAGCATGGGTTTCTTAAAATTTCTATTGAAGAAGGAAACTATATTGTTATTTATGAATATATATTAAAAAATGATCTTGATGAGAAGGATGTGTCATTCATTTGGTTATGTTTATTCAATTAAGTCTTAAAAGAGATCATCAAATAGAAGGCTTTTGCTTCCTTGTAGGCCAAACTAAATTCATTGTACATGGATAGATACCTCACTTCTACGTTTCATAAAAAGTTTCAATTTTGTAGCCTACAATTGAAAGAAGGTACTTCTACTAAATCTCACATTAACACTCTTACAGCTATTATTTTGGATTTGGAAAATAGGGACATTGAAATTGAAGATGAAGATCAAACTGTAGGTTATTGTGTTCCTTATTTTTGCTAACTCACACCTTAGAAAAACATTACTTTTTATCAAAATGATTCTAAATCTAGTATATTTTAAATTTGCACACTTATCTGAAGATTTCATTGACAATGACGAGTCTAATAGTAGCAAAAGTGGCAATCTAATAGAAGGATCAATTATGAGAGGAAAAGCAAAGAAGAAACTTTAGACAGTAGCAAAGCAAGGTCTAAGTCAAAGTCTAAATATAAGAATTTAAACTACAACTATAAAAGGGGCACATTTAGGTAAGTGCTTTAAGTTAAAGAAAAAGCAGTAAGAAGATGACAAAAAAAAAAACGCAATTTTGCTGAGGTCAATGTTACAATAGATGTGTCTAATACGAATCTTCTTTTAGCCATTATTGATGTCAATTATAGATCTAAAGATGAATGGACTATAAACTTTATTTGTTACTTTCATATATGTCCCAATCAGGATTGCCTTATAACATATGAATCTTATGTATGTGCATGATGACGTTGTGAGAACATTCACTAATATTCGTTATGTTTTAGACTTGAAGAAGAATCCCATCTCTTTAGGCACCCTCAAAGCAAACAAATGCATGTATTTAGCTAAAGGTGGATTCATAAAGGTTATCAAAATTGCTTAAGTTATGATAGAAAAAAAAATAGAAATTTTTGCTTATTAAAAGGATTCATATTTATACGTGTTACCACCATGAGTTTATTATTTTATGATAATTATGTCTCCAAATTGTATCATATGAGGCTGGGTCAGGTAAGTGAAAAAGCTATAACTTTATTCAATAAAAGAGGTTTGTTGTGCAAATAAAGCATTGGAAAGATGGAGTTTGTGAGAATTGTGTTTTTAGGGAGCGAAAGCAAATCACCTTTATCACAACAACTCATAGGACTAAAGGAACCTTCAATTATATTCATTCAAACCTTTAGGTTATTTCCAGTGTTCCTATAAAAGGTGGTATTAGACTAAATATTTGTAATTTTGTAATTAATATCAAAATGTTCATAAATTTATATTAGAATATGCCTAATGTTACCAAAAGGAATAAATTTTAAAAGATTTTTAGAACTTTATTATAGTTCTATCATGCATGAATTAAGAAAATCAAATCTTTTTCAACTTTTAATAAAAAGTATATTAAGTTGTACATCTTTCTAGTTTAAGTTATTGCAAATGAATTCCTTTTGGTATAAATTAAAACACAAGAATCTCGTAGTAGTAATTTTTCAGTAAAATTTCCCTTGTTAGTCTTACGTCAAATTATTAATAGTGAATATCTATACAATTTTGTTTAGTCAAAACGATATTCCACATACCAAGTAACTATAAAAAATTATATCATCCAAAAACTAATGTATTATCACTCTATACTAATTAGGACAAAATCATTGTTATTTCTAGAATTGTCCAATTTAACATAGAAATCAGACATTGTTTGACGGGTTAATATGGTCTTTTGTGAAAGTTACTAATTATGTGCAATATTGCTTGGGAATTGAACAATATTATATGAATTATCATCATAAATGCGCTTAATAAAAGACAAAAGAAAGGGGCACTTCAATTCTAAAAATATTCATAAAAAGTTTTGTCTTACTCCAGATTTAAACTATAAGTACCAACTCTCTTATAACCCAAATGATAGATTTATGACTAAAACTTCCCTAATATTATTATATAAGCAAAGACATAAATACTTAGACCAACTTTAACTAATAAGTTCTTGCTTATGTGATATTAAGTTATTAAAATGATGATCATTAGTCTGTAATGGACATAAAAGAAGAGTGAATTGGTGTTGATAAATTTGAAAGCTTTTTGCAGCTTAAGAATTAAACTTGATCAACTTTAAATAAAATGATGAAATGAAGTGGCAATTTAGCAAAGTTTAATAAACAAGCAAGAATAATGTAAAGAGTTTACATAAGGGAAATAAAAAAATTAATTTTATAGTAGTTTAACAAATAACCCTTGCCTACATCTACTCTTTAAATCTCTCTTGTGATTAAACTATACTCTTCTTTCAATAAGGTGAAGAAGAAATTTTTTTACAATAATCTGTTCGAATAAAAAGAGACTTTTTGGCAATCTTCCTTAAAAGTAAAAAGCAACCATAATCCTTCTTAGATCAACCAAATACAACCATATTCCTTGCTTGATCACTTCAATTTTAGGGGTTTATAATCACTTTACAATTAATGTACGAATGATTAAGAAATTTTAGAAATCTTTCAAATTTTATTCTTGGAATAACCAAATATTATAAAATTTTCCAATAACTAAAAACCCAAGTATTTATACCCATACTAGCTCTAAAATACTGATAGACATCATAATGACTAATAATAGTGACATTGGTCGACTATTCTTGGATATTGGCATATTGGTTGACCAATATATCAACCAATATCTATACGAAATCATGACATACACAATTTTTACCTTTCAAACTGCATTGATTGACCTCTCAAACACATTAAATATTAGTAAACCAATGTATAGACCAATGCACCAACAAACTCATGTTATCTAGTTTTACTAACTTTTAAGATACATTGGTATACTACACCCAAATATTAGTTTACCAATATGGCCATAAATAATATATTAATCACCCATTAATCTAGATTGGTGGATCAATAAACCTAAAAGTATGCTTTTTTTTATAAATTGTCAAGTTTGTCAAATTATCAAACTTTTTCTTTTGATAGAAATTTGACTCAATCATTTCTCAAAATATTACCTAAAGAATATTTTAAAGATCAAAAGGATTTTATTTACAATCAAAACCTTGATTCATCTTGAAATTGAAAAGAATTATACATAAAGCTCAAAATATGGTATGCTTATACATGATAATTTTCTAAAGTGTTAAAATATCCAAGAGAGAAATACAAAAAAATTATAATCGAATTTATAGATCTTCATTGATCTTGGTCTTATTAAAAGGATTTTAATTTTATTCACTTTTCTCTTTGGCTTCACAAGGTATCTCTTGACTTAATTTCATATTACTTTTTTAAAGACAAAAAAATATTAGTCGTAATTATATTTTGTTATCATAAAAAACAAATATAATTATTTTATCTACCTCTTTGTATTGCATATTGTAGTAACATAATGTTAAAAAATAGATAAGTTGGTAGATACTTTTTTTTTATCATTGATGAAATTATGCAGAAAGTGAAAAAAGCCACTAAGTTCATTTATAAAGTTTTACATATAATGAGAAAGATTTCATAAATAGTTAAAATTTGTCATTATAAAATTTGTAACCAATTCTGTATCATTTCAGTATTTTATTTGAATGAAAAAAGAGCTTTAATAATATTTACAAATATTGAATGAGTTGTATCTTAATATGTTAGGTCTAACAATAGTATAAATTTCTTAGTTTATATCTGAAGATCATGAATTTCAATGTTAATCTTAATATGTTAGGTCTAATACTACAATTTAAATTTCTTAGTTTATATCTGAAGATTATGAATTTCAATGTTAATGCCAGTTTATTATTTAAATTTGTGAGCCTCTAGTAAGAGTACTTCATCCTTCTAATAGTGATAAGAAGTTAACAATGGATTTCTTTTATAATGTTATGAAAATGATGAAGGGAATAATCAATACTAATTTAAAAAATAAGTTTTATTTGTACACATCTTATTTTATTATAATTAATAAGGGGTAAGAATAGCAACTTTACTCTCATTTATTTACTACTAGTATAATTAATCTGATTGTTTATTTTAAGATAAGTTTCATAAAAAGAGTTAAAGTTAATAGGGACATATTCTTAACCATTACGATAACTATGTTCAAATGATATAATGCAAGACTTTCATAACTCATAATTCAAAGCATATAAGGATATTTATGGTAAAGTCAGGCTACACATTGCAATTCACTAAAAAGAAAAACTTAATCCAAGTATACATTTCTTCACTCGCGCTACTTGTTTAAAAATGATTATCAATTCATTTTGTGTATGAGATTACTTTTGATGTTTAACAATTATTCGGTGAAGCCAAATTTAAAGTAGCATTTTAGAGTTTCAAAAGATTGGAATTTGAAATATTAGCTAACGTGTGAATGCAATTAGGCGTGAAAGAAATTGAAATAAATTGAGTTTATCTAGTAAAAAAAGAAATATAATTTGGTACATTATTATCATTAATAAATTGAATATTTTTTTCTAATTTTATAAAATTTAATTTAGTTTGTTTATTAAGAATTTTAATAAAATGCATAGTTGTATTGTTCTGGTATTACCTTAGTCATATTTATCTTTTAGTGCATTAGACTTTGGAGGAATCAAATTTGATACATGAGAGAAGATAATTTTAGATGAGAAAATATAAATTTATCATTTAGTACATTGGGATCATATGATTCTAATGATGATACTATTTTTGATGACGAAGACTTTGTACTAAATAAATTTGAAACCTAAATGATTGTGTAGGTATGTCCTGAAATAAAATTTTGGGCTTATTACTTTTGCTTATATTATATACAATATATATAAATATAAAACTTATAGCCCTAAATGTATTATTTTAAATTCCACGTTCACCATGTTAGAGTTGCATCGACCAACTCGATAGCTCTTACCTGGCCAATGTCATAATTAAAACAAATCTTGTTCATTTATTAACGATACGTCATAATAACTTAATAAAAGGCCATTTTCTAATATCACAAGGTGTTAAATAATTTTAAACAATAGTACTTTATGAAACAGTAAAATCATCAAATAAGCATGTAACTTTTATCATTAATAAAGTATCATATATTTTATTTAGGGTTTGATGAAAGCAAGTGTAGAGGATAAAGTTCCCAAAACCAGTGCTTTTCAGGAGCACAGAACTTTCATTTTTATATTATATTATAGAATAGACATGGTGGAAAGAATTTCTCATTAATTGCTTGTAAGATGAAGCACACTAAACAAGCCGTGCAACAAGTGCCCCCTATAGGCCATAACCCTGCAACCAGAACTTAAAATTATGCATTTATACAGAAGTGTAAGGACAAGGGTTAAAGGACGAAAGCACAACAGCCAGAAGACCGCTACAAATTCAGTTTTAGGCAAGTGATAATGGTCGAAGGAGGGCAGCTTTACACCTTGAAGTTGAATTAGTGAATTGAATCTCTTTCAGAATATAGGCAATCCTTGTCTAATCTGGGGGTGTTGACCATTTCCAGAATCCCCACATAGGACATAATGAAATTAAACAATACTTTGCCAAAACCATAAACAGCATATCACTGGTTCTGAAGACTCTCAATTGCTTTTTTCCACTGCCATGCTCTCTGTTTTGCATCTTCAAACGACATCACCTTCTTTGGCTGAACCAGTATAGATATGGAAAAGAATTACATATAAGCAATCATCCACAGCTACACTTCCATGGTCAAAATATTGTACTAAAAAAAAAAGCTATATTTGAAGATTATGAAAATAAGATAGAGATATTACAGCATTGCACATTGGTACGGTAGACTTCTATTTACAACATAATCTCAAAATAACTCTTAAGTCCAACAATCAAATAATTTGTAATTAAAATGAGGAAACTCATACGCAATAGCAGAGCAGAAATGACCTACCGTACAGATCTTGAAATGAGATGGACTAGTAACTTGGATGCTGAGTTCATTGGAATTATCAGACCAGATTATGTTTCCCTTTATGACTAATTTTGAAGGATCAACGAAAATTAATTTTGGCTTGTTGGTGAGTATAAGTTGCACCTTCTTGTTAGTCAATTTCTGCAGTTTCTTTACCATTGAGATCATAACAACAGATTCATCTGGATCCAAAAATTGTTGCCTGACAACAGATACAGGTATGAATAAGCCCATGTGGATAGGTAACATATAAACCACTACTTTAGAATTCTTAAGGCATTATTCTGGCTTTAAAACATAGAAACAAAGTTATGAAAATAAAAGCTTTAGAGCAAACTTAGAGCATAAATTGTCAAATGTTGAGGTACCATTTAGAATCAAAGGAGTCAATTGAGGCCAGCCTAGTTATATGACCCGATGGTTCAGTGGACTGTGAGACTCCAAGATTTCCATCATTTTGTATTACTGAGCTGTCCCCAATGTGGGACGGGTTCCATGAATCATTATCATTTTCATAATCACCGTCTTCAGAATGGGCCTGAAGAGGCAATCAAGAGATCAGCAGATTTAACTGATAATTAGACGGGGAAAAATGAACAGTAAAAAGTAAATCCTTCCACACATATCCAAGCTCAATGACAGTTATACCACTTGCTCCAATGCAAGCTTTGGAGGGGTCCTTGCTCTTAAATTATTCCAATCAATGCCCTTAAAGAAAGGATGCATCTTGAGGGAAGGATAACCATCAGGTCCAGCACCCGGTCTTCTACAGGGATCTGTATCCTATATCATGATTATAAAGCAAATCAGAGACTGCAATGATGAATTCCAAAATGCGGAAAGTGGAAAAAATGGTAGCTTGGTAACTTATGCAAACCCAAGCCCTGCGGCTCATTAGGTATAAGATTACCTAAGCTGCATGTCAATTCTGATGTATATCAAAATGTTAACAAGATCCAACACCCAGATTGCAAAGCATAACAAACAGACAGGTTCATAAAATGCGTGAACTCTAATAGAAGTTGCAAATCACCAACTTCCTTTTCATCATGCAGTCAAGTATAGACAACAAACACAGATTGATTAACCTAAGTCTTGGAGCAATTCCTTGAGGTCATCAGCTATTCTATAATAGAGTAGAATAACACAAAAGTATTAGCAACACGGAAGCATCGATCGAAAAGAATAAACTGCTAACTTTGCACACCTAATCTGCTAAACTTTTTATCTCTTACCAATAAGCGATCAATTAAATCTCTTGCTTCATCTGAAAAGTAACTAGGAAATCTAATGTCGCGGGCTATAATTCTTTGGAATATGAGCCATTCACTTGCATCTTTGAAAGGTGAAGTTCCAGAAAGCATCTGATACAAGGTGCAGCCAAGTGCCCAGAGGTCATTTCTGTTTAATTGGCCAAAAGAGCAAAAAGGGTTATTCCATAGAAGCAAGATATTGATAGGAACAAAAAAAACAATTTTAATTTACTCTCCAAGGGTATGTAGAGTTACTTGACCAGCATATTATGGATAGAAGTCTCTTACCCAAAAGTAGCTGGAGAAGAGTTCAGAACCTCTGGAGGCACATAAGCAGCAGTGCCCACAAATGTGCAAGCCTTATCATCTGGACAGGGTGTCAGATGGAAACATATCAAACCCAAGACTCAATGGTATAGTCGAAAAACTTCAACGTAAAGAAATTGAAGCACTACCGGAGGATGCATTTGGGAGAACAGTTATGCGGCAATCCTGCATGGGCTTCACACTTCCAAAATCAGCAATTTTGATGTGCCCTTCTGCAGTAAGTAGCAAGTTTTCTGGCTGCAGACAAGTAATTCTTAGTGCTTTTTCAAATGAGTAAACAATGTGAAAATGTACTAGCCGTTACCTTGATATCTTGATGAATTAATCCCATATTGTGTATGTATTCAAGAGCATCTACAACTTCTGCGGTATAGAAACAAGCTTCATCTTCAGACAACCGGCCTTTCTGCATATGCGCAGATAAACTGGAGATATGAAAATATCCAAACAAGCTAACACCAAAGACCACTTAGCAAGGAGAGGATAAAAGAAGTAAAGAATAGTTGTAAAAAAAATTTTATATAATTGACTTACTCTAGTTATTTGATCAAAAAGTTCTCCACCTTCACAGGATTCAAGTGCCATGTCTGCACATCAACAAGAAACGAACATCAGATGTTAATGCTCATCTTCTGATCTTGAATAAATCAAGTGAAAACCCCAAATAACCGTGAAGAATGCAAAATCAAGATACATGGCCTCAAGGAACCCACACAAGGAGAATGTATCTTGAAAAGTAAAATACAGCTTCACAACTCCAGGATGATCCAACTGATCAAGAACGATGCGCTCCAATTTGACATAAGCAGTTTTATTTTCTTTGGTGATGAATTTTTTGTCCATGATCTTTAAGGCAAACACACTCCCTGTGTCCTTCTTCTTCGCCCTTACTACCTGATTCATTAATATGACTGTCAGAGAAGTAATATGCGAAGATAATCGCAAAGTCGATAAACCACAACAAAGGAATATATGAGAACCAACATCTGCACACCACGACCATTACACAACATGAAGGATATTCTACTTATGTTCCGAAAATTTGGAGTCTCCATTGTCCTTACAGATCAGCTATTTGTTTCCTCTTCACAATCAATTCTTCATTAACCATATAAGAGCATAAACACCTTATATACCACTACGGCACTACGGCATAGAGCTCAGCTCATACAACCAACCTCCCCCTTAGAGAAAATTCTCTCTGAACTCTAGCCAGCACACTTTCCTATGGTTATAATTCCTAAATGGTCAGTACAGAAATACGTTCTCCTACGTGTTCTGCATGCGAAGAAAAAATTCAAATTTTCTATTGAATCATATCACGGCCATTATTAGCTTTAAGCAAGTTAATTTAAAAGGAAATATAAACTTCTTAAACTGGTACCCTGCAATTACCAACAGTCGCGTAAGTAAAAGAATCACAGACACGATATTTAATCACAGTCATCAAAAAAGACACAAAACCCACCAAACTAACTAGCAAAAAAAGAAAGCCAACAATTCAAAGAGAGCAAATGAGGCGTTGAAACTTGAAAGACAAGACCTTAGAATAAGAACCAACACCATAGATCTTGCCGAGCTCAAAATCGTGAATGGAGAAATTCTCCTGAGGAGCCCTAAACGCAAAGCTCTTAGATCTCTGAACATTCCCATTATTAGAAGATGTTGAAGAAGAGGAGGAGAAGGAAGAAGAAGAAGAAGTGTTGTTGCTTTGAATCCTTAGCTTTGAATCAAAATCCTTCTCCATTGCCAACATCCCTATATCTCTTTCCCTGTGTTCCTTCTCTCTAATCAAATTATGGATAATACATAACGATAATGACAGATAAGCAACAATACCCACTTTCTCTCTCTAAGAGAGAGAAAGAGAGGAAAGAAAAACAAAAATTGCCTCCTTAGAAATCTCAGGACGGGAGTTTCCAAGTCAAAAGAGAAGGCATTGGATGAGAATGTGAGGGAAAGTTTGAGTCTATATTCTCTGAAAAAGAAAAGTGAACAAGATTCTCCTCAAGGACTAAAAATAAAAAATAAACCTTGAAAACCCTAGAAACTTAGAAATAATTGAGGAGGAAAGGGATTTGACAGAGGAGAGCTGAGTGAGATTTGGGGATTGAAGAGAAGAACAATGGCACATGGAAGGAACTGAAAGACGATTACCATTCATTCATTTCTTAGATTCGAGCTTATAATTGAAAATAATGTAAATTAGTTGGCATGATACTAGAATCTGACTCTGTTAGCTGCTGCTTGTTCTTGTGTTTCCCTTTAATGAAAAAGAACAACTTTGCTGGATTCAATTGATAACAAGGAAAATCAAAGTCAAAGAACAGTAATAGCAATAACAAAGGGTGAGAAAGAATTAAACAAGAAGGCATTGATCCAGTTTTACTAGAATTCAACAAGCAGGCATTGATTCAGTTTTACTTGTTTTTAGTATATCTCTAATTAATAAAGAGGCATTCGTTTTGGTCAAGCAAATCTACTAAATGAATTATATTTAATAACAAATAGTATTAATTCATGTGAGTATAGAATTTTAGGTCAGGCACCTTTGTTATGCTCTTGGTCCATCAATTCACTCAGACTCTCTGTCTTATTTCTCATTCCATCCTTATTGTACGGATCTTTTGTCTCATTTTTTCTACCTAAATCTATCTCATTTAATCTCAATCATCTATTTATATGACAAGATTAGGAAAGAAGAACAGGACAAAAGATCTAACCGTCCCTTGTTTCCTTCGTTTTTTCCCAAGGACAGCTTGTTCATTGTAACAGATCTTACATTCTCAATTAGTGATTTCCAGCAGAAGAAAATTCATTTTTGCCCATCTTGCAATAAATTATCCATGAATAATAATAATAATAATAATAATAGTATTACATTTACACGTAAGGGTATACAGTGTAGACATTAATTAGGGTTCAATATATTAAAATAAATAAATAACTGAACTGAAGATAAGCCCTAATATACATGTTGCAACAAAGCATACAAAGGGGAAGGATTACTAAACCAAAATTTACATCAACTATCAAAATCTTGACAAGGGGCCAGATGAGGTAGAGATGGCAGAGAACAACACGCAACATAGATTCTAGATTCTCATAACCTCCTACTATAAATCCCACCCATCTTTTCGACCATCAAACTCCCACTTTCTACCACCTAAACTACCATACATGTCTGAAAATTGGGTCAGGCAATTACTTCTTATCCTGTAGTGCTCTTGTGTATTCCTGCTAATGGCAGCACCTGAAAACTTGGAGGTGTCTATGGCCCATGCAGGTCTCACGTATTCCACAGTCTTGGATGAGCTCGCGTTTGCATATAAATAATTGAGCAGCACATCCTCACAGTTGAAAAACTTGTCAACCAGCTCTCTCCCTGCCTTAGCTCCCTCGCCCCAATACCTTTCAGAAGCTAATTTAGCGTCAATGAAAGCTGCCCCAGTAAGAATCATGTTATAACCTTTGTGACTCCGAGCATATTTCTCAGCCCTATACTTCAATGGACTTCCACTGATGAGACGGGGATAGAAGCCAACTATTCGATCTGGGTGTTGACGCCAAACATTGAAGCCACGCTCAATATCGTCACAACTCATCATAATGTCATCATCAAGCTCAAGAACAGCACGAGTGTTAATAAATGAGTCCTCCTTGAACCGATTATTCAATGAGTTCCATTCCTCAACTCTGATCCTAACTGGCACTTTTGACTCCAGTTCAGTTATTTTGGGAGGCACTCCTTTGTTCCACACTACAACAATTTCTTTGACTGATGAGCACTTTGAGTAATGCCTTACGTACAGCTTCAAATTCCAAAGCCGAGCATCATAGGTCATCGTCAGCAAAGTGAACTGAGAGTAGTAACCATTTTGAGGGTAAGCCTCTTCAGCACGATTGCCTCCATAGATATATTTGACACCTGAGCACATCAACGCAATTCCAACTACAAACAGGAAAGCCAAAACCATTCTTCCTGTCCATGTATTTGGCCTTATCTTTCCTCGCAGAGATAAAAGTGCTCTGTTTAAGCGGCTGCAAAACTTTCTCAACTTTGAAGAGAAATTCGTTGATCTTTCCCAGACGAAAGATATATCATTTCTCTTGCCAGAATAATGTGAACACCAGGTCAGAGGGATGATACACTTCACAGCTCCAAGCAATACACCCAACAACACAACAATTGCAGCAACAGCTGCAATTGAAGCACAACCAAGGATAAACCGCCATGCTGAATCTCCTGAAGGGACATGGTCTCCATCCATAACCGCAATCCACTCTCCAGAATTTAGATGCTGCACATCAAGATGGTGGTAACGAGCACCATTCCAAGCATTTCTTCCTTTCTTGGGCTCTTCAAAACCCAATGAAATTTCAACCTCTTTATAATCATCTCTTGTAAGAACTTCTACCTTGAAGACACGCACTCTTCGCCCATATGTTTCACCGCAATCTTGGCCAACACGATAAAGATTTCCATCATGCACAAATGGTCGACCCCCATTTCTCGCTCCCATACTCTTGTCAACATTATGAATGGGATTCTTTTTATGTGGTTTCCAAGGAGCAAGAGGTGAGTTACTATACCAGATTTCCAGTTGTCCATTCTTTTTGGCTCTGAAGCCACTATGATCTGAACCAAAAAGCCAATATCCTCCATTGTGATTAATTATAAAGCAATCAACAAGGGGCTTTTTTATAAGAATTTTCTCCAGTGTCCACTGCAATGGAAAATCTATTGCTCGATAAAGACGAAGATCCCCTTTCTGACTGCTCTCAGGCATCATGTATATCTGCAAGAGAGAGTACACGATAATCAGATGGAGTAAGCTTGTCATTCAACTATAATTTTCAATTGTGTATAGTCATAATAACTCCCTCGAGTCATAAAGTGTTATTTTCTAATCCAAAGATTGTAAAGTCAATAACAAAAAGATGAATATTTTTAACAAGATCTGCTTTGCCAAACAAACCAAGACCCCTGATGTAAAACTATCCAAGATATCTATGTTAGTACTCAGCAGTAGCAAATATAGTATATCAGCTTGCATAACTGCTGTATACTGCTGGATATTGATAATTTAGAGCTGAAACAAATGCAACTGTGGTTTCATGCAGAAGAGTTTGGTCTTACTTGGCCCAGGTATTCAAAAACATAGGGATAAGAAAGATGCCAGTCCTCATCCAAAGCAATACCCAACTGTTGCCATGATGCTCCTTTGTCAATACTTCTGGCAACTCCAATATCGCCTTGCATGGTGATTGAATTTTTTGTTTCATAAAATAGGAACAGAGTATTTCCCTGAATCAAGTCAATACAAACAAAACAATGTCACTTTCGTAACAAAATCGTGTAGTAACGAACCCTGTCACTAAAAGATTAAAAGAGAGGACAAACATATAAACTGCCTACATAGGCTCAATGTTACGGTTCACAGCTTATTTAATGCAATCAACCTCATTTGAGTGGTATTCAGCTCCAGTTACAATAGTATAATTTCTAATAAATGTAAAATTAAGAGATCACTTGCAATTTAATAAGCATTTGCAGAAATACTATGCATAAGCCAATAAAACTAAGGAAATCCCATGGTCCTAAGTAGTCAACCATTTACTAAAACAGAAATGATTTTTTGTTGTATCAAATTAGGCACACGTTAAATTCATAAACTAACAGTTCACCTTCATCAAACACACATCAGATCATGATGGGACTAGCTTGTCAGATACATCCCTACCAACTATGATATTAACATGAGACATCATGCAAATCTCAAGCTGATTGCTGATAAGTAGAAACCAAGCAATATAAAACCCACCTTACCTTTAGCAACATAAAAAAGAAAGTTCCAGTAGTGGATAGTTATCACTAAAACTGACCGATACAAGAACAAACAACCACAAAAAATTATACTATTGTAGTCCCTCTTAAAACGTTTCTTATACTAAATTCTGCTATGTTTAAAATAAAGGTGTCCACACTAATGGCTGAATGCAGCATGGAATTGCCTTCCCCATTTAGCTAGGGGGCATATTAGACAACTAGAAAGCACATATAGAACAAAAATAGATGGCCAATCAAGGAGAAGTTGTTGAAACCATGACAATGAAATGTTTTCCCCCTCACAATGTATTAAGTTGACATAGTTGTCTCTCTTATATTTACATATGGCATATGATTCATATGCAACTGAAAAAGACATTCAGCAATCTCGTCCAAAACCTATTATGGTCATGGCAGCTCATCCAATGAGCCAAGTTCACTGCATGACCTGTCTGTTATCTTTCGAAGTTTACATCATTTTACTAGAAAGATAGTAACGTATAGTTCGTAGTAATTCATTGTACAACATTACAAGAACTGCAAAATCAATAAAAGAGGAGGGAGGAGGACAAGAAACTGAGAAGCATGCAATACAACTTGGTAAGCCCTAATCCATGAAGGTCACAAATTTGTAAAATGACTCCTTCAAATGTATATGCTAATACTTTTAAAACACAAAACCTGTAAGAGGTGAACATGCTGCCAAAATTTATAATGTCAAAGCAGAAATTTTTATCATTTAATTTATTCCTTCATCAAAACCATCGACAAAGTGCTCCCAAATTTCCATAACTTAGGTTCATATTTTCACCATTCTGCAAAGCAATCGGATACTTAGTGTAACCAAACAATCACATACATCGTGGAGTCTTTTCGTTCATTAGTCCATGACCCCAGCCTTAGTTTGCTATCAAATTAAGCATCAAATAAATGCATACACCAGGTGAACAATGACTAAAATGGTAGCAACAGCCAACAAAGCCAACAATTTGCATCCCCAACCAATGTTACATATAAGGAAACAGTACAAGAAGATAGTGCTGCAAGAAAGAATAGTTGTATCTTATACCAAACAATTAGATGCAAAAATTTTACATTACTTTGTACCTACAAAGGAAACAGAATCATGAAATATGGAAAAGACAAAATTCAAAATATAAAAAGTGGAAAATAGATAATTATATACCTGAACATAAAGGAAAGGATCAGCAACAAAATTACTGGGGAAGTTAGCTTCTGAAACTGAAGCACAGGTGACAACTGGGTTTGCCACCGGCCACGCCGAGCTCTCATTTCTCCATACATTAAACTGATCCCAAATCAAACCAACAGTCATATCAGGCAAAGGAACAACAAAAAGACCAACATAAATCCATAACAAATATAGATCTTTTGTCTTTTTTAACAGGCAATTGTCAGTAAATTAAGAACAAAGGTCAAACCAAGGCGATACGTAGAACAAGTTTTTCTATTAAAACATTTAATTCAAGGGTCTAAATACATCTGCAAGGAGTCGCGTTGAAAGAGAAGATCAGACGGAAACCAGCAAAATACCAACTAAAAGTATCAAAAAGTTCTCAAAACCGTCATTGTTCCAGAGAAGTAACTAGAATTAAAATCCTTAAGCAAGTCAAGAGTCCCAAACATCAGAGTGTTAATCATTGGAAACGAACCAAAATGAAAGAAAATAATAATATACATAAACGAAAGATTGTATTTTTCTTCGTGTAGGAATTATCAAGAAACATTTTCATCCTTCCCACGATCAGGAATCTTGGAAAACCAATTTGACAGAAAATCGAAAAGAGAAAAAAAAACAAAAGAAAAAGAACTTACAGCTTCAATTGGTTTAAGAGAGAAAGGAGAATCCCCATAGAAGACCCCTATAGACCAGGAGCCCTCATTGTCCTCTTGACAACCAAAACAGCTCAACTCTGCGCCGGTACCACAACCAGGATGTATAAATGACTTATTAAACGCAAGCCAAAGACAGAACATACCAATCGATCCGTACAACACGAAACAGCCCAAAAAGAAGATAAAGCCCGAAGAAAAAGGAGACAGAACTCTAGAGTAGTGGTTCTGTTGCTCCCATCTCCACCTACACCAACACTTCATGCTCATGTCACAGCAACTCCCTCCTGACGCACCAATGCTGCTGGCGCCGCCACTAACTCCACCGGAGCCACCACCAGCAACGATCACTGAAATTCCCATAATTAACTGTAACCGAGCCACTTCACTTCACAAACTAAGATTCCTAAACTCAACGACCCATTTCTTATCTCGGAAATCAAAACATGCCCGTCAAACAAATTTGCATAAAGTTTGATTCTTTATCCTTCCTTTTTAAAGGTTCCTTTTTCCTTTTTGGTTTCTCGGGCTTTAGAAGCCTTACGATGCTGGGATGAGCTGTAATTTTCTTCAGTGAAAGTTGCAACTTTTATTCCCCTTCCTTGTCTTTTAGTGCAAAATTGCCGAGTTATCGTGCAGATTAACAATCTAGAAAGACACGGCCGCGTGGTAACACCTGTTAAAGTGTTAGTGGTGGTCGTGGAGGTGGAGGAGGAGGAGCAGTCTCCGTCTCCGAGTGTGTAGTGCAGAGAAAAGGCAATCCCAGGCAGAGTATAGATAAACAATTCCTAGAATATCTCCATACATTAGGACACCCTTAAGGTTTGCGTCTCAAATCTCAATACACCTAGTTTGAGAGGTATCAAATTCTTAATAAACATTCATGTGTTTAGTATTTACGTACATGTGACGACGGAAGCTTCAGAGGACTCTCTGGATGTTGAGACCATGTGCGGACAACGGGCAGTGGATTCCACTCTCCGAGTTTGAAGAGTAGATGTGGAGTTGTTTTACACGTGGAAAGTGGACCCAATATGTGAGTGACTTAGTCTGTTAATATCCGTGGACTTTTTCTCTTTTTTATTTGGACAGAGCCAGCGGCAATTTGAATGAAATTACTCTTTTTCGAATACCAAATTAATCCATGCGGTGTTGATTAATATGGGGGGTATCATTTTAAATATTTTTTTAATTATAAAATAGTATCTAAATTTTTTTAATTGAAAAAATAATCTCTCCATATATTATAATTTATAATTTTACATTAATTATGTCTTCAAAAAAACATAATAGTACAAATTTGAAATAAGAATAATCTATTTATTTTTATTAATATTACTTTTCACATATTTCACATATAATAATAATGAAAACCATTTAATCATCATACAAATATCAAATTAAGAAAAATATTAAATACTTAAAATATTTTCAATATAATAAATAATAATATAACATAATTGCATATCTTTTTCTAGAAAATCCAATCGTAGTCACATAAGTGCCTCAACTTCAACAAAGTGGTAAGGTGGTCAAGGTTTTGGCAGCCAGGACAATAAGCTACATCCATGCCTCGACTTTCCAACATCATGACATTCTTTTTGGAATTTGATCTCCTTCTTCTCCCTCTTTGCCTACTCCTACACCCCTTACCTAAGTTGTCCGATTGTTCATGTTTCTCCTTCATTACGTGAATCTCCTTCTTCAATCATCATCCTCCTTCCTCTTCCATTCTCATTAAGCTTTCACTTCGCTTGCTACACTTCCCCTTCTATTTCAACTACTCATGATCTCCTTCCTACTTCCACCAACATTGTTCCTTCCAACAGTTTTGAAGGTAAGTCTTCGTCGGTTCAAATTGTAGGTAATTTGAATCCAGAAGCTAAGCTCTCTTATTTTTCCTCCCAACACTACTTTAAACCACCCAACAGTCTCTCCCCACATCTCCATTATCCATTTTGGAGCCTATAAATGGAAATCCACTCTAGTTGGATTCTTTCTTGATAAAAAAGTTCCATTTCTTGTAATGACAACATAGATTGCTAGCAACTAGAAGACGTTTGGACTTCTTGATGACATGGTTAACAATCAAGATATTTTCTTCTTCAAGTTTAACTCTCGTGAGGCAATGGATGCAATTATAAAATCTAGCTCCTGGCACATTCATAATAAACCATTTCTCATATAAGCATGAAGACTAAGTGTTAAACTTGAAGAAATCAAGTAGGCTGACATACCTATATGGCTTTGCATACGTGACATACCTCTTAAGTACTGGTGTAGCATCCCGTTACTGATTAGAGGGTCATTTTGGTAAATTAGGACGGGTTAGGATTTTCATTGCATTCACTGATTGAGCATGTTACTGGCCTCTAATTATAGAGGAATGAGTTCCTTGCATATGCATTTATAGGTGCATGCATTCATGATTTTTCGGTATTTTAATTGTGAGCATGAACTGACTGGATTGAGATTGATTGAGAAATTAGGAATAATTGGGTTCAAATAATTGATTTAGAAGAGTTTAAGAGTGATTGGTAGCTGATAGTGGCTTATAGAAAATTTTCGGAAAATTCGGGAGAAAATGCCCGGACCAGAAATTTTTGAGTGACAGACCGATTGACCGTATGGTACCGAAAGAATTGTCCGATGACAATGGAAAAATTAGAGTTATACTGTTAAGAATTAAAATGTTGAGCCATTGGAATTTAGAGACTGAAATTTAAAGAAATTGGAGACTTATGTCTATAT
>JANZLD010000237.1:37249877-37265352 GCA_026413575.1 Erythroxylum carthagenense | reverse complement strand
GGAAATAAAATTTTGAATTGGGATTTGAAATTGGATTTGGAATTTGGAATTAGAAGTGACTTAGAAATTAAAATTTGTAATTTGGAATTGGAAATTGGATTTGGAAATTGAATTGAAAATTGGATATGTAAAATATTTTAAAATTATTGTTATTTCAAATTAAATGTCATTATTATTTATTATTAAGATTTATGAAAGTATAGTTGATGTAAACAGTAAACTAGTAAGGTATACAGTACAGCTGTATAATATATCAATATGAACTATTTTGCAATTTTTAAAAAGTTAGGGACTATTTTATAAATTTAAAAAATATCCCGAAACGGTACCTAATACTGACCGATATCGGTACAGTTCCGTTCCAGAGCTCAATCCGATACCGAGCTCGGAACAATATTCGTAACATTGTTCCTGATATTTAATTTCACTCTTTTAAAAATAAAAGCACAAGATCGATTCTTGAGAATTTAATTGATTTGTCATTCACTGTTTATCTATTACTAGCAACTAAATAACTAGTCACTGCAAGTTAGGGGATTGTTGTATCCTTTCTAATTGTAGAGGAGTTAATCAGTCAAAATTAAAGCTAAAGTCGATTAACTTTTCCTCACAATCACATTTACTCGACTATGGTAGTGTATTTGTCTACGGTCCATCCGATACAAAACGTGACTGAGACTGAGATCCATACGATCGGAAATGAAGAGCAATAGTTTTTTTAATCCCCATAAAGCCCTTCTGTCCCCACTGCCCACTTGGACTTATTTCGAACAAAGAACAGCTAATCAATTAATGATGTTCAATATCATTGATGCAAAAAATCTATTAAATTACTATTTTGGATAAGAATGTATGGATATGGTGCTTAATATATTTTTTAAAAAGTACCATTTTCATTTGCCCATACGATATTGCGACTCCACTTTCTTTTATCGAGTTGAAAAGCAGCATTTTTCGGAGATTACAATGAGCCGGAGCTTGACTCCGACCTATCATTTTTAAATTAAAAATGCAATGCTGAGTCCAAATTTAAGTTCGATTGGAGGCCTGAACTTTAAAAAATTTTGAATTCAAGATTCGATTAAATCGAACCTACTCCAAAACAGTGGATGAGGCCACGGAGGACACCATGATCAATGGCGAAAAGTTCAGTGGGACTGAGAGCGTTAAGGCCATCAGAAAGAGTGTGGTGAGCGGAAGGCTTAAGTCTTGATTTATTGGATCGCCAACTTGTTGAGTTATGGTTGCATTTTTCAATACCTCTGAGGCATAGGAAGGTGAGTACCACTCAGTTTACTGGATACAAATCCAAAGGTTCGAAGAGATCCTGAAACTGGGTCGTGCCGATGTAAAGATCAATCAGGTTTGTGAAGTCACCTATTTCAGGTGAAATTGCACTAGACAATCAGTTGCTTCAATGGTCTAGAGGTATTAAAGGATGAAGATTGTTAAATAGACTCAACGGGACTGAACCCAAAGAAAAGTTGAGGACGGTTCTTATATAAATAAATAACTAAAATTTATAAGATAAGGTAGAGATACGGAAAAATGAACAAAGAATTATATAAATAGATGGCTGAGATTTATGGAACAGGATAGAGATACGAAAAAATGAACCGAAGATCCTGGCAGAGAAAAGTTACTCCCCGTATCTAAATACTGTAACCGAGTTAGCTCCCCAAGTTTACTCAGTAAACACCCAGACAGGCCATTGCCAGAGAGGTCTAAAGTGTCGAGCTTGATTAACTTTCCAAGTTTAAGCGGAATATTTTGGGTGAAAGAATTAAATATTTAAATAACTTAGGTGAAAAATTAATATTAAAGATTAATTATACTAATAAAAAATATTTTTTAAGTATTAATTTTTAAAATTTAATAGGAGTTCCTACTAATCCTACTAATCCACATGCCATACACATGGTATTAGAATTTACTATTAAATTTAAAAAAATATTAAAAAGTGTCATCAATATTAGATGACGCTAAACTAACAAAAGTTTAACACCGATAAATTTTACTTAATATCTATTTTGAACGTTTCAAACATATTAAAGTTTGCCCTTGGATTATGACACAAGTGTCAAGATTTCATAATACACTTTTGGGTTCATACTTATGTTCTTTCTAAGGCCAGTGGTTCAGTTCCTCGTCAAAACTAGGGTAAGCTAGAACAAAAAACTAAGTGGGAATCGTACAAAAAGCCAATTGCAATTACAACAAGCTACCTTATAATCCGAAACTAAGACATGCTGCAACAATGCTTGCTAAAGGCACAGAGATATTATCATCCAATACCTTTGTGGTTGGAAGCGACTCCACAAACGTAGCCACCAACGAGACCATAGCAACCCTTGGCGTTGTATTTGCCCAGTCCAACTGAAAATATCCCAGTCTTGAGTAGTAGTACAGCATCCTATGAATTTTTTTACAGAAAATTTCAGGTCAACTGCGAAACATCTGTACAAATAACACATGTAGCTTTCTTTCATGTTCATGATTTAGTTATAATATTGGGGACCTCAAACGCACCCGATAGAAATCAGGAAACCGAAAACAAACATGGATATGCTACCAGCCCAACTCTTCTGCTGATTATGGGGAAGCTTCATTGACCCATACCTTCTTCCCATAATATCAGCCACACCTGAATGTCAGTGGACTGAAATTAGTAACTGGAAGGTTAAGAAAAGCAACAGGAACTAAAAACAAGCAACTGTTAAAGTTTTTACCATCCCCACCGCACATCATAGCCAAGGAGATGACCCCAACTGGGGACTCCCGCCAAAAGACCAGTGTGCATAAGATTAAAATGAGGACATAGTACAAAGGCCCTCTCAGCAACTCCCTGCAATACCCAAATTCCCACTTAACTCCATCGTTGGATTGAAGCAGAAGTATAGTTAACATCTATTGATCACGTACGCAGGTTTTCCTTCCCGAGTGACGGACTTTATGAGGCCTTCATCGGTAGCCAAAGAGAGGCCGTGGATGAGAAGCCTGAAGCAATTGGTAAGAGGCACCAAAGAAGCAAAGTATCGAGCTTCTGTTGAGGTACTGTGCTATTATAAAAATAAACAATGAATCTCAGATAGAAAACGTTAAAGTCGCTTTCTTTTTGTTTCAAGAGAGATTAAAGAGAACCTGAAAATGGGCCAAGCAATCGCAAAAAGCAATCCGGACAATATATGGACCAGTTTTCTACTCAAATTCTGTCCAAGACAGTTAAAATTGAAAGATAAAAATAAACAGACAAACAAGAAAAGTGAGACCGAAGCTTTCACTGGTTGATTAATAATGAGTGTATTTTCACAGCGTAGGGACCACATACAAGCATTTAAGTTACCTGTTGAATAACTTTCCGTTCAGCGAGGGCATCGAAAGTGAGGACGAGAACGTAAGAGCCGGCGAGTACAGCCGCAGTAGCTCCGGCGTCCTGTAGGACGGCTCCAGCTCCAACGGAGAAAGCGGATGAGGAGGAGGCCACGGCGGCCGCATATGGCGCCCGATGGATAATGTGAACACGAAAGATGGGAAGTGTTAGCGAAGATTGAGAGAAAGAAAGCTTAGCAGAAGAGTGTAGGGTGGGACTGGGGCGTAGGATAGAAAGAGTGGATGAGGAGATTAAGATGCTCATGGCATATGGTCAAAACTTGACTAAAAAGCATTGGAGAGAGAGAGAGAGAGAGAGAGGGAGAGTTTATCAGGAGACTCGGGAGGAGCGTATCCTTGAAATCGTAGTTATTAAAATTTACCGAACGTCAAACTCATTAAATAACAGATTAACAATTTAAAGGTTAAACATTAACAATTGTAAAATTGGTATATAATAAATAATAAATAAAATTATAGAATCAAATAAATATATATATTGATAATGTTTATTAATATATAATAAATTTAATAATTTAAACTAATATTGAATCCAATATAAAATTTAAAATAAAAATAAAAATATTTTTATTATCATTTATTTAAAATTTTGTAAAAGTTAAATTGTTTGAACAAATGGTTTGAAAGGATTCTAATTCTATTCTAACTTTTTTAAAATGTCTTTTAAACATAATTTTTATATTTTAAATATTGTTTTTAGCACATTTTTAATTTTCTTAAATAAAATCACTTATATATATATATATTAATTAATAATTCAATTTATTAAAAAATTTGTGATAAAATAATATTTATTTTAACAATAATAATTTAGAAAATTTAAATTAAAGTATAAAGACATAAATTGAGAACATAAATTTCGATAAATATAATTTATTAGTAAGATTAAATAAATATAGTATTTTTTAAAAATAAAAATAGTAATTCATTTTTAACAATAATAATTTAAAACAAAGTTTTTAATTAAAATATAAAGATAGAATTTAAATTTTAAAAATATATTTTATTAATTAGATTATATGATAGAATTGAAAAGAAAACAATTTCATTATAAATTAAAAAATGTCAGAGGGGCACGACTCACAAGGACAAAGTGTTGCCCACAAACTTTAATAAACTGACAGATATCCAGAGTTTGTTAAAAAGGACTGGGCCCACATACTTAAATGAACTGGCATATAGTCGGTTTTTTCAAAAAAAGCGACCGGTTAAAACCGGCCGGTTTTTATCATTAAGCATATGAAAATAAATCGAACCGAAACGCAAGCGATTGGTATTTTTTTGGGTTAAATAGACCGATAAATTTCAGCTTTTGGTTTCGCATGCTTCGTTATCTTCAGCCGCAATTTGTTGATGTCTTGTATAGGACACTTCCTGCTTTAAGTCCATTAGTTATGATGCAACAACTGCCAGTTATTTGTCAATTCCAAAACTAAGGAATCAATTCAATTCAGTTGTACTATCTTGGTTTCCATCGTAGAAAAGTAACTGGATGGATATTCTGCTGGAAATGAGAGGGATACATATGCAACTTGGTAAGGGTAAAGTAGCAAAGAGGCAAACAATGGGGAACAGATGGATATTCTGCTGGAAATGAAAAGTGATACATAAGCAAGAACAAAACTTGGTAAAGTGTAAAGTAGCAAAGGGGTAAAAAATGGGGAACATAGTTTTAGTACAAATCACGCGGATGCTTTCTTACGAGCAAATCTTTGTAAGGAAGTAGGAAGCTCATTTACTTGGCTGATTTTCTGTTTCTTTTTTGTTGGATTGTCCTCCATTTGCTGGTCAAAGAAAGGCCTCTTGGCTTTCTCAATAACCTCCTTTCTCTTCTTTACTCTCTTACTAGGCTTATTTCTCCCCTTTGTCTTCTTCTTGAATTCAACGTTCTTTGCTGCCTCAATAGCACCTTCAATCTTGGCTTCTACCTCCTGTTTTGTTGGTTTCTCTCTACTCTTTGGAGGCCTCACAGTACCAATCCTTGAAGGGTCCAGCATAATTGTCTCGGGTGGGAGCTTGTCAAGAAGAGAACGGATTTCTTTTTCTTGCCGTTGTTTTGGTGTTTCAAATGGGTTTGCCAACCATGTATCAAAGTTGGGTTCACCTGAACCTGGTATGAGAATTGAAGACCATCCCATTGATTGCCCTATGCCCAGTACGTCTTCATATGGTCGAAATAACACCTTTCCTATTTGATACCCTTTTACCATAGAATGATTAATATATCTGCTATAAGTCTGCGATCCTGAAAAATCTCCTAGAATCTGAACGAATGATCCACTTGCAGCAGCCAGCAAGCCTTTCTGACTGAAGTCTAAGGTCTTTGCATGGCCTGAGATAGTTTGGATAACCTCAAATTTCCTCACGTCCCATATCTTAATTTTCCTTTCCTTGCCAGAAGTGGCCATGAGATGTCCATTAGGATGGAATGCCATTGCTGTGATAGGCCCTGGATGGCATAACATCTTAACCAGAGGAGCTGCAGTTGTGGGCTTCCACATGCTCACAGTACCGCCGGAATGACCTAAAGCAATAACTCCATTAAAGGGATTGACCTGCATCACATCTGTTCGACCAAAACCTGTTCTAAAATTAGCTACCATCTGACCGGTCGTAATATCTTGATAATGAAGCTGCCCATATTTATTTATTGATGCCAGGAGAAAATGATTTCTAAGAAACTGAAGCCTTGACACTGCACCATGTTCCTATAGCACGTGCGTACAATCTTTTAGTACAATTCACAGTATTCCACAATAACAGACAGGACTTCTTACAATAATAGGAGGGACCCAAATGACATTTAAGTACTTTAACATTTTAAATTTTATTGATAGGATCATCATTTAACTAGCGACTCGATAAATTAATAAAGGAAACAAAAGAAGCAAGGAGCACTCCAGAGCTGCAAGCCCAGCTACAGATTAATGTTTTCACCTTTTTAGCTTTTTCTTTTTCCCCTTCAAGAAGATGAATGAAAGCTTAACTAATTGCATTCTTAGAAGTCCAAATGCATCTTCTAAATGGGAACAAATTATCCCCCAAGTATAACATATGGCTTGCTTATCAAGTATTTATCATGAAGCTAATTAGTTGTCTCATAAACAAATCAAAAGGATAGAAAGGACCAAAGAAAGGATATAAACTCCCTCTACAATTTACATGCCAAGCCAACAAAAAGTTTTTCCAACTAGAATCTGTATAAAGTTAATTAAGATGTACAGAATGTTCCTCAAAAATTAAAGCCAAGATATTTGAGATACCAAGAAAAAGCTACTAATCTACGAACATCCAAGTGATTAAAAGTGAAACAGACACAAGTAATCATTAATCAAAAACTTTTTAAAAAATTTTGGCAAGTTCAAAAATTGAGGAGCTTACTACAGCTTTTAGATCCATCACAACTCATCAAGGTCAGGACAGGATACTGACCTTTAAACAATGAAGTTCAACACCATCCCTGTTATAAATATACGTGTACCTGTTACCATTTGAAAACGTTAGCCACACCATTCAAATAGAACTGCAAGACAATAAAAAAAGTCATTTGTGGGCGACTTTTGTTTGACAAGGCATTGCAACAAAATAATACTTAAACCCATAACTTTGAAAATCTCAGGTATCTAATGTTAAGCCTCACATCCTAATAAAGCAACAATAAGTAAAATATTGCATAACAAAAAAACGGCTGCCACCTGCAATTTAGTTTCAGTAACACCATGGAGTATAGATCAAGAGCCCTCGTACCTCAATAAGAGTACAAAATTCAGGAAGGTTATATTAACTCAAAAACTCTAGGAGATCATACAGTGCAACAGTGGTATATACCTCTATTTTTGTACAGAGTTTTCCTTTATAACAAGGCAAGTCTAACTTATCATAGCAAACAACACTCTTTTATAAGTTTCTTCCTATTAAAATAAGACAACATACTTTTTCTGAGCTGCAGCAAAAAATAGCTCATTGTGCAAGAACGCAATGTCCCTTGTTGTTTCTCTAACCTGAAAGAACAAAACCTAATCAGTAAACATTTGTCTAGCCTTCTAGAGAAGAAAGCAGGACATCCATGTCTTGATAAGAAAACCAAGTAGCAAAATGTCAAAAGGAGATCAATCAGTTATAAAATATTCAACCTAGAAAGAAGACAATGAACAAAGGATAACATTAAATATTTATAAATACATTTGCAACCACTTCATTTTCTGGGAACAGTATAAGCAAATACTTGATAATATACATAGTATTATGTATTAATCTACAATAGATCCAAAATACCGCATATACTCACTTACGGGTATATTGTATTCACATTATGATGAAATGTCCATTGAACACTCAAAACATATAAAAGCAAATGCCAATCATGTACAGCTAGAAAGATATATGTTGAAACCGTAGCAGAGTTATGAAACTTGTAATCCACAACATTTCAACAAAACAGAAGAACAAGCCAGTAAAATTCATCATTGCACTCTAATCTATAGGCAAATAGATCAAGAAGAAAGGAAAAATAAGCTGAAGATGGGCAATAAGACCTATTAACCATCTGAGAAAATAATGTATCTAAGAAAAGTTTTATTCACTCTTTGGCCGTGCCTCACCAAAAAGCAGCTCAGCCTTCAAGAGCAAAGCATACCTGTATTTCTCTGATTAGTTTCATATCTTTCATGTCTACAACTGCCAAGTGGCCCTTCCGTCCAGCAACAGCCACGTATCGACCACTTGGAGTGAAATCCAACGTATATGGACCAAGGTCTGCACATCTCAGTCAGAAAGATATATTCCATACAGTTAGGTAATTGCACTGATTTTAAATCTTTAGGACAGGAATAAAACAGAAAATTAACCCAGATACTACAGCATGAAGAGGAAAGATCGAAGGGAATAATTCTTATTCTCCCTGAGTTTTAAAAATAGTACAAGAGAAAGTAAACAATCCAGTGGAAACAAATTCAGCAACAGACACCTACCAGGTAACACTATATCGTACTGTTTCCTTGAACTGGAGATATCAACTTCACGTCCAATTGCTTCCTGTTTGATTCTCCATGTCTTCTCTAAGCCTTCAGTCTCTAAATACCCTCCCTCACTGGGCATAAGCCACTGTATTACACAAGCAAACCAGTCAACTTCGCACATAAAAACCCAACAACACCATCCAAATTCCCTAATATTTTACACTGCAATCTCTCAAACCATACCGTAACATATTCATCATATTCCTCATCATCAACATAACAGACAGAGTCTAAAGTTTCAGATTTTGTAATTCTAGAGAACTGATAAGGGAAATAAGAAACTAAAAATTGGTGACCAAGAACTCACTTTCTCAGTCTTGGCAGCAGCTTTAGCTGATATACCATGTAGCTCTTCTCTAACAGAAAGTTGACCCCTAAGCTTTTTGTCCTTCAACACCTGTGTTGTTCACATTACAATGCAGCAAAACTCTAAAACAGTTTCGAAACTAAACATCCCAAGCAGAAATATTCAGACCTCCAAATTGGCACCTTCTCCTCTAAGATACTTCTTGACTTTAGCATCCAACTCATCAGCCAATTCCTGCAAATAAAAAGCATCTAGAATCAACATGTTAAGTTAACTATATACATAATATGGTAAGGTACTCGAATTAATTGACACCTGTTCAATAGGAGGCAAAATCTTCTCAGAATCACCATTCTCTTGCTCGACACCCATCTTTAAACTGGGGAAAACACTACCAAATAATCATTTTTAAACCAACAAAAGAAGAGATTTGAAAGGAAAGAAAGCCATTGGAGGCGGTGAACTGATAGTTCACTGTTCCAAATTAGGGTTTAGGCCACCTACACTTATAAGTATGCTTATGTGCGATATAAGAAATCCGAAAGTAAAGAGAAACAGGGCGCACAAGCGAGGAGAAACAGGCGGCCACCGGTGAGGGTGTGATAGGAATAAGCTTACCAAGGGCTTATTACAATAATTCCAAGGAACGTTGATAGGCTTAGAAGCGATCTGCAAGGTGCAAACAAGCGTTAATTATTATTCAATGTTTTAAAAACCGGTATTAGTTTAAAGATGAACCGTATAATCAATAAAAAGTTTATTGAAATAAAAATATACTAATAATGCCAATCAATATATAATAAATAATAATAAATCCAATAATTTAAACTAAATCTAACATAAAAATAAAATAATATTTTGTATTATCATTTATTTAAAGATTAGTAAAAGTTGAACTATTTTTAAAGAAACTTAATGGAAATGACTATATCTTTATTCTAACTTCTTTTTTTAATATTCTTTAAATATACTTTTTTATAATTTAAATATTATTTTTAACACATTTGTAAATTATCTTAAGCAAAATTATTTATTTATACTAATTAATAATTCAATTTATTAAACAAAATCATGATAAAATAGTAATTAATTTTTAACAAAAAATTTAAAATTTTCAATTAAAGTATGAAAAGAACATAAATTTTTACAAATATAATTTATTAATGAGATTAAACAAATTTAATATTTTTAAGGAAAAAAATAGTTATTCATTTTAACAATAGTAATTTAAAAAATTAATTGAAATATAAAAAATAAACAAAAATATAAATTTTGAAATATATAATTTATTAGTTAGATTTTGTGAGATAATTGAAAAGAAAAGGTAATAATTTTATTGAAAAGTAAAAATATATATATGAAAAACTTTTAAAGCTAATAAATTCTAGTCTCGGGAAAGAAGAAGCTTGTGAATTGGCTAATTAATAGCTGAGCAAAATATCGAGAAAAACTAATAACATTTATTTTCTCTTTTTTTTGTGTTATTCAATTTTTCAAAATTTTGGTTCTTCACTTTTTTTTTTAGAAAATAAGTAGTATTTTCATTCATAAAAAGTGGAAATTACAAAAGGAAGTGATAATTATCTCCAACAATTAGAGTATTTTTAAATTGGTTAGTTATAAAACATATTAACAATACATGCACCATACATGCACCGTCTATATTTGGCTCTTTATTTTTCAAAGAAATTGACCGAGTTTTTCAAAAAAAAAAAAAGGATGTCGGTTTATTTTTTTTAATTGGTTGGTTTTCTTTAAAAGAGTTATAAATATAAATTGGTCCAGAAATCAAGTAGGTTCGTATTTATTTCAGTCGAATCGACTAGTTTAGTTTGATTTTTACCGTTCTTTTTTTGTTTTTGTCTTGTTTTTTATTCATTTCGACTTTTCAACTTTCCTTTTTGAATAACAAAAACTTCATCCAAAAATTAACTAGTGTTTATTATTAAAATAATGTCTATAGTAAATATTAAACAGAAATATCAATGTATTATATAAATAACAATGTTATTATAATCTGTTATATAATTAGTCTACTGCAACCTAAAAACTTATTAATTCAAATTTGATTCATAAGCTAATGCTCATAAAACTTTTAAAGTTTGGAGCATGACATGTAAATTATAGGCCAATTTTTATACACAAGTGAAAAACTAACACGCAAATGGAAAAATTAAGATAAAAGTAAATATCAAATAATCTAAAGGTCAACCAAACAAGGGAATTTATCATTCGTTTAACATGGTTTAGTGAATACAAGTATTATTCTCACAAAGATTTAAAATTATTAATAATAATTTTCTTTTTATTAACTAATCTAATAAAATGAATGATTGACTTTAAAGAAGTGAATAAGTAAACAAAAATTGCCGAACTAAAATAACAAACCAAATTGATAAATAAGAATGAAGTAATCAATTAATAAACAATACCTAGAGAATTCCTCCTAAAACCTTTCTATGCTTAAGTTTATCTAGATTCAATTACCAACACTAGTTTCTTAGATTGATAAAAATTTTAAAGTTATAACTATATTTTTTATAGAGGTGAACTTTTGAACAACTTTGGTTATAAAATAAGCATTTATTTAGATGAAAGAAAAATGACTTGGGCAACTTATGGGTGTTCAATCATGTGAGATGGTTAGGTAAATATAATATATGAGTCTATTGTCAATTGTTGGTTTATTCTTCTAAGTGATAATATTTTTGAAGTCTTTTGATGCATATGACCTTATCAGAAATGCTGATACTTTATTTTAGATATTTGATGAAGTTGTAAATGAAGTTGAGCCAGTAAACAATGTTTTGTTCATTACTGATATTGATTCTACTCACAAAGTAGTTAGGAAAAAGATTGCAAAGCAAGTATAATTCTTTTTTATTGAACTCCTTATATTGCACATTGCATTAACTTGATGTTGAAAAATATAGAAGTTAGATGCTTTCCTATCATTGATGAAATTTTGCAAAAAGTAAAAATATTGATCAAGTTCATCTAAAATCATGCATGAGACCTAAATTTGATCAGTAAGGATTTCATCAATGGTAGAACTTTGCATCGTCCTACTATTACAATATTTACAACTAATTTTTTATAACTTTAGTATGTTTTAATAAAGAAAGAATTGAGAGAAACGTATTTCATGTCTAATGCTAGAGTGGAGGTTTCTAAAATTATATTGAAAGATCATAAATTTTGGCCCCAATTTTAATTTGTAATCCAAGTTTGTGAGCAATTGGTGAGAGTACTCAATCTGGCTGATAATAATAAGAAAGCAATAATTAGTTATTTTTATGATGTCATGGAGGGGGTGAAGGAAATCATCAAGGTCAATATAGAGATAGATCTTATTTGTACACACATTATCTTGCACTTATCAATGAGAGAAAGAAAAGGTAACTTTACTCTCTATTGTTTGTATCTAGGATATTTTTGAACCTTAGTACTTATTTTAGACCAAGTTTGACAAAGAAAACTGAAGGAAATAGTGGAATACTATTAACTGTTATAACAATTGTTTGAGATGATACAAGATCTCTTAAGCTTGTAAGTGGAGATTTATAAGAATGTTTTTGGTAGTTTTGGAATACCCTTTGCTATTTGTTAAAAAGACAGACTTAATCCAAGTATATATTATTTACCTTTGTTAATTGTTGGAACTTAATAATCACTTTATTTTATGTATAAGGTTAATTTTATTTTCTTATAGTTACTTAATACCAATTCATATGTGATGTTCTAAAATTGCAATTCAAAGTTTGAGTTAATGTGTGAGTGCAATCGTGTGTGAAAAGAATTGGAGTACATTCATCAATTCCAAAAAAATGAATAGATTGGAATACAAAAGATTGAACAACTTGGTCTTTATTTGATACAATTTAAAGCTTTGACAAAGGTATATTATTATCATTATTAAGTTGAATATAATTCCTAATAATTTCTTATTAATTTAATTTTATTTGTGTATATTTCTCTTGATCCAATTTGTCTTGACCATATCGATCTCTTAATTGATTGAAATTTTGAGAAACTAAGTTTGATAAATGAGAATGATTTAGAAGATAATCTTGAATGATAAAGTATTAACATGTTATTTGGTATAATAAATTTGAATGATGGTAATGATGAGACTCCTTTCAATGCTAAGAATTTTGTACTAAATGAAAATTGAGATTAATATGATTTGAGTGGATATTTAATCGAATGAAGTTCCAAGTTTTCTTTTTTTTTTCTTTTTTAAATTTCACTTATATTTGATGCATATATTAAAATTTATATATGCAATATAAACATAAAAATTTGAACTGTCAATGTTTTTATTTTATGTTTTGCTTCTAGTTAATTGTGTCATTCGACACAAGGTGTAATACTTGTGAAATTATGAAACTTTATTATTCTTTTTATTTGATATTTTGATATAATTATTCTATACGATGAAATTGTGGCATTTTAAGTAATTTGTAATATCTTTAGTTTTATATTTATACCAGGATTAAATGATTTTTATATTAATTGCATTTATTGTTTACATGCGAAATTTGTAAAAAAAGTAATATTAATATAAATAAAAAGATTGTTGTTATTTCAAATTTCTATTACTGTAATTTTTAGAGACATTATTGATGTAAAATTAAAAATTATATAACGCAATATATTGAAAGATTATTTTTAATTTAAAAAATAGAAAGTATTTTACATTTTCTAAAATTACTTGAGATGACACTCCATATAGAATAATAGTACTATACAAAAATAAAATTTAATACCAGTACTCAATATTGACGGGGAATACGATATTCATAACATTAAAATTTAAATTAATTCCCCAAAAATATACGCAGATCGTATTCATGTTATATACGCGTGACGTGTCAAATTTTCCCTCGTCATGACAGCTCTTTTCTGTATTTCATCGCCTTTCCGGCGGATTTCACCGATGGAATACCGAATATCCACGAAACTAGCTAAGTATCTTCACATTGTTGACTTCACTTAATGGGTGAGGGACCCCACCACTGTATTTCCTAATTAATTCCTTCCCCTTACGGAAAATTAAATAAAAAAGGTACCGATTTGAGCAATTCAGTACCTTCCCTTTGTCCGAATCAGATAGCAAAAGTTTCCACTCTATTTGTGCTTTCGTTTTTGTCTGTTGATGGATTCGTCGGAGAAAGGGACCGTGACATGCGGGTCGTGGATCCGAAGACCCGAGAACCTGAACCTGATTGTGTTGGGCAACTCTATGAGGCGGGTTTCGTCTCCTTCGGTGCTCCATGTCTTTTCCTTCGACCCTGCAGCCAATTCTCTCTCTCCATCTCCGTTGGTCTCTCCCACTCGCTCTCATATCTCACCCGTTTTTATTTTCCTTTTCTTTTCAACTTGTTTTTGGTGCAAAAGGTTTCGGTTTTGGTTTTTTAATCGTAACATAAACGATGAGAGGTTACGGAATGAAACTTCTGCTTAAGTTGTTGGATAGTATGTCCCTCAAGGGTTTTATTTATGTTGTTTGGAGCTAGAATTTGTTTTTCTTTCTTTCTTCTACATTTGATATGTATTGATTTTCTTTCTTTTTGTCTTCGTTAGGCTACGTACGTACTCGAAGAAACAGAGGGCGAGCCACTGACGATTGCAGTCCATCCTAGTGGAGATGAAATTGTTTGTTCTACGACCAAAGGTGGCATCAAGTAAGGCTCTAATGATCAATTTAAAATTTATGACCTTTATGTCACCTTTTTCGATTTAAATGCATCCAATCACAGCATTTAGTATTCAATGCTCGCATGTTCTCTAACAATAATAGGTTCCTGTATCAAGTTTCGTGGTAAAGTAGTTATTAGTCTTCGCTAGGCTAGGTAACATTTGTCATGATATCCTTGTTCTATAGTTTTTTCTTGAACAATTCTGTTGAACATGGATGCAGTTCAACCAACTGTTGGCTTCCTTCATTACTAGATTCCGAGTTCATGGTTTTTGCAAAGGATTACTGTTCGAGAATGTTGAAGTTGTTAAATGGATTATAAAGTTTGCGTTCTTCTTTCTATTGTGCGCAAATTTTGCGAGCTGTTCACTTCAGTTGGGGCTAAGGATTAATAATCATAGTTTTATAGATAAAATCTTGGGGCATCGTTTTAGTTTGCTTCGTTTATCTCTAACTAATAATGTCTACTTCTCGAGAAAAAACTTATATATATGATAGTCCATTTTCATCAGAATGGTTGCTTCAGATGCATGGATGAAATTTCAATTCCACAAGGGAATCCAGATCCTTCTTTGTTTCGTGAAGAAGAAGGATCCTTCTTTGTTCAGGATGATAGTAACTACTATAACAATTTTTTCTCTTTCCATACCTTGTGGTTGTTGTACATTTACCTAAAATGGGCCTGGTTTGATCGTGCAGATTATTTGAGTTGTCTGGTCCAGAAACAAATGTAAAGCTTGTGGCCAAAGACCTACATTCCCTCCAAGATGTTGGGCCGCAGAAATGCCTAGCATTTAGTGTTGATAGATCAAAATTTGCAGCCGGTGGAGTGGTAAGTTATAGCATGTGATTCAAGCATGACTGTTACTGGCTTTCTATTGTTTGTGTTTCCGAAGCTTATTGGTTAGCCATATCCAGCTTGACACTTTTATCTTATTCAATGTAGGATGGTCATCTGAGAATTTGGGAGTGGCCAAGTCTGAGAATAATTATTGATGAACCAAGAGCACACAAGTCCTTTCGGGATATGGACTTCAGGTTTCTTTTCTTCTTTCTAAT
>JANZLD010000237.1:37104194-37114746 GCA_026413575.1 Erythroxylum carthagenense | reverse complement strand
AGTAATAACTGAACATAATAACAATTATTTAGTTCTAGTTATAGGCCAGAAGGAAAAGCTATACTACAAGTTCCTATAGCCAATCTAGCAATTCTTGTTTTATTGCGTACTCGTAAGTCCACTTCACCTTTTCTCTTCAATCTAATCCATGATAAAATCTGTATGTTATTATAAATATGAGAACCACATCTATTATTTAACTCCCAAGAATCTAGAACAGAAGTAGAAAGATTGATCTCAATCATAAACATACTTGAAGAATCATCTTCCTTAAGCTTCTTATCTTTCAGGGTAGCAAGATAAGCTGGGCAGTTCCTCTTCCATTATCCATTGACTCTGTAGTGAAAAAATGTGCCCTTGTCAGTGCTCTTCTTCTTAACACCACATTTTGGCTTTACTACTTTAACAAATGCCTTCTATTTCTTGATATTATTCTTCTTAAAGCCTTTTTCTTGCTCTTTTAAGAATCCACATCAAGATTAGAACTCGGTTCCTTCTTAAGGCACCCCTATGCTGTCTTGAACATATTCTACATTTTGGGCAATGACATATCCTTTTAATTCATGTGAAAGTTCATAACAAACTATAAAAAGCTTGAACTGAGACTTCAACACCAAATCAACACTCAACCCATAATTCATGACAAAACCTAATTAGGTTAATTTTTCAATATACCTAATCATATTCAGTAAGTTAGAGAATTGATACCTCTCCAACCTGATCCTTGAACCAAACGACTCCTTAAGATGCAAAATTATAGCAGGAGTATCCATGTTCTCATGCTATATCTGAAGCTTTAGAGATATATTAGCCAACATCACACATGTAGCTTGTTACATATCATCAATATAATGTTGATATCTCTCCTAAGCCTCATCAGTCGCATCTGAACAAGGCTCTAGTAGAACAACACTGTCAAGAACATATAACTTCTTTTCTTGCCTGAGAACAATTCTTAAGTGGTGATACCAGTCCAAGAAGTTAGGTCAAGTTAGCTTGTTAGCATATATGATGCTCCTCAACATTAGATTGGTACTCAACTTTGGATTCAATAATCGAAAGACATAAAAAGAGAAAGTATTAGTTTATACCATAAAATCAAATAAAATATGGACTTTAGTAAATATTTAATTATTTCTATTATTTTATTCAAAATAATAGCCATCACTATTAAATTGAGAAATTATTAAATAATTTCCTAATACACTAGGATCTCTTTCAAAAAATAGTTGATTTTGAGTTTGCTCAACAAATCAACTAAATTTAAATTAGGTAGATAACAATTTTACAAATCACATCTGATGTGACTCCTAGATTTGTTAGGTGACAACTCTTTGCCAAAATATATCGTATATATTTTTCCTAACCCTACTTCTAAATCCATATAATCATGAGTTTGTACATCAAAATTATACAAATTTAGTTAAGTAGGACCCATTAATTTAAGATAAAATATATTTAGTTTAAAGTAATCTTGTGTTTGCTCACTAATCATACAATAAACAAAATTTTGATTTTTATTCTTAAAATAATGGAACACAACTATCACGTTTTTAACATGTACTTAATATTTAATTGAGGGATTTAAAATTTTAAAAAATGTTTGGTCTCATCAAAATAGTATAATCTTATTATATTTATAACTTCTAACATAATCTAATTATGAAAAAAATCCTTTAAAACCTTTACTTGATTCTAATTATCGATTTGATAAATAATTTAATATAATAATTCAACTTCTTGAAAAAAGAATACAAAATTCTAAAATATTCCTAATAATGATTATCCTTTGAAAACAAATTTCTAATAGTTAGAAAAACTTTTTCAATTTTATTAGAAATATAAACCAATTTAATCTCCATTAAATTAATTTAATTAAAATTAAGACATTAAAAATATATTTAAAAAAGTAGGTGGGACTATCTGGCATGTGCAGTTTTCTGCGTGTAGCATAAAACTATACCAAAAGCACCTGTATGTGGGACGCGTGTAAGCGTTTTCATAATTAGGGTTCTAGTTTTTCCTAGTCCCTGTCTTTGCTTTATTGCCTTCCCACTTCACCGAATTTCCTGCTTTCAGTTTGTAAAATGACGTGCGTTGGTGACCATTGCCCCACCATCCAGCTTCAGTTATGGCTAGAAAACCACCCTTCACTGGTGGCAATTCACCACTGGTTTCAAGCCATCACAAATGATGGCTCGCTGCTGGTAGGCAACTCACCACTGACGATTCACCATTAGCTCAATCTCTCACCAGCGATGGTGCTTTGTTGCTGGTGATTATCCAGTAAACTCACAAAAATCAAAATAAACACAAGGGCAATATATACAAAATCAATTTCCAAAACAAAAACAACTAAGATAAAGATAAGCGAGATATTCATTCCAATTTCTCTTCAGAGTAATTAGTTTTCTAGAACAAAAACAATCAAAAGAACCATTCATGGCGTAAGCAGACGAGAAAAACAAAGTCAACTTCCATAAACATATTTCCAGAAGAAAGAACAACAAGATGTAGTGTAAAATTATCCATAACACCAGTTTCGATTTAATTAAATCGTAAACTTAATTTAATTAAAACAATATTTAAAGCCTTATTTTTTAATCAAATTAATAACATTTAAGCACTTGATTCAAGTTAAATAATTAAAGAAGGCTTGGATACCATTATTGAAAATCAACTGTGATCGAATCATAGGTGCAGCAAAAAAGTAATATTTAACAATTTTTTACTAGATATGACAATTTAATAACTTCAAAAATTAAACTCAAATTATAAAATATGAAATTGTAAGTGATTTAATTTTTTTGTTGAAATCCTTTTCAAACCTTTTTGATGTGTCAACCATGAGTTATTCACCGGTCTATCTTCTAACTATATCCACAGAGTAGTTTCTCAACTTTTAAGAGGGATGAAGTTGGAGTGCTAGCTCCTTATGCTTATTTCTATAGGTTCCTAATATAGTGACAATGATTATAAATTTTAATTTTAATTCAAAATAGAATTAAATAAATTAAAACTCATTTTAATTTATCTTTATTTCTTCAATTAAAAAATTTATAATCATATATCAAGATTGACGTGCAATAATATATCATAATCACCCAAATATTAGGAATCTCAAAATGGTTTGACTTAACCTGTTCATGCATGATTATGATATATAATTTAATCCTTTTGTCATCCAATGTTACAATTAGATAGAGTATGAATATATTGTCTATTCTTTTATATTAAATAATGTTCGTTTTTGCTTATTAGTAATTAATTTATAATTGATATTTGAAAACACTATTTCAAATGTCAACTCACTATTGCCAGAGAATTCCTTAACTCACTACTAATAAAAAAATAGAATATTTAAAAAATAATAGAACATTCTCTCTAATTTCTTTAGAGTGACAAATCCTTTATTGACTTATTTAACTATCTCCATATGTTTCACACTACATCCAAATACTACCGACTGAATTTTTCTAAGACAATTCAAAAGTAGCATTAAAACACTGTAATTTTTATATGAGATACCTTGGTAATTTCAAATCCAAGGATCAATTATACAACCATCATTATGAGGAAATCAATAGATATAAAAGTAATATTCCATTTGGGATCTTCATAGTCAGGTCAGTTCAGTGAACCTATTCTCTAATAGGTACCTACAAATTAATTTAAATATCTATACTTTAATTTATGAGATCAATTATTTTATTCATAAAAATAAAATATAATGTGTGCTAGTTTAATCGTTTCATCAATATGTCATCCTGATGAAACTACAACCAGAAATAATTTTGGAATAATACATAAATACAAATTGAATATCATAATTATGATCTCATTATAATTTCAATACTTATTAATTATTCTAGGGATTTTACTTTTAGTATTAACACATCAAATGTAATTAACATAATTCATAAAGATAGAGAACACTTTTATTAACTAAATAATAATAGCATATATTAAATTGCAACCAACCAATTACCTACAAGGGCATAAACTAATAGTACACTATATTAACTAAATCATTTAACAAATGAAATTTACGGTGTAAGTAATGGACATGTCAAATTGATGATACATACACCCTTTAACCTATAACAAATGATATTATAATTTTTTCAAAAGTACAGGGATTTGTCATTCCATGTCTCACTACTTGTTTGGCTCACTCCTTTTCCTCAACATTCTATTTCTATTCTTTAGTGGTCTCCGTACATAAGCAAAATAGTGCCAAAGCCATAATTAGAAGGCCCTCAAGCTCCAATTCAGGTTTTGGCATCGAGGGCTATCAATTTTTGTCATTAAGACTGGTTTTGAAGTGAAAAAGAGAGTTAAATTCAAGGAAAAGTTTGAGTTCATTGAAAGTATCGTCTAAATCTTTAGACTAAAGCTTAATGAGGGTCATCTTCAACTCAGATTTATTTCAACAATTATAGATCTTCCCTCATTTGTTTGTGGCTCTTTCTAACTACATACTTTTCAAGTATGTGGGTGTAGTTGAACATAAAGAAGTTTTAGCAAATGGATATTTGATTCATATGATCTCAGGATTTGCTATCTTGGAAAAATATTGGTTTTCTTAAAAATTTTTTAGAATCTACCCCAAAGAGGTCAGAGAGATAGTTCAGTGTAGCTGCTAGTGTTTTAAGATTTGGTTTTTGGCTTATGTTATGTTTGTTATATAATAGTTTTATATTCAACTTTGATTTAGTTTCAATTGATGGATTTTTCAGATGTTACATGGCTTTCCTACCACTATGTTATTAATACGATTTAAAAACTTGCATAATACGATTTATAACACCTTTAGTATTTCACATACCATCCAACTTCTGGAATGAGACCTCAGGCCCACATCACATCCACATCACAAGCAACTACAAATATATAATTCTCATCACCTCAAAAACATAAACGAGGATCAAAGCCCTCGTAGTTTATTAAGTAAAAAATATTTACAAATCCCATAAATATTTACAAGATCACACGTTTAAACTATTTCTAAAATAATTTAAAACATATATACAGTTAAGCCAATTTCAAGAAAACAAATACATCGCAAAAATGACACAAGTACACCATCACTCGACAATACAACGAATCCTACAATGGGTCCCAGCTATTGTAGCACCTGTACGCATATCCGGCATGGTTTATTTAAAAAAATAAAATATGAGTAAGCTAAACAAGCTTAGTAAGTGTTAATCAGTTTACTAAAACTTAAAATTTTCATAACAACATAACTGAGATATTCTCATAAAATAATAAAGCTCATGGAAAAATAATTACCATAAAAATTCATTCGTGTATACTAAAATTCTTTCGTGCACCATACAATCTGGTAATAAAATAACATTTCGTAAAACACAACTTTATTTTTTTGAAATTACTATTTCAAAATAATGAACAAAGTGATAATGGGGCCCCAAATTTGATTCCTTTTTGAAATTAAATTGATAATATAAGAGTTTTCAATTTTCTTTTTCCTTTTTCCTTAAAGAATAAAGAGTGGTGACAATAAGTTTTCTGAAAGCTTTTATACTAAAAATAAGCTAACCATTAGAATTGGTACTATACGTTACCTCTCAAATTAGTTCTAAAATAAATAGTAACGGCATTATTAATTTTCATAAATTTTTTATACAATACAGCAGCGACATTATTAATTTTCATAAATTTTTTATACAATACAGCCCACCACTAATTTCTTACCATACGATACCTTAGGCAAAAAGTCACGGAGATCGTTCTGTATTGCTTACCCACGACTAGTTAGCCACTAATTCCGGAGCTAGTTTTCTGCAACCATTAGAATTGGTACCATATGATGCCTCTCGAATTACTTCTAAAATAATTAGTAGCGGCATTATTAATTTTCATAAATTTTCTTGCACAATAGGACCCACCACTAATTTCTTACCATATGATACCTTAGGCAAAAAGTCATGGAGATCGTTCTGCATCGTTTACCCGTGACTAGTTAACCACTAGTTGTGAAGCTAGTTCTACATCGCTTACCTATAACAATTTTGGCTAGCACTACATATACTCCATACGTGCAAAGGGCGACTCACTGTACTATAGACAGACATAATAGCACCCGCTACTAGTAACTAATTTCTTACCATAAGATACCTTAGGCAAAAAGTCACAGAGATTGTTCTGTGTCGCTTACCCGTGACTCGTTAACCACTACTTATGGAGCTAGTTCTACATCGCTTACTTGTAACAATTTTGGCGAACACTATAGACACGGTGTTGGTTCTGCAACCATTAAAATTGGTACCATATGGTGCCTCTCAAATTACTTCTAAAATAAAAAGTAGCGTCATTATTAATTTTCATAAATTTTCTTACACAATAAGACCCACCACTAATTTCTTACCATATGATACCTTAGGCAAAAAGTCATGGAGATAGTTCTGCATCGCTTACTGGTGACTAGTTAACTACTAGTTACGAAGCTAGTTCTACATAGCTTACTTGTATCAATTCTAGTTAGCACTATATATACAGTGTCGGTTCTGCATCGCTTACCTATAACAATTTTGGCTAGCACTATATATATTCCATACGTGCAAAGGGCGACTCATTGTACTATTGACAGACATCTGCCATGCACGATTAAAATACTTTGATTGATATAATAACATTTATAAAAGCTAACATTGTACTGTAGGCCAAAACTTCATCTCCTTTTTCTCAACAAATAACACAATTTCAAAGTACCTTTCAATCATATAAAATTTAACTTTCAAATTAAAATTCATATATTGCTAAAACATAAACTTATGCTAGTAATATTCACTTGTAAAATATTATTAACATAAAACTCAACATAAATATTCATTTTATGGTAAAATGGAAATCATTTGCATAAAATCAATTTAAAGTACACTTACTACTTGCTAGTTTCCTTTTCATCACTTCGAAATCCTTCAGTTGATTTCGTTTTCCGATCCAAAAACCTAATACAAATACATTCAACTTCTCAACACATTTTCTAACCAAATACACCATAAATTATTTCAACTTCGTTACTTTCCATATACACTCCAAATACTAATTTTTCTCCAAATAATAACATAACATTTCCTTTAATAATTCCAACATCACAAATATACTTGATGACCATCCTTAATTACATTCACATAGTCATTACATTATAATCATATTTTTATACCAAAAATGCCCTTAAGGCTAATGGTGGTAGTACTAGTCATATAAAGAAAGATAACATTTGACGACAGCAAAATAAATGTAAACTACACGGATCGATTGGATATGAACCAACAAGGAAAACTCCATACGACAATGACTGCACATGATTTGTGTTATTGTTCGAAACGTTTGACCTGCGGCGTATGACAGTTAAACCTAGAGAATCGAACCATCTCTTTTCATGTGTGAATGCCTTAAATCACGTTCAAGGAATTCACCAATCAGCTGTCTCTGACCTTTGGACTTGAAACTCAGAGAATTCAATAGGTGGAAAAGCCAGGGATTTGACTCTTATTATACTTATTACGCACAACAGGTATAATGATTGAATTTGTTTTGATGTATCATTCTAACTCCAGAGGATACAAATATATGGTGAGATGAAATTTATTTCAAGTGGCTTAAATTCATCTCGGTTCTAAATATTATTGTACAAACGAAATATGAATAATTAAACTCTAAGAAAACACTTATATGGTAATAATCTATGTCCATCGAAATGTCCACATGCTATTGACTTTTCTATACTTAGTTTACTTCAATATGATATACACAGTTTTCTTTTGTTCGTACAGTGTTGTGTTCACACAATCCGAAAAGTTGACTAATGTTCTGACTAAAGCTTTACCTCAAACAGAAGTAACATGAATGGGTCCCCTGCCAAAAGTTGCAGCTACTTATACACCATGCTCTTCAAAACCTCATTTGCCCACTAAATCTTCTCTTTCCCTTTTCAGTTATTTCTGATAACTCTTTCTATTGCCTATTCTCTCTGCCTCTCTTTCTTCTCTGTTTGAGCACAGACTTACTCCTACTCTGTTGCTTGCGGCCCAAAGAACATGGAAGGTGAGTATAAGAAGACCCCAAAAAGGCCAGAGGCGAGAATTCCTCCTCCGAGAGGCCAAATTAAGGTAAAGATAGTCAAGAAATTGACAAGTAAACTGAAATCTTTAGTATCAGTGGGAAAGAAAGGTTGACGATGGCAAGAGCTCTGCATCTCAAAACGCCTCACTTCAGATTTTTAACCATATTGAAAAGAATAGATCAGTTGATTTCCTTGTTATTAGCTTCATGTCAGGTAAATTAACATAGCAGCATATCCTGGGGTTGGCTACTAGCCTTATAATTACCATAAAAGAACGATCTTGGTTCCGTAGGAATATAGGTGTGAGAATGTTATGGTTTCTTCTGTATGTTATCATTTTATCACGGAAATGAGAACTTAGATACAGAAATACATAAATTCTTCACTTGTTGTGAAGTCCGGTTGATAGATTGGGGCTTGTTTTTTGTTACGTTAGAATGGGTACTTTCCTTGTTTCTTATGTTCAGTCCTATCTTTGTGTAAAAGAAGTTATCAGGTTTTTTTTGGATCTGGATTTTAACGTTTGGCGTGCACATGTGGTTTAAACCTTAACTGCAAACAACAAATGTTTCTTTAGTTGAAGTTTACCAAGGACAGCTGGAATGATACACTTTCTAGTTAGTTTGCTGGAAACAATTAGCAGTTGTTTGCAGCAGCCGGCACAATAAACTTAAGTTGCTGACAAAGAGCATATGTGTCCTAAATCGTAATTGATTACTACAGGCTCTGAAATGCTGGACTTGGATTTAGTCCTTCAGTTCTTATGACTCTATTGGAACTATCAATTGTATAAAAATTGCATAATAACTAAATTTATAATGACAAGTGAAACAGTACCGCTAGTAAAACTTGATCAATCTGGAGATTTTAGTACACATCCCAAAAGCTTGATAATGCAAAGTTGGTCCACAGGATACAGACCAAAATAGATGTTGCAGCTTTTCCAGGAACAGATGTCAATTTCAGGCGGTGTTTTAGGCTTTCTGAGCGAATGAAGGCGATGCATGGCTTTCCGTACTCGGCCGAACAAAACAAAAAAGTTAAAGAAATGCTGTTCAGTGGTGGCCCATTCCCTTGATCTTCATTGACATTCTCCTCTTTTCGTGGAAGAGTATTCTTTAAAGTTTGATTTTAGATTTGGTAATTGTCATCATGAAAGTAGAAAACTATTGTGTCGTGGCTATTTTTCAGGATACAATGATACTTTGAAGCCTGAATACATAATCATATATATTTATTTTGCTAGTTACATGAAAATGAGTTTCAATACTATAATCTATGTGATGATAAGGAGAACCAAGTAGCTTATGAAGAGTAATTCCATATTTTTGTTTGCATTTCAACATCAACTGGCCACCGTAATCGGTACTCAAGGTTAATTAATCTTTGAAGATGTTGTTGACCCAGCCAGCAAAATTGAATTGGTCTGCATATTCGGTTTTTTGGTACCACTGACGACCTTAAAATCCTAGGTGGGTCCGCCGAGATGCTCATTTCGTATTACATTCAATGATTGGAGACTCAGGTGACGAGTATCTGCCTAAGCGGGCCCATCCCATGCCAACTTTATTTTTGTTTTTACTTCTGTGACGAAAACTGCTGTTCCCTCAAGTCTCATCATCCACCTTTAATTTACTTATTTGACATGGATGAATTTTGGAACAGGGGTAACATATCTTCGGGATCTGTTCCCGCTTCCTTCGCGCTATTACCTTATACGTGTTTTGTAGTTTACCAGCCAATATTACGTAATGATCAAAAAATAGTACTCAAATAAGAGATAAGATCTTCTCTTTAATTTTATAGTGTCTTATTTTGTCTAGTAGATTTCAGCCATTTATTTCTACGAGGTCCGTATTTATTTATGCGAGACCCACACGAGACTTACATAAATAAATGATTAAGATTTACTGGACACAATAAGACATCATAAAACTGAACAGAAGATCTGGACTCTTCAAATAAATAGTATCGTATTAATTTTTGATACCGGCCTATAGTAACCTTTTAAATGATTACCAATGGATATTGGTCACTATCTTAAATACTAGAAAATTTTGAAATTTCTTAAAATTATAGGACTAAATTTTAAACTTGATTTTTTTAGAGCCATTTCCTCATTGTCCCCTCCCTGATTTTGGCTGCCAATCGCTCAGATCATAGTTCTCACTCTCTGTTGCTGTCCATTCATCGATGTCCTCCTTGTTGCCATTTATTGCTCTCCGCTGAGTTGCCTCTCCATCGTTGCCGCTACTCTACCTCCATACTGCCATTGTTGCTTATCACAAGCAGAACAAACAACGATAAGCGTTAAGCACAATCATAGTTGTCAGAGTAGTTGGTAACTTTGTAAGTTCTTGTAGTTGGAGCACAACTCGGTAGATTGAGAAAATTAGAGAATTTGTGACATGCAGAAGAGAAAGAAGAGCAATAGTGCCATAGACCTCAAAGGTATACTAC
>JANZLD010000237.1:36986660-36996934 GCA_026413575.1 Erythroxylum carthagenense | reverse complement strand
ATAGTGAGCCTTAGGCTCTTAATCACTTTTGAGCTCGAGGCTCATTTTCACTCGTTGAGCTTTAAGCTCTGATCAGTAGCTACTTTGATCACAACTACTATTATCTGATTATGCATTCATGTATGGACTGCATGTACCACAATCATTCATATTATAAAGCACTTAGGTCTTTACATTCACATTCAAGTAGCACTTCAATATCTCAATCCACAGTCACATTCATCGGACATTCTGTCTGGAATCCACAATCAAACACATTTAATTATCATTCAAAACATCATTTAAGCAAACAAGTAATTAAGTGAGACCATCTAGGTTACTCACCGTTTGCTCTAGAAGATATTGCCTCGAAATCCCGGTAATGTCTGGAGGATGGTGCTCAAATCGTTCCTCTATATTAAACAACATACACATATATCACAACATGCACAATTATAATTATTCAATAATGCACATATATGAAATGAATTATGTACAATGCATGTCCATGACAATCCCCATTATCTTTCCTTTAATTTCATTACAAAATCATTCCCATATCAAAACTCATCTAAGTATAATTTATACGTAGATTTATGCCTCGCTAAAACCATTAAAATCTCCATTCCTTTCTCATTGACTCACTTCAGAATTTTTTTCCAAGTCACACTTTCGGGTCTACTATTCACATTCAATTAGAAAGTGAAACTGATGTAATTTGGTCATACTCTCTTCTAGAAAAGTGTTTTTGTATGTCTTATCTTTCCATTGATACCAAAATCACTGAATTTGGTTTAGTAATTTGGAATATATGACTCAAACATTATCGGGTTATTCATATTCAAAAACAGTATACTATGTACAACTTCCATCCAGAAATTCAACATCTTAGAGAACGAATCAAAATTCTTCTTCTTGAGAAAATTTGTAGGTCTATATCTCTAGGTTACTCCAAATCAAAAATCATCTCATTTGGAATCCTATAGATCAAGATATCATCAAAATACAGGAAAATGTTTAGTAAAATATCCAGTTTATGCTCTTCCCGATATCCTTACCTTGATTAAATTAATCTTTTTTGAGTCAAAACAAAAAGCGACAATTTCTATATAAAGATAGAGAAATGTGTTATGAATCCAATGCTTCAAAAATTAGGTCATTTAGAGGTTGGACGACAAAGTTATGGCTGAAAGAATCAAACAAGGTTCTGTCCACATAAGACGAAGCAGATAGCAGATGAAGCCAAGAAACAAACGAAGCAAAAAGAAGACGAAACATAAAGCAGACAAAGCTAAGAAATAGACGAAGCAAAAAGCAGACAAAATAGAAAACAGATGAAACCAAGAAGCAGATGAAGCAAAAAGTAGATGAAACAGAAAGCAGACGAAGCAAAAAGTAGACAGATCAGAGTCAACTTAAGACGAAGCAGAGTCAACTTAAGACGATGCAACTCTTAAGACGAAATAGAGTCAACTTAAGATGAAACATAGTAAACTTAAGATGAAGTAAAGTCAACTTAAGATGATGCAACTCTTAAGATGAAGTAAAGTCAACTTAAGACGATGCAACTCTTAAGACGAAGCAGAGTCAACTTAAGATGAAGCAGAGTCAACTTAAGACGAAGCAGAGTCAACTTAAGACGATACTATCTATACTCCTCAACTCAGAAACCTTTTTCTTGAACATCTCTAAGTTTTCATCAACTCACGTATAGACACCTATGTATTCATACATGCACAGTGAAGAAACAGAGCATATCACCTTTCCATATCTAATTTTCTACATTAATTCTATACATCATTTCATTGCTACTTCAACTCTAAAAACTATTTCCACAGCATATGATCACTAACAATCCATCAAAAACCAAATAACACCATCTCCATAATTTTCATCCCCTTAACAAAGTGTTCAAGAAAATAAATATATGTAAAAGCCATGATCATGCACTGACAATAAATTCATCAACTTTATTTCAAAAATCTACAACTCTAACAATTTTATTCACTACTTACTTGTTGAAGACTCCAAAAGCTTTAACTATCTTTAAGCCCTAACTCCATACAAAATTACGTAAACCACTATGAACACTAACCAACTTCTGGTTTTTCTTAAGGTAGAAGAAACACTTAGCAGTGGAGGAAGTGGTGAGGGATATGAAAAATCAAAGTTAACTCTCAAAAGGAGTTTGATGGAAAACTCTGTGTATGGAAAGAAATTTGGAGAAGATGATAACAAGGAAAGAACTTAGGAAAAGATCAAACCCCTTTTTAGCTCTTGAATAACTCAAACTTACTTTTGACAAATAATAAAGGCAACTTTACACTTTTCACTTTTCCTAAGGTCTAATTCTAAGTTTCTTTGAAACTAACTCCATTAATTCCATCTTTATGATCCAACTATCTCCAAATCTTCTTTTGATTTCTTTTCCCCTATTTTTTTACAACTTTCTAAAATTTATTCCAAAATTCACAAATCTCATAATTCTACTAACCAATAATATTTTCAACATAGATAAATTCAAAAATTCACTAAATTTCCAAAAATCCCAATTCAATTCAATTATACCCGGAATCATTTATGAATGCATTTACAATTATTTTCATGTGCAAAACTTTCTTTATTCACATATATATGTATAGCATATTATGCATGGGCATAGAAAAATGCATTTCTAAGCTCTCATTAATCACTCGTATTTACTATTCTAACCTCCCACAGGTAATGAGATGCTACATAATCAACTTTGGGTAGGAGGAGGGGCACGACTTTTGTTTTATTATTTTTTGTTTTTTCTTTAAATAGACATCAATGACAAATAATGACCTTTATTGGCTAAATTATTTTTCTTGGTTGAAGGGATCTGAAGCCTTTGGAACTTTGCAAATTGTGAGATGTTTGGGTTATAATGTAATACATTTTTATTTATTTAGATATTGAATTGTTGTTCTATACTTATATGTTAAGATTTTTTTATTAATTCTAATGTACTCGATTAGATTATTAATTGAAATAATTAAATGCTAGATTAAATATTGAATATATAATTGTTCAATCCCTTTAATCTTTATAGTGACTCTGGGTTCATAATTTGCTGCAACAGGAATCATTAGCTCCTTAGAAAAACATTTAATTGGATTAAATGCAACTATGGATATTATGTTGTCATATTTTCTTAGAGTTTTTGTTCTCAAAATTATTGTTTAATTAAATTTTAGATTGCATATAAGGTTAAAAAAAGGGTTAAATAGATTATGTGTCTCTAATTAGCTCATCATAAGGAAAGATAAGTATTGACTATTGCAATAAATACATGGGTGAGAAATAATTTTCTTTCATATTCATAATCATAATTCCAATGGTGAATGATCATAAACTGAGGTTTGTTTTAATAATAGTTTACTTTTATTATTTGTTTTAATTTACTAATTTTGATCACAAAATTTTATGTTATCATAAACTTTTATTTCGTTAGTGGTTTTGTTATGTACTGGTTAATATATGGGAATTCATTATAGGAATGATCCTACTCTCGTATACTACATTTATTTTTGTTATAGAAGTTTTAGATTTAATTTGGGTATAGATGACAACATCACTAATATAGTTAACTAATAATAAATTTAATAATACTAACTAAAATTAAATATACTATAAAATTTATAAAATAATAGTAACAGTTAAAATTGTGTTTTTAAAGGAATTTGTGTCTCATCATCATCAAAAAGTTTGAATTTTCTACCATTATTTAAAGAGTCATAAGCTATAAATATATACATTAAGGTATTCTACTACAATTAAAAATTATTAATCAATATTGAATGAAATTGTTTTCTATTGTAACAATTTATACTTAAAAACTTTAATTATGTTTTAAATAAGCTATCAACTGACCATCAGTAGTTTTTCTTACTTTATTCATTATTACAAATGTAATTTTATCATAAATCACCTTTTAAAGCGCAATATAATCAACTTACTTACATTGACGCCATCCTTTTTTTAACCACTAAGAAAATTTATCTTTATTAAGATTAAGTGATGTTTTTTATTAATTAAAAACTTAGTATAGACAATACAATCAATATTAACCAGATTATATGTTCTCTTCTTACTAAGCATTATAAATACCTAATGGAAGAAATATAGAATCGATATAAAAATTATAATTTTAAAGTTTTTGATTAATAAATTACCTATTTTTCATTGTTAGATTATAAGTAATGTAAGTAAGATCATTAAATAATTGATATTTTAAATGATTAGGTTTCTTCACATGGATACATTAAAAAAAACTCTATTACATTCTCAACCTGATGGAAAAGTTATTTGACTAAGTAATCTAATAATAAGTCTTATTAAGGTTAAAACACTTTCACCAAACAATCTCCCCCATTCATTTGTAATTAAAATTAAGAGTTATAGTAAATATTTAAAAATATAATATTGGTATGTAAAGAAAGAAATTAAAATTATGAAATCTTATTAAGCTACATTTTTTACATCATAAATTCTCCCTTTGTGTATGGTTAAGCAAATCCTTGAACCTTTATGATAAAAATTAATTTCATTTATCACCTTTGATTGCTTTTCATCAGTAAAAAAGCTTTTACATGTAATCACATTAAAAAACCGCTCATAATATCTACATATTTACCTACATCTTTGTTATGTAAGCAATAAGGATTAAGAAAGGAAGATGTTACGTGAATCATTTAAGTAAGATGCTTATCATATAGCTAGTAAAAAATATATGTATAAGGTTTGTATACTTTCTCATTATCTTTAAAGATTTATAATTGTCTTGTAAATTATATACCTACTATCATATATATATAACCTAAAGATGATACATAGGAAAACAACAGAAAATTATATAGTTAAGATTGAGCATAAACACATGTGATTAACATGTGTTATCAGCCCCTTTAACCCTATGAGGAGGTGTAATCGTAAGCTTATCTAATAGTCAATGAAATGTAGAAGAGGACAAGGCTTTTGTCATAATATCTGCAATTTGTTTAGAAGATGAAATATGTCAAATAAATATAGCTTTTTTAGTAACCAAATAATGAAAAAAAATGTATGTCAATCTCAATATGTTTTGTGTGAGCATAAGACATAGGATCTACAGTTAAGAAGGAGACACCAAGATTATTACATTAAAGTGTAGGGCATAGATGAGATAGGTCAAGTCTCCAAAAAGTGACGTAAACCATCAAAGTTTAACAACAACAAGAGCAATGCTATGATATTTAGCTTCGAAACTTAACAGTTATTTCTTTACACACTAAAAAAATGAGATTTGGACCTAAATAATTGTAGGAACCAGAGGTAGAGTGATGATCATTAGGACAACCATCCCACTCTACATCATAATATGTTTGAAGGGAAAGTAAGGATGGTTTATTAAAGGTAATGCCAGAAGAAGTAGTTGAACGAAGATACCTTAAAATTCTTTTAATAGTAGACTAATGAATGTCGATAGGACAATTTAAGAATTGAGAAACTTTATTAACTACAAATTGAATGTCAAGATGAGAAAGATAGAACTATTGAAATGTACCAACAATACTAGAATATGAAAAAAGATTAAAAAGAGGAATTACATGGTTTTTAGAAAGAGGAAGGGTGAGTAGTATAAGTGTAGGAACATGTTTAAAGAGAGGAAGGTCATTGTGCATGCAACAAACATAGTGAGTAAATGAGGATCTATAAAGCTAGGAGGTTGAGTCATGAAAACTGGTTCTTGGAGGTGACTATATAGATTCACAATATTGACATCAAGTTGACAAATAGAACAATTATGGAAGATAACAAGAGTAAGAATGACACAGATGGAGGTGAGTTTGATAATAGGACTAAAAGTATCAGTATAGTCAATGCACGTTGTTTAATAGTAACAAGGCAATATTTGTATTGCTTAATAGAGCCATGAAGTTTATGTTTAAAGTGGAAAACCCAATTGTAACCTACAATGTTTTTATTAAGTGGAGGGAAAATAAGAGACCAAATATGATTGTGATGAAGAGCAGTGAACTCATCAAGTATAGCCTAGTGTAAGTAGGAGTATTTGTTGGCTTGGGTAAAGGGTGGTAGAAAAGGTGACATAATCAAAAAATGTTCAGGGCACATGAGTGTGATCTAGGATGAAAGGAAGTAGATAGGTCAGATATGGTAGAGGGAGTGTATGAGAGGAGGGGTAAAAGTGACAAAGGCAAGGAAATAGGTGAGGAAGTTAATGGCAAGAAGGAGGGTGGTGATGTGTAGTTGTAAAAAAAGTAGTTTTCAAGAAAACAAATATGATGAGATGTAAATTTTAGAAGTAATAGGGTCCAAGCAGCAATAGCCTTTATGGTGAGGTGAGTAACTAAGGAAGACGCATAGTAAGGATTTGGGGAGAAGTTTTTCAGGACAAGTAGAGGCTATTAATGGAAAATATATAACCAAAAAACAAAAAATGAGATATGGAAGGTGAAGTATGAAAAAGAATTTCATATAGAGATTTGTGATGAAGGGCGGGTGTGGGTAAAAGATTAATAAGGTAGACAGCAGTGGAAAATGCTTTAAACCCAAAAAATTTGGGAAGAGATGCATGAAGGAGTGTGTCGTACTTCAGTAATATGACAAATTTTTGTTTAGCGAGACCATTTTGTAAGGGACTAAAAGGGCATGATATATAAAGTGTAGTCTCATAAGAGGTTAGATTGGTTGAAAAGTCCTCTTTGATGAGTTCAGATGCTCCATCACATTGAAAAGTTTTAATTGTAGTGGTGAAAAGTTTTTCAATTGCAGTTTTGAAATTTTCAAAACAAAGTAGGATACGTGATTTTTGAGCTAAGGAAAAATATAGGTAAAGTAACTAAAATCATCAAAAAGAAATAATAAAGTAATGATAACCATAAAAGGAGAGAGATGGTGAAGGTTCCTAGATATGATAGTGGATAAGTTGTAAAGGTTAGGTAGAGATATAAGAGGAGTGAGAAAAGGGGAGAAAAATACTTTTTCCCTAAAGACATGAAATATATGGATTAATAACATTGGATTTAATATTTAAAAATTAGACAATACAAAGAGCATAAATTGGCACAAATGACTTAAAGGCTAATGCTAGAGATCAAAGGAGGCAGAGGAAACTACAAAGGAAACAAGATTCTTAACATGGTGAGGAACTCTCATCAAATAGAGATTATTATAGATGTGTCATATAAGAAGTGGGGTCTTAGATTTAAGGTCCTTCATAATGTAAGCAAAAGGATTAAATTCAATAAGATAAGAATTATCAGTGATAATTTTAGCAATATATAATAAATTTCTAGCAAAATGAGGAACAAATAAGACATCACGAAGTTATAGTAAACGAGAATTAGCAGGTAGAGTAGAGGTACCAATAGAAGAATTAGAAAGAGTTCCATTACCAACAGTCACTTAGTTTGAACCGTCATATAATGTAATTGAGTCCACAAGTTGAGGAATCAGTGGACATATAAAGAGTAGATCCTATGTTAAGCAACCATTCTAAAATGGTATTGGAGGTAAATTATGAGGTATTTGGAGTAGGTTGAATATTTATGGTAGAAAATGTTGTTGTGAGTGTATTTGGTTTAGAATATCTAAAATGACAATGGGTTGTAACGTGGCCCCACTTCCAACATATTTGACATTGTGTATTGGGCTTGAATCTAGAATTATTATTATTATTGGGCTTAGTCACTAAGGTGATGTGTGGAATAGGAATTAGGATAGTAAGGGATTGGGCTGGCTATTAGCCTTATTGGAGGCGAAAAGTAATTTAGGCTCGGAGGCCCATTTATGGTTGGGTATGGAGCAAACTAGGACCATGACCTAAAGAAATTAAAGTTAGATCCTAGTCGTCTAGTCCCATTCGGCGTGTGAAAACTTCTGGTTCAATGAAAGCGACCGCAGGCATTGGGAGAGGAGAGATTATACAACACAGTAAGGGAAACCTCAAGAGATGTGGAGTACGTAAAAACCTAAGTATGTTGTTTGTGGATCAACAGTTGGTAAATGATTAGTTGACTATAATTATATACCTATATTTAATGTGATTTTCTTATTATTTACTAGTTTAATAGTATTTTTAGTACTTAATTTGCTTTAAGTGCATTTATAGGTGATAATTTCCTTCTTAGACTAAAAGGATAAGAATTCAGATGAGATCATAGCATGAAACGAAGATTTGAAGCAACTTAGACCAACACTACCATGTACAATGACTGTGTAAGTCTATGTAAACATGTGGCGATTGAAGAATATTGTTTCTGGTCGTGTGAATTTAAACACATACACGGTCATGTACGTTGATATACACGGTCGTGTATGCTGACCGTGTAAGTCTCTATACCCATGTGAAATCATGAATTTTGGCATTTTTTGGATACACGGTCACTTATATGTCTATGTAAATTGGCCATGTATAACCTAGAAATCCTAGTTTTTATTATAAAAGGATGTGAATGGAGGAAAAATAAGGAAAGTCAGATTTTTAAGAGAATTGAGTCATAAGAACAAAGAGAGACGAAAATTCTAATTAAAGGACGAGGAAAACATGAAGAATACCTAAAAAAATCATAGAGATAACAACATCTAATCTAACTTGCAAAAGGATCCATTAAAAAAAAGAGAGAATTTAGAATTATAATTTCTTTATTTTCTATTAGTTCTTTTGCATGCTTATCTTTGGTTTTATGTTCTATAAGTAGGAACTAAATTTGTTTAGTGCCTAGGTGTAATGAGCCCTAATTTTTGACAACAATATGATTTGATCTTTTATTTAATGCAATTTTATTGATTGGTTTACTACGATTTAATTATGCATTTTATTCTTATTCTAATATATCCGAAATATTAGTTTGTGATTTGATTTCATATGATTGAGACTGAGAAATCCTTTTGTATAAATATATCTACCATAATTAGAAGGAGTTGCATGCAAACCTAAAGATAAGTCGACATAAATCCTCTAGATTAAGGTCAAACCTAATAGTGAAATTTATAAATCGATAATGCAATCCTAGGTGTTTTAAATAGAAAAACTTATGTTAATCAACTAATGGATTAGTTGTTATTATTCTTGAGAAAGATATTAACATAAGATACGAATTTTCACGGTCTAATAATCAATAATATAATTGCATGGTAAAGGGTTAATATATAAGGATTCTTAGGGGGAATTCATCACCTAGGTATAACTTATTTGATATATACTTATTTGATTATTTTCCCTATCTTAAGTTCATTATTATTTTAATATTTGTTTAGATACTTTGTTTGATTCTTAATTAAATCCATAATCTGAATCGATTGTTAGTTAATAGGAATAGGTTAACTACTAGTGCTTATAGTCTTCATAGGATCAACCCCTACTTGGTTGTGCTAACTATAGCTATACCGTGCACTTATGGTTTTTAATATTGATAATTTCTTATCAACATAGAAAGCATCAATCAAGTTTTTAGCGTTGTTTCAGGGGACTAGTAATATTAGGAAAACCTGGTTTTATTAAGCTAGTCATTTTTTACTTTCTTCTATTTTATTTCTATTTTAATTTATTTTATTTGATTAACATATTAGTTTTCTTTTTTCTCAAAAATCTTGAATCTTGATCAGTTTATAACCTAAAGTAATCCAATGAGCTTAATAGATGATGATCTTAAAATTGGCAGAACAACTCCACAGGACATAACTGAGAGAGTTCAAGCTAGATAGGCAAATAAAGGACTTGGGAGGTTAAGTTGATGTTGAAGAATAAATAATAATGGCAAACCAACTGAGGAAAATGTTCGATTATGCTCGACCAGACTTAAATAGAGAGGAGTCCAATATGTTTACACCGATTGTGAATGCCAATAATTTTGAGATCAAGTTGAGTATTATTTAGATGGTGCAATAGTTTGTCCAACTTGATGGACTATATAAGATGAAGACCTAATATCCACCAACGAAGAACGTAAAATTGAGGAACAATATCTCTCCTACTATTAGGCTAATTTGAAATCATTATATGATACATGGGAAAGGTTTAAGGAGATGTTAAGAAGATGTCCACTTCATAATTTACCGTGTTGGATGCAGATCCAAACTGTTTATAATGGGTTGACTCAAAACACAAGGTGTTGGACCCACTGCCGGAGCCCAACATTTGATGCTAGACCCCGCTGCCGGAGCCTAACATCGGAACCTGAGAACGTGGTGCTGGACCCATGAAACGTGGTAATTATGCAATTTATTGAAAGATGCGCGGAAACCTAATGGGCCTGCTGGAGACATAAACT
>JANZLD010000237.1:36943855-36959004 GCA_026413575.1 Erythroxylum carthagenense | reverse complement strand
GTTATCGATTTTGGCTATGAAACAATCCTAGGAGAAGATTTATTAAATCCTAATGCACTAAACGAATACGAGCCACCGCCGCTGTTGCCACCACCACTGTAATCCGCAGAATAATTTATATTTTAGAATAATAACAAGTATATCTAAAAATTAATATTCCTATATTAATTTTAATAAATGAAGTTATTGGTTTAAATTTTAAATTTATTATTACTTAAAACGAATTTTTTCGGTATCGTTCATCCTATTTTTCACTTGCAATAAAAAGGTGCCTGTACGTGTAGCCCTCCGAGCTCCAGCAGCTTCTTTGTTCGTCGAAAACCCCACTAAAACCTCTCAAAACTACTTTTCGAAACCAATGGACGAAGAACAAAGCGCATCCGCCAAAGAACAAGCTATAGAAGAAGCCACCCAATACATGGAACAAGACTATTCCTGGCCTGTGATTAGGTTTGACTTGGCTCCCTGTAGAACCCGCCATTTTTATAAGCAATTCAGGACTGCTTCAATCCCCAACAATTTCCTCAAAGGTCTTAAATGGTACTTATTTCTAGTCTCTCTTTACTTATTTCTAGTCTTTCTTTATCCTCATTCTCTTCTTTCGTTTCCTTTTCTACATGCATTTGTTCATGAAAAATGTCGATTCTTGCTTTTAGGTCTCCTGATGGATCTTGTTTTTTGACAAGCTCGGAGGATAATTCCTTTCGGGTCTTTTCGCTGTAAGTGGAAAAATTATAGTAGTTAGAGGCTTACTGGTTTATGATTAGCAATAGTTTATGTTTTTCTGTTCCTTCTTATTTCTTTGTTTGGGATTAGATACTGAATCGGGTCATTATTATGGATTAGCCCAGATGACAGCATTGGCAGCGGTGTTAATGCATGTTCTGTATCAGCGGAAGAGGGTAAGTTTGGAGCTTTAGGCTACTACAAAGCATGAGCTTCTGTCATGTGCTTCCTTGAATCAATTTTGTGTAGCTTGATGTCTATAACAAGCAAACTCTTCCCTTCTTTCATAAATTCTTTTTCTTTCTTTTGATGTGCGCTTCAATCTGTTTCTTAATTTCATTGTGATGACTGAAATTATGAGGGGAAAGAGCATTGTTTTACTATGTCTGTTGTCATAATAATCTTTTGACTGCAGAATCTTCTGCTGAGTGCCTAATTGTGAATGAGGGGGAGTCTGTCTATGATTTCTGTTGGTACCCGTATATGACTGCTTCAGGTTTTTCCACAACCCTTATTGAGATTTTGGTTAATTTCACATGCTTAAATATGGATGGTTATAGCTTGAGTTAGATAATTTATATTGAAGTTCGTGGGCTTTGCAGATCCTGTAAGTTGTGTATTTGCTAGTACCTCCCGTGACCATCCAATTCATCTTTGGGATGCTGCTTCAGGCTTGGTATTGCTTCATTTCTTTATCCTATCCACATTACATGTGCATGGTTTGCATGCCTACGGTTTGCACATTCTCTGTGGCTTAAGATTCAGAGGTTATTTTCTTGTTGACCTTTATTACATTTTGAATATATGTTCACTGATAGTGGATAAAAATTATTACAGCTGCGATGTACATACCGTGCTTATGATTCTGTGGACGAAATTACTGCTGCTTTCTCAATTGCATTCAATCCTGCTGGGACTAAGTAAGAATTGATTCTTCTGAATGTTTGTAGTCCTGCTGGATTTTGCTTTCCAAATGATATTATCAAGTATCTCCTATGCTTGAATAGGTCTTTTTTTTCTATATAGGTTGTGTGAACAGTTTCATACTATTTCAGTTTTTCTGCAGACTTGCACTAATGATCTTCTCAAATAGAGTTTGTATCTGGTGTTAAGTTCATTTGCTGTCCTAAATAAGGCAAGGTCTCAACCTCACCTTAGCTTGTTTAATTCTTTTTGCTAGGATATTTGGTGGGTACAATAAATTGATTAGAGTATTTGATGTACATCGCCCTGGTAGAGATTTTGAGCAGTATTCCACATTTCAAGGCAAAAAAGAAGGACAAGCAGGTTCTTAGCATGTTAATCCCTGAACGTCTCACAAACAGTGAATAAGTTGATGAATGATATTCTCTAATCTTTTGGCATCTCTAGGCATAATATCTGCTATTGCCTTTTCTCCGAGTCATAATGGATTGTTAGCTACTGGGTCATACAGCCGGAACACAGCCATATATAGGGAAGATAACATGGAACTCTTGTACGTTCTACATGGCCAAGAAGGTGGGATTACACATGTAAGGGAGCTTAATTTGTTATTAACTGAATATAAGCAGATATGTCAATGGACAGAAGTAAGTTGTTTTTTAATTTCAGGTCCAATTCTCAAAAGATGGAAACTATCTTTACACCGGAGGTCGGAAGGTAAATCATTATGAATAGTCGCTCATTACTTTCCTAGTCTGCCATTGATTATTATTTCATATGCTATTGTTTATGAGACATGCAGCAATGCTGCTCTACTTGGCATTTTGGTACAGCATCACTTTTTACTAATGTGATGCTTGACCCAGCAAAATATGGTACTTACATACACCTCATACTAAGTACGCGTGCAACCTATGCTCTCTGTCATTCTCCTTTAACTGTACATGCTTTCTCCACATTCTGCTTTACAGTGAGCTTTCACACTTACATGCAGCTAAGTTATGGACTTCTGAAAATGGACATCACTGTGCTACCTCTTAATGAAGTTTTTTATTTTCATAATTAGTATATGGAAAATAATTCAATAACAGCACTCTTATGTTCTGTGTAGGACCCATATATACTTTGCTGGGATGTACGACAAACTGTTGAAGTTGTGTACAAGTGAGTACTATATGGGTGCTCCTTTAATTTCCTTCATGTTGATTGAATAAGTTGAATGAAAAATCAGCTTACTTCTCTATAGTTTAATGTTACCTTATGTTTAACCAATGCATATGATTTTTTTTTCCTTATGTTTGTTAATTAGAATCATGTGATAAAAGTTGCTCCATTCATCCATCTACTTTTTAACTTGTAAACTGTGTCATCAGGTTTTACAGGTGCTCTGAGCAAACCAACCAGCGGATCATGTTTGATATTGAACCCCTTGGCCGACATTTGGGCACTGGCGGCCAGGTATTATTGGATCTTGTTTGATAATTTTCTTAGTTGTTGAATATAAGGAACCGATTCTGTGGACAACCTGTTCTTAAATCATTGATTGCTTTTATTTTTGCTTATAGGATGGATGGGTTCATCTATATGATCTACAAACTGGGCAATGGACTTCTGGCTTTCAGGCTGCAGCAGGTATTGATATGTCATGTCTTGCCAGTTGAAATATCTCTGCAAGAATTTAAGATAGGTTATTATGTTAATCATTGGTTTTATCCCATCTCTATGCAAGACAGATACTATTAATGGCTTCTCTTTTCATCCATGGCTGCCCATGGCTGCCACCTCATCCGGGCATCGAAGATTCCAAGTACCTGATGAAGGCAATGAAGATTTGCATTTGAGTGGTATGGCAACAGTCTTGATAACATGTACATTTCACGAGTTAATCTGCATACTTGGTTCAATCTCTTTTGGTACATGATACTACGATGTTTACACTGGTGTTCTTTTTTCAAAAAGAAAAAGTACAGAATCGTTTCTTAACTTTCCCGAAGAGCAAAAGCCGAATTTCTTAAAGTTCAAACGAGAGAACAGTGTGAAATGGGTTGTCTGTAGTTAGTTCTGATACCTTGCGTTGGTAAACAATATTATTAGGGCAGGGTGTGAACAATAGGCTAAGGCCATTCCTTGCAACTCTCTCTCGATAGGAGAGGCAGTTGGCACATGATAGGACTTTATTTTGGATGTACAAGTAATTTGTCTGGCCATAATCTACTGATCCTTGGATTACTTGTGTGCAGAGAATGAAAACTGCGGCAGCATCTGGACCTTCTCTTGTGATTCTATAGAGGAGAACGGTGGAGGGTGATGAGATATTGTAGCGACAGGCAGGTATGGTTCAAGGGTAATTTCCATATTCCTGGCCGATTCAATGCCAACAAAGTAACATTTAATTGGCTTCAACTTTGCCTAAAGCAAGATTGGATTTGGTGTTGGTTAATTTAATGTAGTTCACTTGAACACGTGGGGATTGGACATATCACGTGCCTGATTATCTATTCTCAACACGCATGGCATGACTCTGATTATCAATTACCCAAATACCTGTTTGTTTTGTTTCTCCAATAAATAAGATTAAATAATACGAAAAGACAAAACTAGTGAGTTAATTTTGGATTTACATGCTAATTCATCCTCTTAGAAACTGATCTGATCATGGTTTTGTTAGTTACTATAGTATTTATGATCATTAAAATGAAAAGGAGAGGTGTGGGTTTGGGTGCATTGTATAAGAATTAAGAAAGACAAACGGAGCTCGATCAAATCATTTCATTGTTCTCTTTAACGTACACATCCCCAGTCTCACTCTCACCCACAAGTATATGAATATCCCGTTCATTATCATTACATTTCCATGCCATCTCTCAAGCCTTCTTACTCTACAAACATGAGATATCCACCGACCAAGTATCTCCCCACCACGTCGACTCATCAGCCCAACCAGCAGGAGTTGCTTCATACCTCAACTCATGTCTCGCCACGTGTCCCACGTTCTCAGAATGGCTTGGTTACTATTTTCTAACCGCCAAGCCAAAAAAAAAAAAAACAACAACGAAACCGCGTACGTAATTTGCTCTTTTTATTTATTTTCGCAAATGTTTTTTTTTACCATTCAATAAACTCAATCTCCATATAACCCAAAGTTAACATTTTTATACCCAACTTCGAACACGCTTTCCTTCTTCCATCTTCTTCAACACGAGCATCTATATACTCTCTCTCTCTCTCTCTCTCTCTCTCTCTCTCTCTCTCTATATATATATATATATATAAATATAGAGATACCTTTCTTAGATTTTTTGTTAGTTCCGCCTGTCCTTGTCAATCCCTTTCTTGGTTGTTTTGCGTTTTGGACAGTTCAATGAAGTTGAAGCGTGGAGAAGAAGAGAGAAATGGTTTAGAATTTGTTAGGTGCACACGGTCCTTTGGTAGAAAAAGGATTTTGATTTTGAATAATGATGTGGATTTATTGCCTACAATTCCATTCAAGAATGCAAAAATGACACTGGAGAATGAGTCCAAGGCCAACAAGTCTCATCTCGAAAGCCTTCCTCAAGATGTACTGGTTAGTGTATACCACAATTTGCAGCTTCACTCGTTCGTTTTGTGAATCTTATACGGAACGGTTAGTGATCCAAGTTTCTATTTTTGGCTTGCAGATTAGAGTAATCTGCGGTGTCAGTCACGACGATTTAAAGCAACTTTTGCTCTTATCTAAAACCATCAGCGGAGCTGTAAGTTTCACTAAATCTTAGTCTTGCTTATAACTGTTTATGTCTTATCGATTCAGTCTTTCAATTGATTAGCTTTTTCCCGCTGGCTTTATTGGAACAGGCTTTGATTGCGAAGAAGCTGCACTTCGAGTATAGTACACCTAAAAAGATTCGAGCATTTAGATGTTTGGTTGATTTTGAAAATCCAAACGAGTTGGATGAGATTGAAGCACCAAGTGGACCTAAGCACCCAAGATCTTACCGGTCGAGATTGAGCAAGAAGAGTCTCGCTGGTATATCTGTGGCGTTGTTCAAGGAAGAATAGAAGAGTTGTGTAAATAACTACGGATTTGTTGTTTGTTGTAGATAGATTTGATTATGCAGAGGAACAGGACGTCCTGGAGATTATTTGTATCTCGTTTTGGGTTTTGTACATGGCAAGAAAGAATCTTTAAGGGCCATTTTGTCTTTTTCAACGCTTTCATTGAAGACTGACATTTTGGCGCCGTTCTATTCGTTCGTGTACAGATCGGGTATTAAAGAGTAGTTGTTGGAAATTTGTCCTTGTTGGAGGGCATGCTTGACCCTTGCTCTTGGTTAAAAATTTGTAATCATACGTTTCTGCTTAATAAAGTAAAGATCTGTGTACTTTTCACTGTGTTAGCTTTGGCTTCATTCCAATTTTCAACCTTATTTGAAGTTATTTCCAAGAGCTGACTGTTTAATTATGTACAAAGGTCGTTAAAAAAAGATAATGGAGCGAATTTCAAGCATTAATTGATGGATGCAATCATAAGGTAATCTGCTTTGAATTTTGTCGCCAGTATCAGTAGAAGATCCAGCTGTTACCATGTAATATATGTATTCTTTGCAACGCGGTTCTTGCATGAGCCGGTACTCGACTTAAATCAAGGACACAGGTTTGGAAAACAAAGATATGAACGCTTGTGTTCTATAGGATGTTATCACCATTTTCAGATGCACAAATGGATTTTCACAAACTTTGGTATATTCTGTTGTAGTCAATAACCCCAACAAAAGAAAACAGAGCTGTGTTGCAGACGATGTTCGATAAATTCAAGCGTTCTTATTTTGTTCCGGTGCCTAGGTAAATCAAAGCTCCAAGTTTTACTAATTCGAAGTCCATATCTTACTCTTTCCTGAGTCGATTTTTTTTCTTTTTACCAAAACACTAAACTGGAATCACTAATTAAACACATAATTGAGTCAAAAACTTTAATCAAATTTACATAATTATTATTGATTGTCCTATTCAACCATTTTCGTTTAGAATATTATCAAAATTAGTCAAATTTTAATTTTAATTTAATATTTTTAATAAATAATGTATTTATAAAAATAAGTCTGTTGTATATTGTTTTTATTCCAAAACACGTTAAGTAGTAATGACAAATGCTATTTGTATAAATTTTATTTAAAAAAACGAATTATATGATTTCCAATATTTAGCGCATGAGCAGAGCCGCCCCCACCTTTAACACCTTATTCCATTCTTGACCAAAGAGTAGTGCATACCCCAAAATAATGAATTTAGGCCTAATGCAGATATTATAGTTGAAGTTTACGAAGAAAGAGTTGACTTTAATTTAACCCAAGCACAAAATCTCCAAACCTTGACATACCATCGAGAAAACAAAACTTCCTCAAATAGAGGAGCTTCACCCTCTCTGTAGAGGCTCCACAAACCACAATGTCATACTTAAGATGAATCACATTTGGCATTATGTTAGATTATGGCTCCAACAAATTTGTCATCTTCTTTTGTCTAAAGCTTCCTTTAGTTATTTTGGAATTGTCGCGACCTTCATTATTTTGGTTGCACTTTTTATGTCTTTTTACTCACGAACCTGCCTTTAAACGCTAGTTTCTCTTTGTAACTACGCATTGTATATCCATTCCAATAGTATGAAATCACGAATGATATACAACCAGTTAATAGATAAAAATCTGTGATTTTATTCACCCAAAACTCTAACCTCCAAAAGCAACTTTCCGGTGAAACTTGTCAAAGTGAAAGTTAACATTCATAAATACAAATCCCAGGGTGCAAGTGAGTTGATAAGAAGCTCTCTTGATTTAAATGAGGTCACGAGTTCGCATCGTCTTCATATATGCAGCCGTTTAAAACTTGGAGCTAAAGCTTTACAAAGGACCTACCCAGCTCGAGTAAGAATTAGTTTGAGTGTGGATGACTTAAAGGTACCTTCTTATAATTGGGACCTTTCTAGGATACCTTATGGACAACTAAAAAAAAAATCCATAAATACAGGCTTCAAATAACACTCATTATCATTTCTCCAAGAGAAGAGTTCAAACTCGCTTATAATCATATTTACCTTTGGGAGGTTTACCTTCCCTCATATCCATACTAGGTCTAACATCGAGTTTATTAAAACATGACCTTTTATGGGTTTATGGTTTTCTAATTCTTATGGGCAAGGGACCATTATAATCTAACCTCACTTTTTTAGATTTATTACAAACATAAAAGCATACTTTTCAACCTTAAAGTATTTCATAAGATGAGGTACAAAATCAAGAGCTGCTATTACTTCACCATTATTGTTAGGGTCTTAACCATCTATGAATATAAATTTACATCTTAAAATAACCTTGATTCAATGTTATATAAAGGGACGGATCCAGAAAGTTTTTGAGTTGAAGCAAAATTTTAATGGGAACAAAATTTTATTTTTAGTAGGAGCAAAATTTTAATGGAATCAAAATTTTATTTTTTTATGAGATCAAAACTTAAACTAATAATTTTTTATACCAAATTTTTCGGAGGTACTTGCCCCCAATATGGATCTGTCCGTGGTTATATTTACTCTTAAACTTGGTGTTAAAGCTTTCAACACTCAATTAATGTCTATATGCAAGCATTATCTTCAAGGAAAGAAAACTAAAAGAATCATACCATATGAAAATGATAGGCTTGCACTGAATGACAATTGTTTTTGGGCTAGATTGTTCAAGATCTCATACATAAATTAAAGCAAAATACAACATGAGTGCACAAACATAAAGGATAGTGGTATTTATAGAAAGTGGGCATACAATATTACTTGGGATAGGGGACATATTATTCTTACAACTTAAGACCTTATTTTTCACCAAATATCTCATAGCCCAAGAAAAGACTACTTGTGCCAAATATAAGTCAAAAGATGCATTACAAGTGGATTGATTTCCCATCCTTAAGACACTTATTTCAAGTTCTTCACTACAAGCTTAGTAGATGGCATAATAAGCTAAGGATATCTCAGTGTTTGATTAGATGGAGATAAGTGGCATTAACCTATAAATCATCAAGTCACTATGTAAGTCATCATTATCATCACCACCCAGTTCAAAATCTCGCAATGAAGCGAGATTTGGAGAGGTCCAATAGTATGCAGCCTTTTCCTTACATAATAGAGAGGTTGTATACGAATGATGCAGGTGACAGAAACAATTCATTAGAAATATAAAATAAATGAAAATACAAGTAATGGGGAAAATAATAATAATATAACAATAATAATAATAATAAAATACTACTAAAAATTAAAGTAAAAATCAAATAAAAATACAAAATACAATTTTAATTAATTTTTTTAATAAATACAAATAAAATTACTACTAATAATACTCAAAGAGCTAATAATCTAATAATGAATCAATATCAGGGAAAAATTGTTCAAATGATATGGGATGAGCGATTTTAAAAGGGAAGGCGTGTTTGTAAAAATATTGAAGAATAATGAACTTGTAAATCCTAAAACGTCAGGTTAAAAAGTGTGGTAGCAATGGTTCGCAACAGGGAAAAACTAACGGTTTCTTGTAGAGATCGGCAAGATGTCAGGAGGCTCGAGGAAGCTTGCGGATACGAAGCGTGATGTGCTAGAAGAACCCTACTCAACGTGTATGAGCGTTCCTCGTTTTCCGTGCATGTAGCCTTGCGTCGTCATCCCCTCCCAATAGCTACATGCAAAGCATAGACAGTAACCTGCGAAAACTTGTTCATGGGCTAGGACCCGTTACCCAAATTAGCAGATGTTCAAAGAAGGTCGTTACCATCGAGAAACAGGGATACCCAGACTCATAAGGCCATAGCACCCAACCTCAACTCAGAAAGGAGAACTACGAGAATCAACCCCCACAGAAGATTTGAAAAAATCGTAAATAACAGTACATGTACAAAACAAAAGATTGCATTGACATAAACTGAATCACAAAACAGCTAGAAGGACAACTAGACCTTGCCACCCCTTACCTGCAGAAATGGACGGTGCCACTCATGTAGTTGGCCAAGGATATGGCATTTATCAACATTCATCAAGCTCGCCCACAAAAAGAAAGGTAGTGGTAAAAATGTACCTTAGATACCTGTTGATGTAAATTCCCTATTGAAGGCCAAGGCGATGCAGCTTGTCCTAAACCAACCACAATGTTGAAAATGTAAAAAAGATGGAGACAACACTACCTGATAACCACTGTCACTTCTGCCGAGCTGCCCTTTCTTCAAACTTCAAGAGAAACTCATGCCAAGACAATAGGAATAGCACCAGAGATGGGTTTGTTAGGTTCTTGCACAGTAGAAGCAAGCCCCGTGATCTTGGTTTCTCAACTTGAGTCACCCCTAGCATATGCTTCCTTTATACTGGAGTGTGTAAGGTCCATTCTCCAAAACGCGATCAAAATGACTATGCACCTTATGCTTCCCTTTCCCACTCTGATCAACCAATGTCAACTCAAACAAAGCCCTCACATTTTTCCCGTGAATACGTCACTCGATATGCACTTGCCTACTCCCATTCCTTTCGCCAACAAATAACCCTTTATGCTGAACTAATGCGAGCAATTGATTGTCTCATTTATCGACTTCCAGCACGATTCCTTATCAAAATTGGGCATGGAGAAGAGAATCACAAGCTTGAAGAAAAGCCCAGTCGGTTTCGAGAGGGAGGCTCATCAGATATTGAAGAAGGAGAAGTTTTTTTAGGCTTAACGTGAGAAGGATAAATTTGTCTTTACTATGTAAGTATTTACTATTTTCAAGAATGAGATCATTCTCAAATACACACTCTTTATAATATTATATTTTCTCTTTCTAAATTTATTAGTTTGATTGTTATAGGCCAAACTCTAGAAAATACTCCAACATTTAGTTTTGTCGGTCTGATGAGAGGAAGCCTATAATAAGAGTCAAACCATGTTCTAATTCCATCACAGTAGACCTAATTTCAGACATAAGAGGTTAGCCTCATATTCACAGGATTCAAACACATCAAAATTGCTCTTTATCATCTAGGAACGTATTTGAAGTTGAGAATGGTAGTATGATTCTTTCAAACCATATAGAGAGTTATTGTTAAATACATAGTTGCTTTACATAAGGAAGATGAAGCACCTTTTAGACTTTAATGATAAGGAGGACTTGAGTTTTTCATATAAGATGGATGTAGATTTATGAAAGAGGATTGAAGACTTAATACTTTCTTTAGTGATGGCATTATCATCTAATGACCAGGTCGACATTCTCATAAAATAAATAAAAATTGACTAGATTAGATGCTCTAACCTAAATGAAGCATTTGAGGTTTTGTGTTATAAAACAAAGTCAACAAAAAGAAGATTGATGGAAGGGTTGGACTAAGTAAAAAAAAAATTCAGCAAAAATTTCATATTGTTATTAGTTATAACAATAATTTTTTTGTTTGAATTAAGCGTAACAATTTAATTCATATGTTTTTCCAAGTTGGTGGAGGTGGCAAATTAGTCAAGGGGTTAAGGACATTTGCAATAGGAGCTGAAAAAGTAAAAATAGTCATAGGTGGAGGAGGGGGAGTGGATCCCCTATTTCAATAAATCTATTCCAACTCCATTCCGCCACAATACGACAGCGTTTTAATAAAACTCAACTTTTACATCTAAATATAGTGTCTGCTTAGCTCTCGCCTAAGCCAAGTCGATGCATTCTTTCCTTTGTTTTTTTGCTTCCAACCTTTACTTCCCCTTCTCAACCCTTAATTTTCTTCGATCTTGTGCTAAAGAGAAAGATGAAGAAAAGAAAGGTTGGTTATTTTAAGTTCCTCCCCACTTCTTTCTAAAAATATGGAATCATTCTTCATGTTATTCTTTTTCTTCGTTCTAATCTTCTCTTCTTCTTTTTTCAAATTCTGTTGGGATTTTCTTCATTGAAGAAAGCAAATGGGATTAAAAGACAAAAAAAATAAAAGATTAGATTTTTCAAAAAAAGATTGGAATTTCGGTTAGAGGAAATGGAGATTTGCATCAAGTGGGGTGGACGATTAAGCAATTTATAAAAGATCTATGTCCTAGTATCTTGGTATCCTGTAAATGAAGATGAAGGAATTTAACTGCATAAATTTCACCACCTTTTATCATGTTTAATTTTTGTTGATATTTTGCAGGGCTTGTTTACGGAAGTCTATGTCCTTTTTATCGTAAATCTGTACGCTTTGCTATATTTTTTTCATTCCATTATTTCAGAGTTGCGATTAATTTTAGATGGTGGTTTGGGAAGTTAGCTTTGCAAGTTATATATAAAAATTAAATTTTGGTTGAATCTTGAAGCAATAGTTTGAAGATTTAAAAGTGATTTCGATTGGTGAGCAGTCAAGTTATGTATCTACAACCTCTGCTTCCTTTGATGATCTTATTTTTCAAAAAAAAAATTGATTTTTGCTTCACTCCCTCCTTTTGATTATGTGAAGATTGCTTAATGTCCTTTTTTGAAGTGAAGTGTGGGCCCTGTGAAGCCATTTTGGTGCCCACAAATCCCCAAATCAAAGATGGGCAAGAGAATTCAATAAATTCCTCTGTAGTTTACACAATTTCTTACCCCTGATTACTCCAACTACAAGCCCATGAGTTGGAAATGCAAATGTAGAGACCTCATTTTCAGCCCGTGATCATTTCTTTTCTGTTTGTCTTCTATTTTTCTTCCAAAGTTCTAGCTAGTTCTTGGAAATTGTGTGCCCGAATGAATAGTTTGAATTTTTAGCCATCTCTAGCTCTACTTCTTATCCTTCTAATTTAATCAATTTCTGATGGTACTAGGATGTTTTGTTCAAGGGATTCTTACAACATAGTATTTCTACACAATCTCATTATAAAAAAAACTATTATGATAGTGAAAATTTAGGCCTTTGCTTGAGTATGCATATCTAATGTATCTTCCTTGTTGAACAAGATGAAACTTGTATGAATTTTCTAAGTGTATGTTAGCCCAGTAATTTTTCATTTTTACTTGACAAAACAATGCCAAATTGCCCTGTGTAGTTTTAAGATATTGACTTTTTCCATTTATTTGATGTTTAGGAACGAAACAATAATATGAGCTTAAGAAACAAGAATTATGTCTTCACAAAATATTCCCTTTCTTGCATGAGTTGAAGTCCAGTTGGTCAAGATAAAGGAATGCATGTAGACTTATGTTTTACTGTAATCTAAAATATGCGTAACTTTTTGGATGCCAAAAACATGTGATTGCTTAATGCATAGGAGGTAAAACTTTCTTGATGGGTTTTGCTCAAGAAGAGTAATTTTGTGTTCATGTTGTTTGTTTAATGTATAGGAGGTAAAACTTTCTTGATGGGTTTTGCTCAAGAAGAGTAATTTTGTGTTCATGTTGTTTGTTTAATGCATAGGAGGTAAAACTTTCTTGATGGGTTTTGCTTAAGAAGAGTAATTTTGTGTTCATGTTGTTTGTTTAATGCATAAGAGGTAAAACTTTCTTGATGGGTTTTGCTCAAGAAGAGTAATTTTGTGTTCATATTGTTTATTTAATGCATAGGAGGTAAAACTTTCTTGAAGGGTTTTGCTCAAGAAGAACAATTTTTTGTTCATGTTGTTTGTTTTTCTTCCTAATGAAGGTGCTCATTTTTTTGGATGCAATTAGTTCAACTTCTTGTTTATCTTTTCTCTCTTTGACGTATATTCAAGGAAAGTTGGAGTTAAAGGCAATACTTGTATTAGAATTGTTTACCTTATGAATCCAAAGATCCTTTGCAATGATTATACTTGTAGACTGTGATTTATTATCAAAACTGACTAGTGTTGATTTGTTTTAAAAAATGGTACTTTTAAGATTGTAACCTATGAAGACACATTTGTATACAAGCTGGTTTTTTTTTTTCATTTCACCATGAGTTTCTCATGACTTCATTTACATTTTCGCTTTTGCTAATATTTTCCGTCACAATGTCTTCCCTTAAAAAATTAGAAGTTCGGTGTTTGTTTTTTTAATCTATACCAATGTTAGAAGTTGCATGACAATTCTGTCAAGAGTTAAATATTTTGCACTTTGACACAAAAATATTTTTTAACATAAGGATTCTTCATTTATAGGCAATACATAATAATGAGTATATAAAAAAATTACATAATAATGAGAGTATAAGAAAGAAATTGCCAATTTTCAGTAGGAAACAAAACATGCACCTCATCAATAAAGATGCACAAATTAACTTAAACACTCAACTTTCTTTTCACTTTATATTTACAAAACATGCCTCATGGGCATGGAAGTAGGCAATCACATGTCTCAACAAAATCACCTATATCCACACTATCATAGTTAACATTACTGTTTTATTGTGAGTTATTTATCATCACATCGCTTACACCATGTGGTTGTTATGCCTATAAGAATCATAAAAAATAGTATCATTAGTAAATTGTGAATAAGTTACTAAATAGAATGTCATTATTAATAGTATTCTAGAAAAAGATAAATACCAATTGGAGTTGATCATGTCCATAGAAAATGGAACACCTTCAACAAAATTTGTTTGACTTGAATTGGCATAGACAAGCTATTATCAAAAAAGTTAAAGCGTATATAATCAAAATAATTAGACTTATTGTTAAAACATTGAATCTTTTTTATTAGAAAGTAAACATGTACCTAGAGAAATTGTTTAGACAAATAATATGGTTGGTGAATTTGAACCATATTTAAGTTATTAATACGAATCTTAGTTCCTTGCATTTAATTTGCATACTGAAAAAAAAAAAGAAAAAATTAATGAGAAATTAAATAACACATGATTGGTGCAGTTTAAAATACTAATCAAACATTAGCTTGATTGTTTCGTTAATAGGGAATTGTATATTGATTTGATATAGTTTGAAACTTTTCTCTCATACTCTATCTCACCCAAAAAAAAGGGAAAAAAAAGCATTGTATAAGGGACATAAAATTAAAGAATATAAAAATTCTTTCAATGAAACCTCAATATTAAATGATAATGTTGGTGTTGAGGCTGTGATATTTGTTGGAGCAATTTGAACGTTTTGTTGAACCTTGTCTCACTTATAAAATAAAAAAATTAATATCATTATATAAGGGAAATGGAATTCAATAATTAAAAATTTTACAAATAAAACCTGAGGAATAAATAGGTGCTACAATTGTAAGATTTGCTGGAGTCTTAACTTTTTTTGGTTGATTTCCTTTTTTTTTAAGCCTTCTCCAAGCCAGCCCTTAATCTCTTACCTGAAATAATTTTCTTCTTGATTTTGATTCCTTTAATTCCAATACCGCTCTTTTCACAAATTTCAATCTCATTTTGGTTCAAGTGATCTGTTATAACATTTGAATATTGAATAATCACTTCTTGTAACATCCCGTTACTGTTAGCAAGGGCAAATTGGTAAATTGGGAAAGACTGATAGGTTGCATTGCATCCATTGACTGAGCATGTCAGGTCTACTGCATATGCATCTATTCATAGTACATGCATTCATGATTTTCCG
>JANZLD010000237.1:36910504-36923680 GCA_026413575.1 Erythroxylum carthagenense | reverse complement strand
TGGTACAATCACACTAACGTCGGTTCTATCGGGTTTCGAGTATGGAAAAACACCGGAGACTTATTTTAGCAATATCAATGTAGTGATCTCATTGGGGTATATCCCGATCTCACGGGATCCATTTGATTCTATTGCTCTCCATATAATGGATCTCTATCCAAAACTATTTTATGAATCCTCCGAGTCACTCTTATTCGTGTGACCCATTAGGTTTCTGGTTATATTGACCACTTAGATTAACACTTAATCCAAGCAAGTCATGAGCGGTTTAAATTAACACTTAATTCAAGCAAGTCATGAGCGGCGTCTAGCAATATATCACGACCCCCAATTGACCGAAAAGTAAGTGGTTTGATGACTCACGAACCATCTCACGAATCCTCCCATAGACAATTGATGTGCAATTTGTCCTTTCACCATGCTATACCCTACTTGGTTATGAGTATAGCCAAAGTGTCAACTCTCACTAGATTGACTACGTCAAATCTAGTCCAAGTGATATCAGTTCTCATCTTGGGACTCATTGCTCTATATGTCAATAAAGATATTCTTCATAACACATATACTCCGACTAGAGATTTCCAAGTAATGACCTCGACAAGAGGTCGTGGGTATCATCTTCTGCTATCATAGAAGTGGTTAATTCTCTACTGACTACTCAATTACCTTCGAATATCTCAAGTTGTACCTAATCACCACCCTATGAGCAACCTCTGTAAGCCAACAAGGAATGGAGTCAATGCATAGAATCAATATCCAAGATATCCTTCAGTACCTCAAGTCTAAGGACACTTACACCATTGCTATGATGAGATTATCATGCATGTTTACCATTTAAGGTTTTTTGGAACCCAAGATGCATTATAGTTTTTCACCTACTAAATTGAAATTATAAAATGATGCTTTAAGAATATTTGTCCTTTTTTAATACCTCATTCTCATGCAATAAACATGCTCATTTTCATTGCTAGCAACCACACTTTTAGATTATATAAGGTCATACACATAACATTTCAATTGCTCATCTCAATCAATAAGCATCAAAGAGTTTTTGAGATTCTTTTTACTTAGAAGGTATTTTCTTCATTTTTATGCTTATAGCCTCTATGTATTCAATGGCTCATCATATGAAAGATTATTATCATAATTATTACTCTTAGCACAAGAGATTTAGTAATGGGGTGGCTTATTATTATTGGATATAAAGCACAAACTTTGCATAATATTTTTTGCTTCATGACTTTAAGAAATAATAATGTCATCTTATTAAGTCTTTAAATGCTTTCTTCTTCTTATTTAATTACATTTCTCTCTTAATTTTTGGCAATTTATTAAATTTCTTTGTGATTATATTTATATCATCCTCGTCGCTGTCACTTATATGGGTCTTTTATATAATTTTCTTCCTCCTTAGAGACTTTAAAAATCACACCTCTTCTTGTTAAAGTAAGCTCCTTTTCATGTAATACATTCATCTACATCTCATAGGTTAGTGATTATATTAGCTTTTCCAATGGTATGGTCTTTAATTTTTATATTTTTGTTTATTGTCTTTGTTACAAGTCATGCTTTGTGTTGAAGAGCGTTGATAATTGTTCAACCTCAATTGTCTTCTTTGTAGTTTGCAATTGTCCTTCTATCAAGATAAGTCGTTCAATTAAGTAGTGTGTACAATTTGATCAATTTTGTGTTGTTCTTTGCAATTTCACCTATAACAATGATTGACGAGATTTTAGACTAGGGTTTAATAGTCTAAGTATTTATGTTTAGGATTTGTTTAAATTGAAACATAAAGACTTAAACTTTTAGGTGATTAATTCAAACTTAGCATTAATATAAGAAATTCACGTAATTAAGAAGGCAATTCTTTGCATAATAAACCCCTAGGATGATACATAGGCTGAAAATTTGCGATGCAACTCTATGAGGCTAATCGGTGAAAAATTCCACAAGCCTAAGAGTCATAGTGAGAACTTACTTTCTTGATTCATCTGGTGTAACAATGTCACGCATCATAATGATTATTTAAAATCAAACTTTGTAAATGAACTTGTAGGTGATTAAATCAAACTTAGTATTAAGATAAGAAATTCATGTAATTGATAAGACAATTATTTGCATAATAACCCCTATAATGCTATATAGGTTGGAAACCCATGATGCAACTCCCATGAGGCTTATTGGTGAAAAATTTCATGAGCCTAGGAGTCACAACGAAAACTTGCTTTCTCGATTCATCTAGTCTAAAAACGCCATGAATCATAGTGCTTTTTTAATTTCCACTGATTTTATTTATTGTAAACCAATTTCCACTCTTTTTATTTTAATATAAAGATAGAAAAATAATAAGTAGTTTTTTTTTTTACTTCTTAATGTCACTTCTTACAGGATGTTGGTTGGCAAATTGCTTTATTTGACTGATACTCACATATTTTGTCCATCAATTAAGTCAATATATCGATAAGTCAAAGTATAGTTCATTTGTAGGTTGCTTATGTAGTATTAAGATATATTAAGGATAATAAAGATGAAATCCTTATCTTTCCTAAAAAAATTCTTCTATGATTGTAAGGTTCTTATGACTTAGAATGTGGTGATTGTCTAATTACTAAGGTGGAATTGGTTGTGATTGAGTTATTTAATTGTGAAATTATATGGTAGGATAGGTTGGTTTCAATATGGAGAAAAAATGGTTAGAGACTTATAAAAACTTAGGAGAAATGAAGGATCTAATGATGTGTAAAGTAAATATTAAATGTTATGTAAGATTAATATAGATACTACCGTAATGATTATTATATCTTATTATAGTCACTTTTTGAAATAAAAGTTTTGCAGAAATGAGTAATGTTGATAGATCTTAGATGTGTGGACCATTAGCACCTGATGATTTCATTAATCCTGAGTTTGTTGAGCGAGTTGAAGCTTTTATTCATTATGTATATTCTCAACTTGCATATATGGATGACCCAAAGATCAAATATCCATGTAAAAAGTGTGAACATATTCATTTTCTTCCTATTGATGAAGTGAATCTCCATTTGTTAAGAAAATGGTTTGTTCCAAATTATTTTAAGTGGACACGATATAGGGAGCCATTAATTTGTAGCACTTCAAAGGGTAATGAAGTAAACTCGTTAATAAATGTGGATGGATTTGAAGGGGAACTGGATTTATAACAAATAATGTGGGTGCAACTGAAAATATTTACATCCAAATGGTTGATGGAGCCAGTCATACCTTTCAGACAAATATAGAAAATCTTGAAGAAAAATCAAACTCACTTGCAAAAAAGTTTTTTGACTTACTAAAATCAGCTGACCAAGAATTATGGCCAAATTGTGAGACGATGACTCAATTATCTTCAATTACTCAAATATTGAACATAAAGTTTGAAAAGCATATTTCTGATTGAAGTTTTGATAAACTTCTTGGTTGGTATAATGATTTATTGCCTCCTAATCATATAATGGTTAATAATTTTTACAATATGAAGAAACTTATTAGGGGTCTTGATTTGCCAGTTGAAAAAATTGATTGTTGCAAATTAGAATGTATATTGTTTTGGGGAGATGATATGGATTACAAAAGTGCAAATTTTGTAGTCAATCTAGGTTCAAACCTAGAAAGCATACTATGAAGCAAAAATTAGTACCTTAGAAGAAAATGTATTATTTCTCGCTAACTTCGAGACTTCAGAGACTCTATGCCTATGATGTTATTGCATCTCACATGAGATGACATAATGAACATGAATAGGAGGATGGAATAATGAGCTATCCATTGGATGCACTCGCATGGAAACATTTCAATAACACCCATTCTAAGTTTGCAGCTGAAAGTTGAAATGTTATGTTAGGATTGTCAACAAATGGATTCCAATCTTTTGGTCAATCCAACCAACAATATTCATCATGGCCAATCATAATTACTTCTTATAATTTGCCTCTATAGATGTGTATGAATAAGGTATATATGTTCTTGGCGATGATTGTGTCAGGGCTTAGGCATCTGAAGCATAAAATTAATGTATTCTTGCAACTATTGTTATCTAAATTGCATCATCTTTAGGATTTTAATGTGGAGACATATGATTTGTCTCTAAAACAATTTTTTTTGTTGAGAGCAGCTTTGATGTGGACTATTAATGATTTCCCTATATATGCTATGTTGTCTGGATGGAGCACAATAAGAAAATTGGCTTGTTTTTGCTGTGACAATCATTTTGATGTGTTTTATCTTCCTAACGGGGCCAAAAATATCTTGGTTTAATAATCATAGGAAATTTCTTTCACCAAATCATCCATTTAGATGCACTTCATTAAGAATAGGATGGTACTAACACCCCCTCCTCCTTACAAAGTTGGTGAAAAGATATTGCAAGAGATTGATGAATTAGGGTTGTCATAAGTTATAGAACTTGAAACTGGAAAAGTGAATAGAAGCTTAGTAAAAACTTTAGCTGGAAAAAATGAAATATCTTTTAGGATTTGCCATATTGGAAAACTAATTTGATACATCATAATCTAGATGTGATGCATATTGAAGAAATATTTTTGACAATTTGTTCAACACCATAATGAACATTAAAAGGGGGATAAAAGATAATGCAAAATCACAAGTTGATTTAAAACTTTTTTGTAAAAGGAATGAGCTAGATAAAGATCTTCATATCGGTAAATATCCAAAAGCATTTTACAAATTAGACAAAAAACAAAAGGAAATTTTGTGTGAATGGTTGAAAAGTCTAAAGTTTCTCGATGGTTATGTTTCGAATTTGGCAAGGTGTATGGACATGAGGAAGTAAAAATTATTTGGGATTAAAAATCATGATTGTCATGTGTTTATACAAAGGCTAATTCTAATTGCATTTCGGGAGTTGCTACCGAATTAGGTTTGGGAAGTTATAACATAATTAAAATTATTTTTCCAAAACTTAACATCATCTGAAATAAAGTTGGATGAAATGGAAAAACTAGAATGGGAAATTCTAGTTATCTTGTGCAAATTAGAAGGGATTTTCCCTCCAAGCTTCTTTGACTGTATGGAGCATTTACCTATACATTTAGCATACGAGGCTAAGCTTGCTGGTACAGTTCAATATCGATAGATGTATGTAATTATAGTTAATATTTAAATAAAAATTATAACATGTTTTAATTACAGAATTGTAATAACCCTATTTGTAATGTAGGGTTTTACATCACTTGAAGAAAAATGTAAAAAAAAAAGGTTAGAATTTAAAGGTTTAATATGTAATGTTTAGTTAGTGGAGGAAGCAAGTACATTTTGTTCACATTATTTTAAACTGCATGTGCATACAAGAGAAAGAAAACTTCATCGTAATGATGATGGGGGGCAAAGTTAATGATATTGATGGTAACTTATCCATTTTCACATATCTGAGATGATCATATGGGTGTTCAATAAGAAGAATGTTAATAGAAGAAGAAATAGAAGTTGCCCATAGTTATATTTTATTAAACTGTCAAGAGTTTCAACCTTTTGTGTAGTAAGTTTAAGTTGATTTTGAAATTCATTATTTAAGTTTTCGAAGTTGGTGTTGTTCATAACTAAAATACATAATAATGCTTTTATATTATACGAGAAATGGTTACACAAGCTAGTGCCCGAAAGTACACAGGATGATATCAATAAAGAAGTTGAAAGACACTTTCCTTGATGGTTTGAGAAATATGTAAGTTTTCACTTGCAATAATTGAAATGGTTGAATTATTATATCAAAGTGTTTAAATGACATTATACTATTTAGTATGATTTTTTATGTGTAGGCCTCAGAAAATCCAATAGTGAACAAGTTCATATGTGATCTTGCGAAAGGATCTTTAAGAACTGTCAAATGGTATTTGGTGTATTTTATTAATGGATACAAATTTCATACAGAATATCATGGTTATAGCATGACAATAGTAAATAGTGGGGTTCGCATATAGAGAGAATTGATAGATTACTATAGTAAAATTGTTGAGATACTTGAAATTGAGTAACCTACATTGCCAATAAAATGGTGTGATATTTAAATGTGACTGGTTTGATCCAACTCGTAGTATTGGAATAAAAGTGCACAGTCAATATAATCTAGTTAAAATCAACTAACGAATAAGATTTAGACAATTTGAACTTTTTATGTTGGCGACGCAAGTGATCCAAGTGTATTATGCCCCTTTTTCTCGCTTATGATGAGATAAGTTAGATTGGTTAGTCGTTTGCAAAGTAAAACTTCGAGGTGTTTTTGAATTACAAGGAAAAGGAGAAAATAAGAGAATTGAAAGTGAAGTGTTTCAAGAAGATGTTTATGAAATAAATGCATATGTAACATATGACAAGAATGAACCTCTCTAAATAATAAATATGTTGAAATTTCATCTGGAGGGAATGAGGAGGGTGAGAAATCTAAAGAGGAGCTTGAGTTTGATTCTAATTCTTCATAAAAAGAAGATGATGATGATTTTGATTTACAATTAAATGATGATAAGGATTAAGTTATATTTGTAATATAATATCATATGAATAAATATATTATTGCATCAATAATATAATGTTATTTATGTTTAATTTATATTGTTTTATTATTGGAATATTCAATAAAATGTTAATTTCAGGTTAAAAATAAGTCACAAAAGAGAAAATATGATTTATTGTGGTCAAGGTTCAGGTTACCACATTTTCCAAGTAAAGCATCACATTCTGTAGATGCTACAAAATCAGGTGTTATACGTCTAACTACTACACATCCAGATGAGACATCACCTTCCTGACTTATAGTCCCTATATAGTCACCTATTTTACTTGCTAATACACCATCACCATCCAATAGCCCTGCTACACCATCCACTAGCCCTACACCATCTACCACCCCTACACCAATAGAGATATTAGGGGTAAATGTTGCAGATGAGTGAGGCGATCTCTAGCCTGAAGCTAAGGAAGTTGATGGAAGAACTTACATTACAATTGTCAATAATATATGAGTGAAGTTCTAAACATTTTGTAATTAATACATAATAACACCATAGGTTTATACTTAAGTTATATGTTTTAATTTGAAAATGATCTAAAAATGTTTATATGTTAGGTTGGATATGTCTAGAACGTGCTCTAGAAATATCTCATCCAAGTTCAAGGAGAGGATAGATCTTGAGGGTTATACATGGAAGAATGTCTCTTAAGCGATAAAGGATTTTTATTATCAAGAGTTTGAGGTGCAAAAAATATATTCTTTAATATTTTTTATTTTATCTAATTTTATACATTAATTAGATAAATATTGTCATTTATATGTACTTATAGTATTGATAAGTGCAAAATTGCATCATGTTTTAGGGCTTACTTTGATATGTATTTAATTGTTAATTCAATCGTTCAGCATGTGTTTAGGTTAAAATTGTGTTAGTTTGTTAATTATTTATGTTTAAGTGTTTTTATGGGTTAGTACAAGTCTTTGAACTTAAATATTATGTTTTTATGGTACCTCGATGTGTTTGATAGTGTTTTAGGGTCAACATCGAAAAACGGAGAAGTTTCGAAGACATTTGGGCCAAAGTAATGACCCACGATCGTGACATAACAGGCCACGATCGTGACAGAAGCACTAGAGTTGGCCCACGATCATGGCCCACATGCCACAATTGTGACAGAAGCGCATGAAACGATCATGACAGAAGCCTAAGACATGGCCCACAATTGTGACAAAAGGCTCGGATGTGGCCTATGATCGTGGCCTGCATCGAGCAAACACGCAGACACTCAAGAACGTCAAATTTTGAGAGAATTTTTGGACTTTTTGGACCCCATAAAAATTCTAGGGTTTCCCAAAACATAAAAGGATATTTAAAGAACAAGAAAAGAGGCAGAAAATAAGGCTTTTGACATCAGCCACCTTGAAGAAACCTTTAAGAGAATTCATCAAGAGATTGAGAAAGAGAAGAAAGAAGAGAGAAGTGGAGAAAAAGCTGACTCGACGTACTTCCCAGATTAGGAGGTTTCCTGACATCGTTGCCTCCCATCCTCCATTTCAATTATATTTCTTATTTATTTTCAGTTTATCATTGTATAGAATTAGATTGAATAGTTGATGATATGATCTAAATGTTGAGGATGTCTAAACTCATCTTTATAGTTTTATTATTGATTTAATGAAATCTGATTGTTTTATGTTTATTGGATTTATTGTGATTAAATTATGTGATTGCATAATTCATCAATAAACTGAGAGGATGAATTGAATGAAAAATAATTAAATTAGGCTAACGAGAGTTAGGTGATTTAATAGAACAAGAATTAAATGAAACCGGTAATTGTGAAAAGAGAGATCTTATATAGGTTCCCGATAGTTTATTGAACAACTTTAGATCTAACTAGGGTTTTGGATAGATTGTTAATCGAGAGATTGCAATTTCTATAATTTGATTAGGGTTTATAATTTAAGGTTAATGGTTATAACTCGAAAAAGAGTAATCAGCCTATGATCGTCTAGAAACAATAATCCGGTAATTCATAATCAATTAGGTCAGTGTTAAGGACAGGTAAAATTCCCTTTCTCTCAATTGGTAATTCTCTTAGGTTGATTTTTGGGTGTGTGTTGCAATTGTTGAATTATTAATATTGTCATGATTTATTCTTGAATTGTTTGATTGATCGAATTGAATTCTCGTTTTAGTTTTGTTATATTTTGAATTTCTGCGATTAGTTATAGCTTTAAATCTTAGGTTAGATTATCCCTCCTCGTGGGATTGACGATTTAGGTACTACGCGAACTTGCAGATTATTGAGAGTATTTATTAAAACTTACACACATCAAACACTCGATCAAGTTTTTGGTACTGTTACTGGGGAGGTGATTAGTTTAGTTCTTTAGTCTAAATCTTTTTCACTATCTTTTGTTTTAATTGAAAAAAATAGATAAAGAAGTTTGGTTCATAAAGCAGAGACATAACAAGATATCTTAGAATGAGAATGAGACATCTAAAGAGCTAGATGCCAAGAAGAAATGGAAAGAACAATGATGAAGGCTAGATATTATAGGGAGCAAGGAACTTTTACGAATTACAATGAGACATAGTATGGTTAGAGAAGTAATAATCCTTGTTGGAATATGTGCACTCCGGGGTGACAGAACTATCCAAATTTCTATTTGTCCAACAATGCAAGTACTCACATGGGACGTCAAGACCTATATGAATTTTAGCAAGATAAGTCCAGTTCATGGGATTCCAAATTGGACAAAATCGTGGATAAGCTAACAGACATGGAAGAGAACTAGAATAGACTAGAAGAGCAATTTAATCAAGTTACAAAAAATCATGTCGCTTTTATTCACAACTTGGAGATTCAAGTAAGACAACTTGCCCATGAATTTTGTAATAGAATTGTGGAAGGCTCTCTGAACAATTTGGAAATTTATCAACGATAGCAATATGAGGCCATCAAACTTAGAAATGGGAAAGAACAAAAAGAGCTAATGGAAGACCATGCTGGACCTTACCTTATACAAGACCAAGAAATCAAAAGAAAGGAGGAAGAAAAGGATGAAAACCCCTTACATTATCCGCCAGATCTTGGTATACCATGCTTGAACATTGAAAAATCTTGGGTAGATGTCCATGAAAAAAACCTTATCATTCGGATCAATGATGACCAAGTGACATTCAACAGGAATGTTGTATTAAAGAATCTGAAAGATAGTAGCTCATTCAGGATAATTGATGTGTTCGAATCTTCTAAAGAACAAAAGGACGAAGAATAAATGACAATAGACATCGAGTTTAAAGAAGCTATGGAAGTCTCTATTCATGGAGTGGAAGAAGCAAAGGAGACGAAGGTGATTAAGGAAGAAGGAGAGTAACCCACCTTCTTATAGGACAAACTGTTGAACTCAATGGAAGATCCAGGGAGTTTTGTTATTCCCTATTTTATTGACAGTTAGTTAGTAAGAAGGACATTACTAAAATTAATTGGTTTTCTTAACTTTATCAATATTGTCCTTCTGATCATTTTGCAATTTGTAGCTTACTTACAAGCTATAAACTGATGTTGAACGAAAAAGGTGGAAGCAAGTCACTCATAATTGATCCAGGCTAACTTTCCAAGGATAGAGCATCGAGCTATCGTCATTAAAAGAAGCATTGCATGGGAGGCAACCTATGGCTTGTTAATTCCATATTATTTCCTTTGATTTTTAAATAGTTTGAATTACATAGTTATGTTATTTTCGTTTCCAAATAAAATCAAGAAGGCATAAGACTCCGACATGAATTATAAGATCGAGGAAATAAGAAAAAGAGAGGTGAAACAGCTATAAAGAGTTAAGAAGTGATTTTGGAAACTGTAAAAGGACAAAAGAAAAAAATAAAAAATTGGTGGAAATATTGTAGGCCACGTTCATGGCCTATGGTAGGGTAAAAAGGGACACACGAATTCAACTTCATATTTAACCATTTTACCCTCCATTCACCTATATATTCATTTCTTATTTCACTTTTTCACTCACTTTGATTTTAACTTTATCTCCCTAAGTTTAGAACCTTCAAATACTCTCACTTCTCTCTAACCAAATTCCAAACTTCCAGTCTCCTCCAACTTCTACTTACTTGCAAGCCAATATGTCACGCATTAAGCAGTCAACAAAACACAATCAATCATCGAGATGAAATCAAGTATCGGGAATAGGGCGATGGACTTCGAAGCACCCTTCCTGATTTACACAGAAGAGGAAGGTATTCGTTTCCAATCCCTCAATGCTAAATAAATTGTAGCCCTGAAATATTTTGATTCTGATACACTTGGTAGGCTAGAAATGCGGGACATGGTAGAGAACTTAGCAAAAAGAATTAAGTGGGCGAAGTTTATACACTTTCAATATTTTGTCTATTAGGAGCTCACTCTAGAATTCTTCACTTCCCTATATTACGAACCTAGTAACCCTAAAAAATGTGGTTTAGGTTACAAGGACGAAACTATGAGTTGAACATCAAAATCATGTGTGATATTTGTGGGTTCTCCAACTCTTCCATTATCGAACAACACAATGACTTTTGTGCTTCTTTCTATTGGAATGAGCTCACTAGGTTAGAGCGATTCGACGCTAAAAATGCCTACAACAACATCATAAGAACCCATGAGAACTTGTTATTGCACAAATTCATGTGTCGAATGATTTTTGATAAATCAGAAATCAACAAGGGCTCAACAAAGAAACTGTTCTTATTATGGTGCATGGATCACAGCATCCTAGTGTACACCTCTACACATGTGCTGAATACTATCGTTATAACTCTATGTAAGAGGAGCAATAATTTGGGCATGGGGTACTTGGTTTCTGCCATTGCTGAGTATTATGACATGGACTGTGGTGGTTTAATCATCCATCTCCTAGATTTTCTAAGTCATCATCATCTATGACGTGCTGAATTCCTTAAGTCCCATAACATGGAACTCTGGGATATCAATCAAAAGACTCATGTGAAAATCAGGGCTAGTCAGGCAAGTTCGAGCATAGCTCTGCCTCAGCAGGCAGAAGAGGACTCAAGTAGTGAGGATTCTGAAGAGGAAGAAGATACCGATGAGCCGGGTTGTATGTTTGTTGTTTTGTTTGCTTGAGGACAAGCAAATATTTAAGTGTGGGGATATTGATAAGTGTAAATTGCATCATATTTTAGGGCTTAGTTTGATATGTATTTAATTGTTAATTCAATCGTTTAGCATGTGTTTAGATTAGAATTGTGTTACTTTGTTAATTATTTGTTTTTAAGTATTTTTATGGGTTATTATAAGTCTTTGAGCTTAAATATTATGTTTTTAAGGTACCTTAATGTGTTTATTAGTGTTTTAAAGTCAATATCGAAGAATGGAGAAATTTCGGAGACATTCGGGCCAAAATAACGACCTACAATCATGGCACAACAGGCCACAATCGTGATAGAAGCACCATAGATGGCTCACAATCGTGGCATGTCAATTGTGGCCCACATGCCACGATTGTGACAGAAGCCCAGGACATGGCCCATGTGTTGGGACCCGATCTTGCGACCGGACCTCAACCGAAAAACGGAACGCAAAAACGAATATCAAAGAGGCAGAAACAAAGCGGACGAATGCAAAAGCAAAGGTATCGAAAGCAAAACAAAGACTTATCGGGATCAAAAGCGAATACATGTCCAAAAGCGAACACAAAGGATGCGAATTGAAATCGGATTCTTAATGGAAATCGAAAACAAATCGGAAGCAAACGAAGAAAAATCGAATCATCAAGAGAAATTATCCAAAGCAAATTGAATACGAAAGCGCATCGAAACGAAAATCGAATGGTATCGGTATCGAACAAAACTGTTCAAACAATTCATAAGCGGAAAAAAAAATCAAAACGGATCCGACATCCGAAGCGTGAACATAGAAAACTTATCGCGTTGGAAACCTTAGACTTAACCTATTCGAATCAGTATAAATTTTTTTTTCTTTCTTTCTCTTCTTGTCCTATAATCATCTTTATTCAAATTCATGCAAATCAATACAATATCATTTCCCTTTTGAAATTCATTCTCAACGAAACTCAACTTACTTGATTCTTCATATTCAAAACATATCTCATCAATGTAATCAAAAACTTATTATTCTATTTATTTGCCAATAAACACTTAATACACACACCATCATACTAAAATCGGGCAGTATAATGGCTGTAATTCATTTAACCCAAAACCTGTAAAAGGGTTTAAAGACACCTCTATACTAGCACAATCACACAACACAACTCCTCGAACCTCCCGTCCGAAAACCCAACTAAATCCAAAACACATTATTCCAATTTCAAATCCCATTTATACTCTTATACAATTTCATAAATCAAACTAAACGCAACCCAATCAAAATCATATACAATCACAATCCATAAACCATAATCATACACAATTTATATATCTCCAATCCATACATAACTTCATCATTCAAATACATCATACTCAATCATACACAATTTATAACTCAATTCCATACATAAATTCATAATTCATCACAATTCATACACAATTTCCTAATTCAACTCCTTATACAAATCATAGTGGCATTTTCACGCCATAAGTATTACATCATGTTTTTATAACCCAAAATACAAAGATGTACAAAAATTGAACAAAAACGTCTTGACATTCTTTCATCCAA
>JANZLD010000237.1:36877268-36889166 GCA_026413575.1 Erythroxylum carthagenense | reverse complement strand
ATTGATATAACTAATTAAAATATATTAAAATATAATGTAAAACAAAAATTTATTCTTGAATATTTTTAACAAACTATCCACGACTAATAATAATGATAATTATTTTTTCGCTCTAACTAACCGTTATAATCATAATGATTATATCTATTTTTATTATTCATTATATTTATTCTCAATTTTATTACTATTACTCAATTTGAGTCAAGTTGAGAAGGTTAAGTATGAATTCGTAATAGAACATATTAGAGAAATGGAGTTTCAAGGCCCAAACCTCAACAAAACAAAACGCTTCTCAACCGGGCGCAAGTTAGCCTGGTTGAGATAATTCAACAAACAAAGCACCGAAGCCCACATTCTTTTCAACTTCTCAAATTTCCCTCCAATTCTCAATTAAAAGGCTGTCCACGTCATCAATCCGCGCGACAACTAAATCAACCAATCACCTATCATCTCCCACACTATATAAACATAAACAAATCCGAACACCATCATTCCCAATCCTTTCTGCGGTTCTAAATCCTTTAATCCCCAATTTCATTATCCAAGTAGTTCACTATGGCGCCAAAGGCAGATAAGAAGCCGGCGGAGAAAAAGCCAGCGGCAGCGGAGAAAGCTCCGGCGGAGAAGAAGCCGCGAGCGGAGAAGAAGCTCCCTAAAGAAGGCGGTGCCGACAAGAAGAAGAAGAAGGCGAAGAAGAGCGTGGAGACATATAAGATATACATATTCAAGGTGCTGAAGCAGGTGCACCCTGATATTGGTATCTCCAGCAAAGCCATGGGGATCATGAACAGCTTCATCAATGACATCTTCGAGAAGCTTGCTCAGGAAGCTTCTAGACTTGCCAGGTACAACAAGAAGCCCACCATCACCTCTCGGGAGATCCAGACCGCGGTCAGACTCGTCCTACCGGGGGAGCTGGCCAAGCACGCTGTTTCTGAGGGTACCAAGGCGGTTACTAAGTTTACTAGTTCTTAGGATTAAGATTTGGGGTTTTGGAGATTGATATTTGATGGTTGTATGTTAAGGAATGGTTTACTGAATATGGATGCCTGCCTAGTACCTACACTGCAACTTAGTCTGTGGGCATGTTAATTAACAAAAGAAGAAGAAGACGAGGATGCTAATGTCAAAATATGTTATTTACTGAATCAAAGAATGAATGAAGAAATAGATTAAGTAAGCCATTCCCTTTCCTTTGTTGCCCTCATAATTAATTCGAATAAAAAAACTTTGTATTAAATACAATTACAGTATGGAGTATGCTCGAATCACTTCCACAATTGGCGCACGGCACAGTGGGCACTTACCTCCTCCTCTATTTAACTCATTTGCACATTTTGAACAAGTGCACATGTGACCACATCTGCCAGAAAACAATTCCAACATCGCTGAACTCATTTAAGAAAAAAACAAAATCATTTCCCCATGTTAGAAACTGGTACCTGTACAACAGAGAATCTATGTGACTATCACAACAAACGCAGCATGTTCCTTTCCTCGCATGATCCCATTTAGATACATCTTCAGATGTCTCTGCTGCGACACAGTTAACAAATTGCCAAGTGAAATTTTTTCAAGAATTATAATCACTTTCTATTATTTTGATTGATAAGAAAAAAAAAAACGAAAAAACCTTTATTGTCATCAGGTGACCTATTAAGTGCTGCAGAAACTTCCTGTCTCACAGAGCGCTGCAACTCAAGTTGCATGTCCATGCAAGCCTCCAACATCCTCTGCATGCGGCTCATTCCTTGTTGTAGTCTACCCATGTCTGCTCTCAAATTATTAATCATCTCCCACTCCTGTCACGTTTCAGCATCCACATTCAGAATATTGGTAGAAAACTCGGGGAAAGTTCTCTTCTCATATTGTTGAAGAGTGGAATAAACATGATGCCTAACATTCAAAAACAACTTCCAAGAAAATGCGAGTAATAAGTTGAGAAGTGTTCAACCACCATTAACACTTCAACTTTTATAATGCAAATCAAACCCAAAAAATTAAAAAAAAAATTCCCATGAATACTAAACAATCATTATATTGGAGATGGCTGATCGTTTTCTACCTTTCAATATCAATACTAAACAAAAGAAGCATCCTATAATTTTGTTTCCATTTTTTGTTCACAAGTCACCACTAGAAGTCATTCAAAGTGCAAAATAAACACATATAGTGCCAGACTATTCAATCAAGAAACTCTTTAATGTTTTAAAGATTACCGCTTCATTAACGAACAAGAAGAATATTCCAAGTTAGGAAAGATGACATACAAGTTCAGATCGTTGCATGCTATGGCGAGACCATCTATTGTGATGCAAATGCTGATGCCAAACTGGCTGGGCTGGGGGCATGGGTGAAGATGGCGGAACCAATGAAGGCCGTTGCATGACATCTCGCTGGTCTTCATTTTGTTCATCTCTCTGCTGTTCATCATCCTGCTCAGGTGAAAACGGATTTGATGTTGACAAATTTCTGCGCAGATCCCAATCAGTTGGAGTATGGCCTTGCCTTTCAACATATGATTGTATCAGTTGGTCCAGACTTTCACGAAACCCACTGTCAAGTAAATTTGACACACTTCTCCTGTAAGATGAACAGAAATTTTTATCATCTGAATCCCACTCATAAACAATTAATGATTCCGAATTTATGACATTGACCTTAAAATTGTGATGCTGAAAGGATTTATGGTCACTTGTGATCAGTCCATATAACTAACTATAGCTTTTGAAAGTACCTGCTCAAAAGTTCCCTAAGTTCCATGCTGTACACATTATCATCATCAGGTGGATTAAATCTATTCAATCTTCTCATGAAGGAGCGGTGACTTCTAGGGGGATCAGAAGGTCCATTTGTCCAACTTTCAACAGATTCTCGGACATCCAATGGACGACCTTGTTCATTGTGTACATCTCTAGGTGTTTCCTGGGGCCAATCATCGAGTGAAGATTGCTGCCAATTTCCGTCCAAAGGTTCTGCACTAACCTCCCCCCATTCATTTGGTTGATTGGGATCTGACTGTTGCCAGTCTAGTCTGTCATCACCTGAATTTCTTTCCTGCCAACCATCCGCCTGATCACCAGATCCCTGCCAATTCATGTTATCAACTGTAATGCTCTCAACGCTGTCTGTATGATTAGGCAACTGATGGACATGACTATCAGGATTTCTAGGCTGTGATTGCTCACTGTCTTCATGTCGGGTATCCTGTGAGGTGCTTATTTGAGTTCGAGCATTTCTAGAATCATTAATATTATTATTAGATGGGGTATCAGAACGGGGACTTACGTGACCATGAACAATATGTTCTAACCTTGAGTGGAACCCTTCCCTGAAATAAGGAGTTCTCTATTAGGAAAATCAGGTGACAATGCCTTTTCACATTGCACAACGGTGGTTTACAGAAAGCTCACATCTTATGAGAAGATCATAATTAGGAAAGAAGTAAAGTTCACTCTAAAGCAAACAAACAAGTTACATGAAGGAAACAACGTTGACCTACAAAAAGAAAACAATTGGATGCCATCAATGTTTTCATGCATGAAAAGGAGGAAGAAATAAAAACACAAGGAAAAGGAGACCAAGAGTCGTAGCAAGAGAACAGAAATTTTTCCGTGAAATTCAGTTCAAGCCAGCTAGTGTTCTTCCAAGATCAAGTAACATCCTTAAATAGGGTTCTATCAGAAGATCAAGAAGATGAAGAAAAGTTGCAATTTAGATAATACCTCATCCCAGTGATGTCTGGAAAAGCAATGGGTATATTAAGGATGAATGCTGATTAGATTTAAAGTGGTAAACCTAGTTATTAAGGTTTTGAGCCGATTAAGAAGATTGCAGTGAGGCATCCATATCTCATATAATCTTTGAAAATGCCAACAACATCATTTATACGATGGTATATGATGTATGGACCAAAACTTACAACCTATAACACTTCCAAACGTTGTCTGTTCCAAAAAGAAATATCAATTTTGTAAACAATTCAGTACTGCACCATATTTGCTACGAGGGGTTATACTTTAGTGCAAAGATAATGTGTGGCTAAATTCACCAGACCAGCCATAAAATATGTTGAAGATAAATGACATCAGCATTCCAATTCTCCAATCATGAATTAATAGACAGCGAACTATCTTTGGAGTAAGATAAGTAACAACATTTGATAACGGTATAATGCACCCAGGATCAATAGCAGTGATGACTAGAGCATTGCCCTGAAGACCAATGCCATTGACTTGTAAGAATACATACCTTAAGCCAGAAACAGTGTGTCGTTGTCTTAGTAGAACTAGTTCACTAGCAGCCATGGAAGGTGGTCTCTCATCCTCAATTGTTCTTTCATTTCGCAAGAATCTACCTCTTAACAATGACTGGAAAACATGAGAATGTTACTAGTAGTCCTCTTCCATATTATCATCTAAATCCTCCCCAAGCACAATCTACTAACAGGGTACGCAGCACACAGACACACGGACATATATATATATATATATATATATAGAGAGAGAGAGAGAGAGAGAGGACTATAAACTAACCTGAATGCGATTACGATGGGCAAAATCAGATACAGCACGATGCTCCAGTAAACCCTGAAGCTCCCTCTGTCTTTCCCTGTCAATTCTAACAAGTAAATCAATAAGAGCTTGTCGTCCACGCAACCTCAGCATGTCCCTACGAATATGCTCAGCCTGACCTTCGTCATGGTCAGCTGCTGAGACATCATGGGATTGGTGAACCTGTGGATCGACTCCAGCACCAAGGTCTTCCCTCAGTTGTCGACGAGTTCCTCGCTGTTCACTTGTCATTTGCACCCAGTCTCTGACAATCCTAACCCTCTCACGCTCTGGTTCACCGAGCCATTCCGCGCTAGGATTGCCATTCCTTTGGGATACATTAGAATTGTGATCACTAACGCTACTGTCCATCCAGCCCCGAACAATGTGCCTCACCCTATCCCTCTCACCTTCACCAAGATCAGGAGATTGCTCCCTGCTAGACCCATTATTATCAACACCTACATTCTGTGACCCCACTCGCTCATGTGGCCAAGGCCCAAATTCATTCTCACTCTCAGTCGCATCTCCCAGACTTCCTTGACGGCTCTGTGACATATTTGTGCTAGAAATGTTTGTAGTGGACTCCACCCTTCTTTGCTGCCTCAATCTCCCCCTTGCTCTATTTAACAAATGTTCATCCTCAAGCTCCCGCCACATTTGCAAAATTGTGGAAGCCTGACTGCTCGGTCTTTCTACCGCACCCTGCCGCTGTGAAGTTGGTGAATGCGACTCTCTCAGAAATGATGAATCAAGCATTGACACAGTGTGTAGGCCCGCGAGTGCCATCAACTCGGACTCCCGATTCCTCCTCTCCATAGTGGTGATCATCTCTTGAGCATGGCGAGCAGCCCACCGACTCAGTATCCGCGAGTGACGCCGCCTTGCTGCTGATGACTCAGCCAAGTCATCACCCTCAAGATCAGATCTTCGTCTCCGACGCACAAGCTGATCCCCTTCATTATCCTCATCCTCTGTATTACGAGTAGAGCTGCAAGAGGCATATGACATACAATCATCCAAGTGGCCACGCATCAATTCCTCCAATCGCAGCTGGAACTCATTATGAGCTTGGTCTGCGGAATCAGGTTTTTGCTGTATTTGTCGAAAATCTGTCATCCTCACTACAATTGCAACAACCTCACACCCCCAACACTCAAAAGCGCCAACTATTAGCAATATTTCTTCTTCAAAATCCACAAAGACAGATAGTGCTTAGACGCACTAACAAATGATCAAAGCTTTCATAAGAACAGAAGACGAGAGGAAAATACCCAGGAAACCAAATATAAGAGGAAAAAAGCCTAATTTGTGGGAGATGGATAGCACCGCACAACATAGAAGCAAGTGCAAAACCCAACGACAGACGCAACTAGGCTCCAAAAATTACAAGGTAATGCGCAGGTTAGGAATTGAGAATAGAGAAAAAGACGAAGGTACCCTCGGAAGCTATGTGCGTTTCAATTGTAGATCCTAATATTTATTACGTCACCTCACCACAAATTTTGCTGGATCTACTTAAATTTATAACATCAGACGCTCTCTTTTATACTTATTTTATATGTTACGTGAGACTCACATAAATAAATGACTAAGATATAATAATATAAAATAAGTGAAAAAAAAAGATACCAGAAAACCTGGTCCCGAAATGGCAGTATACCTTGAAATGGCAGGGGAGGAGAGAAATCAGGTCCTTGTCTTACTCTTTCTCTATTAGGTGTTTGTTTGTTTGCCTTTTTCAATGTGCTCACCAAATAGGTCTAGCACCACTTCTTTTTTCTTTCTTTCTGGTTTTAATGAAGATTTAAGGACTGTTAACATTGCTTGCATAATGTACTTTTACAGTATCATAACATTATGAGAATGATGGGAGGGCCAATTCAAGCAACAGTTGTCCCATAACTCTCGCATGGAAATGGATCTAAATTCCTTCTGCAGTTCCTCTCTCTCTCCTTTTGGCGAATGAATATCATTTATCCCTATGATCACACTTGTAACTTATTCTCACATCCAAATCCTTTGAACAGATACCACTTTGCATGATTATCCTACATAAAATTCACTTTTCCCCATCTTGTTTGTTTATGGTACGACTTGGATAGTGAGTCCAAAGCAAGCTAAAAATATGCAAATTTAAAAGACATGCATCTTTATTGTTAAACTTGCTTTCGCTCAAAGTCAAGCAGCTCATAAAAGATGTCTTATTGTTGATTGCAAGCTACACTTCAAAGACTATTAATTGCTTGTCTGTTTGCTCTTCCCAATTAAATCTAGGTATGGTTTGTAATTGAAAGAGTTTAGTTGGGAAAAGAGCACTTCAAATTTCACAAGCGTGACTGACATTGATGTGAAGTAACGTTACGCTGCAAGGATGGTCCACTTGATTTAAGGGTTTGAGCTTTCTCCTTCACTAAATTGCTGGAATCAATGGCTGCCTCACCCACCTATTTCACATAATCATTTCTACTTTTGACGCTTGGAAATTTTTCTCACCTTTTCCTCTTCACGCTTGACTCCAGAAAAGGAAAAATGCACCACCCAACTGGAACAAGACATCATAACTGCGAGTGCGAGACCGAGAGAGGCGAGGAAACTCTTTTCAAGTTCTTATTTTTGCCTCATCTGATACATGCATGAATAAAGAATCATGAGCTCATGATTTTGTTGACGAATAATCAAAAGAAGAACAAGCAAGAACCATAGGACGGGTTGAGCTTTCGTAAATTCAGATTCTAGCGATAACCTCTTCGTAAATGAATATTTGTGTAATCCTTCTTTTCGTTTCAAGTATTTGATGATGAGGAAGGTAGTGACGATTACATTTCATTATTGAAATATGATCTCATCACGCACACCAAAGAAATCTTTTTGTTTGATTATCCGAAAGTCATGCACTTAAATTCTATAATAAAATATGATAAAGCTTAAAATATAATAAATCATTAATCATAATTTGTATTTTATTGTAAAACTTTTCCTTTGAACCATTTTTAAAATTAATTCTTCTTAAGTATCGTAGTTTTACACGTGTTTGGTTTTTAACAATATTCAAAGAACATTTGATAAAACTATACAACTAGTGTAGAGAAGGTTAGATAAGAAGCTTTAACTTTCTTGAAGCCTAAACTTATTTATAATAATTTAAATTAAACTTTAATTAGAATTACAATTAGTTTTAATTAAATACTTATTGAATCTAGATAAGATTTAATATCTCATATTGATCTTTATATTTAATAAATAAATATCAATATGAGATATTAAAAGATTTAATATCTCATATTGATATTTATTTATTAAATATCTCATAATTACTTATAAAATTTCTCAAACTTTATAATCAGGTTTAATTTGATTAAAACACATTTTCTCTCTTAAACTTGGTTTTTATGTAATGCCCATTATGTTCGTAAATATGTTAGTAATAGATATAAATTATAAGTCTAATCGAAATTAGATAAATTAAAGTCCTTTAATTTTTCTTTAATTAAAAATTCATTTCCCTATATCAAGATTAATGTCTAGCTATGTATTATAGGAACATAAATATTTCAGAATATCAAAGTAGTTTTAATTAATCTTTCTGTGCATGATTTTTTTATATAATTCAATCATTTTATCATATAATATTTTAATTAAACATAGAATATAGAATTAATTTTTACTTTATTTGAGTCCAATTATATTAGTTCTCCATCATTAATAATTGATTAGCTAATGATGTATGAAAGTTATTCTCAAAGTATTATTCTATCTTAACTAAGAATTTCTCGAATCAATACTAATTCAAAACAACATAACATTCTCCTTAATCACTTTAGAGTGATAAATCATATATTAATCACTTAACAACCTTCACATAGTTCATATTATATCTAATGACTACTATCTGAGCTACCTTTGACTAGAATAGGTCATAAATAATATCAAAATATATCAATTCCTGTATGAGATATTTTGAAGATTTCAAATCAAAAGATCACTTATACAATCATCATAATAAAAGTGTTTATAGATATACAAGTAATAATCTAAATGGAATTCTCATGTGGGTCGGTTGTGTAAATATGTTCTTTAGCAAGCACTCAAATGTTTATTTAAATATCTATATACTTTAATTTATTAGATTGACTATTTCTTTCATAAGAAAGAAACATAATGTGTGCTAATTTGTTTTTACTCTATTAATGTCCAATTTCAATAGAACAATGACTAGAAATAATTTAAGGATAGTATAAATATAATATGAATATCATAATTATGATCCCATCATAATTTCATTGGCAATATTTATTAACCTCATGGACTTTATCACACACATCTGAATTTGTAGAAGATAAAGAATGTATTTAAATATTTATGTCATTAAACTATAATCAATTGATTGGTTATAGGGCATAAATTAACAATCTCCTAATTGCATTAGGCCAATTGATTAAGTATTGTATACTGTATTACTATATCATGATTATGCTATTGTTACCGAAGTGATTTAGTGAGAAAATTCTACAAGAATCTCTAATGAATAGTTGCTTAAATCTTACAATTTTTATCTCAATTATCATTGTAATTAAGAGAAGTTGCTTAAACACATACTTGGATCTTTGATGAGACCATAGCTCCTTTTGTATGCCCAATAACTCTAATTTCTACATTACATTATTGTCTAAATAATGTAAGGAATTATAACAAGTTTATTGAAGAACTTCTTGATCCAAGTAATCATTTATACTAAATAAATATATATTTTGGCTTGATTAGTAATTAGCACTACATTGAAACTTTTCCAATTTTAAAATAATATTGTTCTAAGTAAAATATACCTTAACAATGATTTACTTCTAAAGTTAATATTCATATAATTTTGAACTTAAATATCAACTCATGCATAGAATAATAAATATCTTTAATACTTTATAACTATGAGATATCTTAAATACTAAACACCTTTAGTACATTTCATATGTACTTAGACTTAGAATAGGTAAACAACTTTTGTATCCATCTCTACATATCTAATTTCTAGAATCAAGTTGTTACCTTTCCGTATCACATAAGGGTTACTCTTAGGCTATCATATATTTAACAATTGAAAATATAAATTTTTTGTTTTCAATGAGTAGTATGCCTCTATATACTACCACTGAAGAGGATAATTATATTCCCATTATCCTTCTTGTAAACATAATAAATTCAAAATCATCTTTAACATAAAATATTTGAATTTATCATGAAAATGAATCTTCAACATTTTGTAGCTCAATTATACATCAAATATATCAATAAAGGCACTAATTTTAATTACTTGTATTGATATGAGATTTGAACTTATTTAAATTTCATCTTACTCCTACTACTTATATTGAGAACCATCTTCTTATAAATTTTTATTGAAACAAACACTTTATTCATTAGAAGATTATATCCCAATCATTTAGATATCTCACAATTTTTTTGTTAGTCAATTTGATTTTAAACTTAATGGATAACATATGTTTTAACTAAGCATCACATCCTAAAGCCATTAACTTTGACTATTTCTAAGTCTTACCATTCCATATATAATATAGAATCTTGTTAATTTGATTTAATTATAAGTACCAATTGTAAATCGTTGTTCTAAACTTAACTATAGAAGAAATAAATATTACATTATACAATATTTCATATTGTGTTTTCTCCTAATATAAATCCATACTGTTATGGAATTTAGTTACGAAAGTATCTACTAAATAATCTCATTCCCTAAAGATAACTAAAAATTTGTATGTCACCACATTGATCTCATTGAAGTACTCCAACATTCTAAATGTTTAATTTCTACTAAGATTTAAATAATTTTAACTTTTATAAAATTCAAACCAATATTTCGTTTAATATAATGACTATATCACATAAATTTATTACTAAATTTAATGAACTACAAGTACTATCCTTTTTTGAATTGTTATTACATATAACAAATCACATGTATGAAATTTAATAATGTAATACCATCATCATCCATTCACCTAAAGTTGATTTAGTTATTCTTCAACTCAACAAATCTCACAAGTTTTCATAATTAAAAGGATACTTATATCCTTATATGTAACTTTATGAATCTCATTGTGTTAACTTAACCAACGTATAATAAAAAGATAGCCTCAGTTATCTAACTTTTTATTCTTATCACTTTTATTAAGTATAAGTCTCCATTGATCCAACACATACAAACTATTTATATACATTAAGATTAACTATTTTACTAAAAATCTATTTGTTATCTACCATGAACATTGTAATAATGTCAAATCCAAATTTAGTATCAAATACTCAAAAGTATGAATCAGAAATATATATGATCTCTATCGTATCTCATTTTAGCAAGAAAAGTCATATAATTATTTTTCTTCTAAATGGAGAAATAGCAGCACAGAAGAAGTTAAAATTATAAGAGACTCTGAAAACATTGAGGAACGTGGAGAAACCAAGTGTGATATTGTTTTTTTTGAAAAAAAAAAGTTTTAAAAACACACAAAAATGTGATTTTTATATTTCTATAAAATTGTTGTGGTTTTCTTATTTTTAAAAATGAAATATGGAAAACAATACTCAACCAAATACGTTGTAAGAATCTGTGTATTTTTTTACAAAAACAACAATGAAAAAATAAAGAAAAAAAGAAAAAAAAACCTCCCAAATAATTCACATGAGAGAAAACAGTAAAGGTAACATGATTTTTTTTGGTAACCAAAATCTCTTCAAAATGAGAGTCAATCGGTACAGATGGGAGATGAGATTCATGTTTATAAAAAATTTTAGTAAAATGCAGGAGGAGAAGATCCTCTTGAGGCTATTTAGATGAAGTAGAGTGACAATAAAAGGCAGCAAGTAGTGTATGCAAAAGGTGATGATTGTGAGAGTTTTCGAGGATCCTTACTTTGAGCGACGACGCAATTGAGTGACGAGGATAGGGTAAAGAGGTGTAGGAGTGTTTGAAGAGCCAAAAACTCACTAGAATCGAGCTAGTTTATGACTAGTGGTGGAAAGATTTCAAAGCTTGCGATGTCGAGTCAAAGAGGTGTCCAATATTAATGAATTAGAACTTAATTAAATGAGTCTCTCTCACTCCTAAACCTCTTTATTCTAGTTTCCTTTTCTTCAATTACTTTAAAATGTTTAATTTTAGTCTAGGAATGCTGGTTTGATTATTTAAATCAATTATTTTAGTTATTTAAATTCAGTCTTTCATTATCGAGTGAGTTTGGAATTCATGCAATGTATAAATGTAGCGCCCCCTCATCGTAGGGTACACATCGGGACGCCCGAAGGTCGCTCCGACACGTATCCCACGATAAAG
>JANZLD010000237.1:36828952-36849993 GCA_026413575.1 Erythroxylum carthagenense | reverse complement strand
CTTTTCACTAACTTACCAAATTAGTTACGCTTTAACAAATTCGCATCATAATATAAATTTCAAACATACAAAAAAAATTTATTTAGATCAACTCTTTCAAGCTGTAGCAAAAGTAGGAACAAAAATTCAACCAAAATTACAACCACTTCCAGCAATACAATATCCCTTTCAACAACCATTAATAGATACAGAATCATTCAATAATAAGCAGTTAGATGAAATTCAACAACAAATTACACAATTAAGCACTTATGTGAATCAAAAATTATGACCGCGATGACTACGTTAACACAACAACAACTAGCAGAAGTAACTCAATTAATTCAAAAATTACACCTCTCAACTCTTGAAGATAACACCGAAACTCAATTGTATCCATTAATAACCAATAATGGAAATAAAAACGAACATAAAGATGAAATTATTCTTGGCTATGAATCAGATCAAGAATTATTCATGGAAGAAGAAAAAATCGAAAGTAGTAATGCAAGAGATATTAAACTAAAAGCAAAAATGAGTGGAGATAAGCATAAAAAAGACTTTCAACCCACAAATTATTCATGGACATTAGATAACAAAGACGACTTTTTGAATCATCAAGGATATTATTATAAAGGATCGAAAATTCGTAAATATCCAACAGAATATAAACCTAAACATATACGATTAGGCAATGATGGTATACTTAATTTAGATCGTACAACAAATGCGGAAGATTTATTTTATGAATGGTATGCTCATATGCAATTAATAATACAAATAGAAAAACCTTTTGGTGATAGAGAAGATAATAAAGATTCACTTTGGAATTTCGTAGTATACAAAACAGCAGGAAATGTTCAAAAATTTTTACTAGAAAATGCTCAGGCTTTACAAAATACTCCTCATTATCGAAGTAAAATCAAAGATGAAGATACTTTTGAAGTAATAGGAGACGAAATATATAAAGAATTCTTTGGTCAATATATTATTTTTCATAAAGCAGATATTGATCGTGACAATCGATTAAAAGCATTAAGACATTTAAATAATATGCACATTTGTAATATTTATTATCTTAATCCATTTATTTGTGAATTTCAAAGACATTATTATAAATTACCACGAATTGAATAAGAAATGTATATTAATGTTTTCATACAAAAATTACCTTATCCTTTTAACGTAAAAGTACAACAAAAATTTCATGATAAAATCGAAAATCATTCTATTGCTCATAATCTAGGAGGTGCTATTCTTACAACACGAGAATTAATAGTAGAATATTGTTTAGAATCTAAACTTAGACAAACATTAAAACATCAACATTTAAACCTTTGTTGTTCTCAGAATGCGGATGTACCACAACAATATGGATGTGAAAGGAAGTATAAACAAACAAAGAAATATAAAAAGCAACAAGTAAAATCTCGATACCACCACTATAGGAAAAATTCTAAACCTTATAGATGGAAAAAATATAAACCACGTACATGTCAACCAAAAACATATCCTAAGTATTTTAGAAAACAAAAATATCGTTTAGGAAAATACAAACCTACACAAAAACATTGTCCACAAAAGAAAAAAGATTGTAAGTGTTGGCTGTGTAAAAAAGAAGGACACTATGCCAATGAATGTCTAAGGAAAAAAGATAAACAATTTACTAATAAAGTACAAATTCTATATTCTGCACTACAACACCAGTTAGAACCCATTGAATCCGAGTATAAGACAGATTCTACCCTATATATCTATTCAGTAAACTCTTCAAATGAATCAAATTTACAAATCCGAATCCGAATCAACAACCAAATTCCAGTTCAACATTCATTCAAGTGAAAATTCAGAAGACTAAAGTAAATGCATATATAGATACAGGAGCTGCTATTTGTATTGCATCAAAACAACTTTTAACCACATGGAAAAAATTAGATAAACCTTTACAAATCAGAATCGCCAATGGAAGTTTTAATTTTATATGGTATGTAAGTTATTATAATAACATCATCATAGAAAACTATCTTTTATGATCCCCTCTATCTATCAAAAAGAATAAGGATTACCATTAATTCTTGGCAATAATTTTTTAAAGCTCTATAACCCTTTTTGTCAATATTTGCATTATATTACTTTGAAAACTCCTTATATTAAGGATCTTAATCAAAAATCTATCATTCTTAAAATACCTATATATCATACCACATATTATCAACAATTTAAGATCATAAATGAAAAAATATCAAAATAATAATAACAATAACAGTGATAATAATAATAATGATAATAATAATAATAATAATAATAATAATAATAATAATAAGGATGATGATGATGATGATGATGATGATAATGATGATGATGATGATGATGATAATAATAACATAAATAATATTAATAATAATAATAAGGATCATAGTAGTAGTAGTAGTAGTAGTAATAATAATAATAATAATAATAATAATAATAATAATAATAGAAATAATAATCAAAATAAGTGAAATATCAAAAAGGAATTTAATAATAATAATAATAACAATAATAATAATAATGTTCATATTAATATTAATCATAATAATAATACTAATAATACTAATACTAATTATTATTATTATTATTATTATTATTATTATTATTATTATTATTATAAATAATGAAATACCAATAAGGAATTTAATAATAATAATAATCATAACAAGAATAATAATAAGGATAATAAGAATAATAATAATAATAATGACTAGGAATTTTATATTTTAATAGAAATAAATTAAAGCAAAATACATTAAATAATGATAAGAAATATAATTATAATAATCGAAATAAATACATTAACTAATAAAAAGAAATTTACTATAATCATACTACTAATTATAATAATTGAAAGAAGAGAAGAAAAGGGAAAGAAAATGGCCAGTCTCGCGAGAGCGAGGGCTCGCTATCACGAGACTGGTAGAAAATGGCCAGTCTTGCGAGGGTGAGGGCTCGCGAGGGCGACATCTCGCTATCGTGAGACTGGCCAAGCGACACCTCGCCCTCTCGAGATTGGCCATTTTCTGCCAGTCTCGCGAGGGTGACATCTCGCGATGGCGAGCTCCAATCATTCTTCTCCTTCTATTCAGTTACTATTATTCTTATAATTATTACAGGATTTTGTTATTGATTATATTAAATAATATCATTACATTCCTGATTATTATAAATTTTTTTCTTGAAAATAATAAGGAAAAATTATATGCCTATTTTTGCTCATTCCTTATAATTAGTTTTAATTTATAAATAATTTAAAGAATTATAATTATATATTATATTATAATAAATAATAAAAAAAACGTTATGTTTTTTTAATCATTCTTATTAATTTAATTGTTTTCAAATATGATAAGTGTAATTTCCTTATAATTTGTTATTTTAGAAATTATTGCCGGAATTATTATAAATTGTGCTAATTTTATATTCGTTATTATTATTCACCATTATATTATTATTAAAAATTATTATGGTTATTTAATTATTCTTATGAATTTAATTGTTTAAAATGGACTTTAATTATTAATTCTCTACTTACTATTACTCTTGTTATTAATAAATTATTTATTTATTAATTTTATTAAATAATAAGATTAAATCCTTGATTATTATTAATTTTGTTCTTGATAATAATAAGAAAAAAATATATGCTTATTTTTGCTAATTCCTTATAATCAGTTTTAATTTATAAATTATTTGAAGAATTATTATTATAAATTATATTATAATAAATAATAAAAACATTATGTTTCTTTAATTATTCTTATTATTTAAATTGTTTTCAAATATGATAAGTGTAATTTCCTTATAATTTGTTATATAAGGAAATTATTGCCGGAATAATTTTAAGTTGTGTTAATTTTATATTCGTTATTATTATTCACCATTATATTATTGTTAAAAATTATTATGGTTATTTAATTATTCTTATTAATGTAATTGTTTAAAATGGGCTTTAATTATTAATTATCTACTTACTATTATTCTTATTATTAATAAATTATTTATTTATTTAATGATATTACATAATATGATTAAATCCCTGATTATTATTAATTTTGTTCTTGATAATAATAAGGAAAAAATTATATGCTTATTTTTCTAATTCCTTATAATCAATTTTAATTTATAAATTATATTATAATAAATAATAAAAACGTTATGTTTCTTTAATTACTCTTATTATTTAAATTGTTTTCAAATGTGATAAGTGTAATTTCCTTATAATTTGTAATATAAGGAAATTATTGTCAGAATTATTATAAGTTGTGCTAATTTTATATCCCTTATTATTATTAACCATTTTATTATTGTTAAAAACTATTATGGTTCTTTAATTATTATTAATAATTTAATTGTTTAAAGTTTTGATTTTTATTATTTTTCTATTTACTCTTATTCTTATTATTTATTTATTAATGATATTAAATAATATCATTAAATTGCTGATTATTTTTAATTTGGTTCTTAATCAGAATAAGGTAAAAATGCCATTTTCCATTTAAACAATTAATAAGCAAATAACGTTAAGCAATTAAATGAAAAGTGGTTTCGAATTTAGCTTTGCATGTGGCTTAAAAACGGTGCCTGTGAGTAGGTCCCATAGGTGTGTCATTTGAGAACAACGTCTGTCAAATTTTAAAAAGAAAACTACGTCGATTTTTTCTTAAACAAAATAAGACAGAATAACGTTGAAGAGAGGATCTGAAATCACGTGAGAGTATATCATACGTCATGTCATTTTCTTGAGAAAGTGAGATTTATGGCCTAGGACACTACTGTAGATAAAGTTGTGTTCGTAATAAACAACCTTATTTGGAAATATTATATTCCTTGTAGAGAGAGCTAGAGAGTCAATACCTGTCAAAATCTCAAAAAACAAGTAATATCTGAAACAAAAACTATACAAGATGAAGATGCAAGAGGGGACAGATCTAGAACAGATGCATTCAGCCAAATAGTTTGTGATCTGTTGAGATTCGAGGTGGCTATTGTAGTAATGATTCTACTTTGTTCTTTACCTCTTTCTTATAAACATCTTATGACCATGCTCGTATTAGGTAAGGAGATGGTTAGTGTGGAAGACATAACCACTACGCACACTACAAACATAGACTCAACACTGATGAAAACTCTCAAGTCGAAGGGTTGTATGTAAGAAGAAATTAAGAGCCTAGAAGAAAGCACGAAAAAGACGGCTTATTTAAGTGGTATTGTAGATGTAAACCCAACGTTGAAAAGATAATTTAGTGCTACAAATGCGAGTAAACTGGACATACTAGGAGGAATTATCCAATCAAAAAGGAGGACAGGGATGAAAAAAATTGATGATTTGTTGTTAAGGTCTACTATAGTGATGGATACATACTCTACATTTCAACTATTCAATTTCATGACTCATAAATTTTGAATACATGATTTTCATATTACATAATACTAAATAAGGATTAGTTGTATGTATAATATACATTATACAACTTCGGGACTATCTACTTAGGAATATCAAAACTTACAAAATCATCATAACATAATCGGTCAAGATTAAGATGGTTGATGGGATTGTTAGGACATTGAATGGTATCTAGTAATGTATGAAATTTGAGGAAGAACTTGATCTCTTTGAACACCTTACATGTGAACAATTTTGAATATAAAACCAACAGGGACAATATTATGCTGGTTTCAGGGTGTGATAACTAGAATGAAAGGGCTAAAATTGACCATAAAAAATACTTATAGACTGATAGGGAGCATAATTATAGATAAGGAAGCTGTAAAAGTAAAGGTAAAGGAAGATGATAAGAGCATAATTCCTTCTTGCCCATGAAGTCTTCCAATATCAGCAATGATAAAGAGTCTTTGTTGTCCTACGTTTTCACAACCTTAGGAAAATACACAATTACTCACAATTTCCAATTTAATTCGTTTGTAATAATCATCTAGTCTTAAAATTCATTTTAGCTCAATAGGACTAGTACGACGACTACTGCGCCAAATCTCTAAAACCAACAACCATGTTGCATGTTCTGTGCTTTTTGACGATCGGATGGATCCCTATACTCTTCATTTGGGTATTATGTGTGATGAAAAGAGAAACTAAGATATCGATGGTGTACTACTTCACTCTACAAAATCCAATGTTCTTTATTTAGGCTTCGACCTAATTTTATCAAATCCAAATTTAAATATTAGGTTCTCGGTAAGCCTTATCTCGTACAGACATCTATCAATAGGCTCAGTCCATTTCACGTCACAGGAATGCATAATCAAACAACAAATGTTACCCATTGATTATTTTAGAGCCTTCCTCCAGTTATGTTCCTTTCAAATACGAATGTCCCACAAGGCAAACTGCAAGCATAAAAATGGGAATTGAAATCGCATTTCTACTCCTAATTCTACCTAAACTCAGACGAAAACAATCCTAAATTTGCATCTCCAAGAAATAATGGAGCAATAAGCAAAATAATGGTTGGAATGAGGAAAAAGGACAACATCATGAAACTATTTTCAAAGGATAACTAGAAATGGTCAAAATACAAGTTGAGGATATCTTGGATTAATTAAAATGCATGCCAATAAACCCAGTTATAGGATGAAGTGGGCACTCAGCTTACAACGCAACAAGGGAAATGGGTGTAAATTACTTAATGTACATACAATCTTGAAGACAAGTATTATACAGTTTTCCTACAATTGATTACTCAGCATGATCTTCTAAGCATGTAAATCACAAAGTTTGAAGATGATTTGACTAAAATACAGCAGTCACAACTTCTACAACCTAAATCTCAAATCTGACCAGTTCCAAGAGGCTGCCTTGATGCATCACCAGAAGCCCAAGCTTGATAATCCTTTACAAGCTGCAGAAGAAGACGATTCATGCATATATCAATTACAATTAATGTTATGTTCAAAATTCAAAACAAGTTCGAGAGGATTCCTCTCCAGAAATCCAGCGAGAAAAGAGAGAAATACAGTAGAACGAGACAGAAATTGTTGGATGCTCAATTCGTTGCGAGTTGTGACTACTTGTAACAAAAAGAAGTTGGTGGTCAATAATCTCTAGCCAAGTATACCATCTGTTTAAAAAGGTGTTGAATTTATAGCTATATGGTAGGTAGTGTTGTCCCACCAATCAACTAAGAGAATCCAATCTGCTCATTTGCTAGGGCAATCACCACATAAGCACGTCAAATAGGTCTTCAATATCTGTTCACAACCGTTGTTTGACCACCAAATTGAAGGTGGTATGCTGTGGACAATTGTAAACTCATCCCCTGAACCTTGAACGCCTCTAACCAAACTATACCAAGAACAATGGATTCCTATCACTCATAATTGCTTTGGAATCCTGCGCCATCTAAAGATATTTCTGGTGCCGAATAAAGATGTTTGAGTGAATAAAATGTGAATATTTACTAATCTATAACCACCAATATAACTTTATTCCTTCTAGAAATAGGCAGTCCTTCAATAAGGTACATACTTTCTCTGTCCAACATCCTTCAAACATGAACAACAATTGCAGTAATCCAAGATAGGTTAAAGAATTGTATTTGTTCGTTTAACATATCACGCACTGCTTAATAATTTCTAACATCCTTAGCAAACCCCTTCTAATAAAACAAGTTTTATAATCTCTTAACAGTAGCCAACAATTCTGAATGAGCTCCATTATCGCCCATGGAAATAAGTTTGTTCCTTCAATAAAGTCAACGCCCACAATGAACCTCCCTTTCCATCTAAGCAATTCACCTTCCATCTATTAGGTATTAAATGCAACATTCCCTTTTTCAGCGTTTCAATGAGATCTTATGAAGGATCTTTGAGCCAACTCTCCTTTATTTCATCTATTACACTAGTATACACCTAAAAGATAGTTAAGTTTAGTAGCTCAATGATATGGTCACAAGCGTAGTCACGGGATGATCCACAAGGGAATCCTCTCGATTTCCCTTGTTGGAGTTCTTCACTTTTTTAGAAGACCCTATGTTTCTACGGAAGAGGAAGACTTGTCCGTGACAAGGTCTCATCCTCCAAGCAATATTTCTCTAATAATTTGTCTGATAATTTATTCATAAATAACATAGCCTTATATAGAGGCTGATTACATCAGATTATTAGGATAAGACTTCTAACAAGAATAGACCTACTAGTTTATTTAGGATCAGACTTCTGACAAGAATAGACCTACTAGTTATGATAGTAAATATTTAAGTAGACTTCTTCTAAGGTAAGATCTATTATTTTAAAGGGATGTTATAAATCTCCTATCATTACTCCCCTCCTCGACAAGAAACTTGTCCTCGAGCTCGAAGCGGTTTATCTTCCTCCTTTGGGTCCGCCACTTCAAGCCAAATCAGCCGCTTACATTGCGTTCCCTAGTGTATGGCTCATCACAATTAAAACAAAGTCCCTTTACTCGGTTTTCAGCCATCTCCTCCCTTGACAAACGCTTGAAAAATGAGGCTGGGTTACTTCCCATGCTGAAGACCAATGTTGGAGAACCTCCTAGGAGTTTGTTGTCTCGGTTGTTAGCAGCCACAACGTTGGCCCGAGAGCATTTGGCTGTCGCCCAAGCTGAAGCGTTGCTTATGGCTGCTGCCCAGGTAGAAGTATGCAGAGCTCCCCCTCCCTGATCCACCTTGCCATGTTCGTGGCTGTCCCTAGCGTGTTTAGCCCCTAGAGCTCCACATCTATCCATATCCTATCAACTAATCCAACTATAAAGAGGCCCACCTGTTCTTCGGGTCGGAGACCAGTGGTGCATGCTAATAAGGTTTGAAATTAACGTTGGTACTCCTCAGTAGTACTTGTCTGTTTAAGATCGGCTAATTCTCCTAACGGATTAGTGCTTAAGGGGGACCAAATCTTGTGTTACATTGTGACTTGAAGTCCTCCCACGACATTTATGGTATCTCCAGTTCTAACTGGTAATACCAGAGTTGGGCCTCCCCTGTCAAGTGAAATGCATCCAAGCCTATTCGGTCCTCTTCTGCCGTTCGTTGGCTCTGAAAAAACTGATCACGGCAGTGCAACCAAACCAGAGGATCCTCTGAACCATAGTAGGTGAGGAATTCCAACTAACACGGCACCATCCAGGCCTCGGGATACCCTTCGTTCGGCCTCTCCTCCCCTCAGCTAGTGGAAGCATTGATGCTGCTCACCCCACCTCCATACCCACCACAATTTGCTTCCTTTCCTAGATCCCTCAACTGGCAATTCATCTCTTCGAATTCGGCAATCGAGTTCCCTTATAGGAGCTCCTCCATCTGCTAGAAGTGTTGCTCAACCCTTTGCATAAACTCCCTCAGCTCATTATGGATATTACCTGAGTTGTCCATCATGTTTGGCTCTGATACCAAATTGATATGGTCTCAAGCGTAGGAACTAGTCACGGGACGATCCACTAGGGAATCCTCTTGATTTTCCTTATTGGAGTTCTTCTCATTTTAGAAAACCCTATGTTTCTACGCAAGAGGGAGACGCTGGTTATATCAGTTTATTGGGATAAGACTTCTAACAAGAATAGACCTACTAGTTTATTTAGGATAAGACTTCTAACAAGAATAGATCTACTAGTTATGATACTAAATATTTAAATAGACTCCTTCTAAGGTAAGATCTAATATTTTTAAGGGAAGTTGTAAATCTCCTATTACTCAACACTAAAACTCCTTAACAAGGAGTCAAACACTACATTCTCCTTACCACTCCTATATAACACCTTAAAATCGTACCAAAAACAACTAAGGTAGCCAAGTTTTCAAGAAGGCTATCATCACATTCTATTCCAATAAGTGGTAATTTCAAGAGGGAGAGCCTTGGAGCAACTGGTAAAAGTTGCTCTTTTGTAACCATAAGGTCACAGGTTTGAATAAAAAAAACAGCCTTATTGCAAGCTTTTCTTCATTTTAGGCTGTAAATTAGTTTATTATGCCCAAAATAGGTGTGTAAATAGCTGTCAATTAGCATATAAATCAGTCTCTTATTTTTAGGATACTTACCATATTTAGTTTTTTTTGTACAGCTTTAAATTGTAACAATTCTGATCAATGTAATTCATTTAGTCAATTTACATCAATATGGTATCACAACAGAAATATTTTTCTGGTAAACCTACGCATCTTATACCTCTTCTACAATCCGAAAGGTAAAAAACACCCTAGCCACCCTAACCGAACCTCTTTTCATCTTTTCCTACTTCACCAAATCATGTCAGACATCTCCAAAACTATGAGTGCTGCTGAGAATATTCCTAGATGCCTGGCTACTACTCACCCTTCAATTCCCGCCGCTACAGCCCCTTCTTCAGAGTCTCATTCCATTCAAATCATAACTATAAAGCTAAATGGACAGAACTTCCTGCGCTGGTCTTAGTCTGTGCGAATGTACATCCGAGGTAGAGGCAAAATCGGCTATTTAATAGGAGAAAAGAAGGAGCCTGCGACCAGTGATGTTGCTTACTCAACCTAGGATGCAAGAACTCAATGGTAATGACTTGGTTGGTGAATTCGATGGAGGGGGACATCAATTTCAACTACAAGTGCTACCAGACAGTGCTTTGGGACAACATCAACCAAATGTACTCGAACTTGGGAAATCAATCTCAAGTATATGAGTTGACTCTAAAACTCGAAGAAATTCGCCAAAGTGAGGATAGCATCACTAAGTATTTTAATTCTTTAAAGAGTCTTTGGTAAGACCTGGATCTTTTTAATGATTATGAGTGGAAGTATTCTCGTGTGTAATCACTATAAGAAAACTTTGGAGGATAACTGTATTTATAAATTTCTTATTGGCCTTAATGTTAAGTTTGATGAGGTTAGAGGCAGGATTATTGGTAGGCAACCACTTCCATCACTCGGAGAAGTTTTTTCTGAAGTCCTCCATGAAGAGAGCCGTAGCATAGTCATTCTGGGAAAAAAGGGGCTCGGGAATCCTGTTGAAAACTCGGCCCTAGCTACTGGTTTGGGTTCTAGTCGAGGTAAGGGAAGGAAACCGGGTGACAAAGACCATGTCTGTGTGACTACTATAACCAACCACACCACACGCGTGAGACATGCTGGAAAATACATGGAAAACCAAAAAATTGGAAGGGCTCTCATGAAGGAAAATCTAAGAAAAACCCACCGCACATGAGGCTAGTTCAGTCCCCTTCAACAAGGAGCAGATTGATCAACTCCAAAAACTGTTGAAGCCTAGTTTGGGTTCATCTAGTGCTCCTACTGCTTCCATGGCACAAGCAAGTAGTGATTTTAAGGTTCTATCACATCATTCATTTAATCATTCCACTCCTTAGATCATAGATTCGAGAGCTTCTGATCATATGACTAGCTTATCTAGTTTGTTTCATTCTTATTACCCTTGTTTTGGCCATGAAAAAATTTGCATAATAGATGGATCCTATTCACCGATAGCCGGAAAAGGTGTGGTTAATCTTTCACAAAATGTTTCCTTACGAAATGTCTTACATATTCCTAAATTGACCTATAATCTGCTATCAGTCAACAAATTATCCAGAGATTCTAATTGTTGTGTCACTTTCTTTGATTCCTATTATGTCTTTCAGGAACTGAATTAGAGGAAGACAATTGGCCTCTATTTCTTTGAAGATCAAGAATACAAGAATAAGGAAGCTCGTGGTTTAATTAGTATGTGTTCTTCCTCTGTTAGAGATAAGATTATGCTTTGGCAATATAGACTTGGCTATCCTAGTTTTCCTTATCTTAAAAAACTATTTCCTAGTTTATTTAAGGGGTTGGATTGTTCTAAATTTTATTGTGAAAATTGCATTTTTTTTAAGAGTCATAGAACTTTTTGTCCTCCTAAAATGTATCAATCCTCAAGGCATTTGTACTTAATTCATAGCGATATTTGAGGTCCATCAAGGATTAATTCGCTTTCGAATAAAAAATAGTTTGTGACTTTTATCGACAATCATACTCGTTTATGTTGGGTTCAGAAAAATCAGAGGTTGAAAAATTATTTAAAATGTTTTACACTATGGTTGAAAACCTTTTTGGAACCAAAATTGGAATTCTCCACTCTAACAACATAACAGAATATTTCAAAGGTATTCTCCATAATTTTTTCACTGAAAAAAGAATTCACCATCAAACTTCCTATTTTGATACACCAAAGCAAAATGACGTTGAACGAAAAAATAAGCATCTTCTGGAAGTTGCTCGTGCAATCATGTTTTCTATGAATGTCCATAAGTACTTATAGGGAGAAGCAATTTTAACTGCATCATATCTTGTTAATAGGATGCCTACACGTGTTTTAAACTATATAACTACTCTTGATTGCCTTAAAAAAAAATTCCTAATACATGTATTCCATCCAACCTTCCGCTTAAAATATTTGGTTGTACTACTGTCCATACTGATAAAGGGAGATCAAAACTTGATCCTAGAGTAGAAAAAATGTGTTTTTATTGGCTATGCCCCAAATAAAAAAGGGTATAAGTGTTTTAATCCTCAAACAAATAGGGTTCTTGTTTCTATGGATGTTACATTCCTTGAGAATCAACCTTCCTTTCAAAAATTTTCACTTCAAAGGGAGAATGAAAAAGACGAAGGAAATTTTTGGGATACTCTTACTTCACCCAAATTTGTTGAAACTATTGATTTTATAACTAATGGAACTATTATTGATTCCACAACTAGTGGTGAACTCTTAAATAAAAATCTTGAGTCAGAGACTATTTTGCCAAACGTACATGATTCTTCTACAGGGGGGGAAATACTACCGAAAGTTCATACTGAATGTGAAGAGCTTCTCACTTATTCAAGGAGGAAAGGTTATCAAAGAAATAAGACGGCCATGATTCCCTTAAAACCTAAACTGCCTACTTCGATGATAGAACCTGAGATTGCCCTAGGTATTGATTTTAGCCTTCCTACCAATTCACCGTGTTCCCTTGATGATTCCAGTATTGATTCCATTCCTCATTCTGTACCTAATAATGAACCCAGTGACTTGGATATTCCTATAGCTATTAGAAAACCAAAGCGTTCGTGCACTTCTCATCCCATATCTCACTACTTGACCTATGGAAACCTATCAAAGACACATAATGCCTTTAGCCTATAGCCTATGGAAACCTATCAAAGACACATAATGCCTTTATATCTAAAATATCTAACTTGTTTGTTCCAAGAAACATACAAGAAGCACTAGGTGAACCTAATTGGAAATCAGCAATCATGGAGGAGATAAATGCTTTAAGGAGAAGTGGGACCAGGGAAGTTGTTGATTTGCCTAGGGCTTAGAAGATAGTTGGCTATAAATGGGTGTTCACAATAAAATGTAAGGCAGATGGGAGTGTTGAAAGATACAAGGCAAGATTAGTAACTAAAGGTTTCACCCAAACATACGAAATTGATTATCGGGTAACTTTCGCTCCTATTGCAAAAATTAACTCCATACGAGTACTATTATCATTAGCTGCTAATCATGACTAGCCATTACAAAAGTTAGACGTCAAGAATGCGTTTCTGAATGGGGATCTAGAGGAAGAAGTATTCATGGCTCTACCTCCTGGATTTGAGGAGAGAATGGGAAAAGATAAGGTCTGTAAACTCAAGAAATCAATGTATGGTCTTAAACAATCTTCAAGAGCTTGGTTTGAACGCTTTGGAAAAGTTGGCAAAAGTAATGGTTATCATCAAAGCTAGGCTGATCACACAATGTTTCTTAAGCGAAAAAGGAGAGGTAAGATCTCAATCTTAATTGTCTATGTAGATGATAGAATCTTGACAGGTGATGATCTTGAAGAAATAGCAGATTTGAAGAAGTTGCACAGGACTTTGAAATCAAAGATCTAGGATTGTTAAAATATTTTCTAGGTATGGAATTTGCCAGGTCAAAGAAGGGTATCTTTGTGAACCAGAGGAAGTACACTCTTGATCTCCTCAGTGAGAGAAGACTCCTAAGTTGTAAAGCTGCCGATACCCGACTGGATGCCAACCTGATGCTTGACCCTGCCAAAGCTAAAGAGGTGATTGGCATGGAGAAATTTCAAAGGCTTGTGGAAAAATTAATTTATCTGTCACACTCGCCTGATATCGCCTTTGTAGTGAGCATGATAAGCCAGTATATGCACTCACCAATGTGAGAACATTTTGATGCAACCTATAGAATATTAAGGTACCTTAAAGGAACTCCCGAAAAGGGCCTTATGTTTCAAAAGAATAACAACGTATAGATAGAAGTCTATGTAGATGCAAACTAGGTAGGTTGTACTACTGACAAACGGCTACTTCTGGCTATTGCACTTTTGTTGGAGGTAATCTTGTTACATGGAAAAACAAGAAGCAAAGTGTTGTGGCTCGGAGTAGTGTTGAGGCCAAATTTAGGTCTCTTGCTTATGGGATAAGTGAGGCAATATGGTTAAAGGGAATATTTGAAGATTCCAATATTGTGTCCTATAAGAGTTTACTTTGACAACAAGGCAACAATCTCAATTGCTCACAACCCAGTGTTACACGACAGAACGAAGTGCATTGATGTAGACAAGCATTTCATTAAAAAAAAAGATTGAAAGGGGTTAATCTGCCTTTTCTATGTTCCAACCACAAACCAGTTAGCTAACATTCTCACCAAAGGACTTCACAAGGGTCAATTTGACCTTTTAGTTAGCAAGCTAGCTATAGAAGACATTTTCAAGCCAACTTGAGGGGGAGTGTTGCAAGTTTTTCTTCTTTTTAGGCTATAAAATAGTTTATTATTTCCTTGTAAATTATGCCCAAAATAGGTGTGTAAGCAGCTGTAAATTAGGCTATAAATTAGTTATAAACTAGTCTCTTATTTTTAGGATACTTACCATATTTAGCTTTTTTGTACAACTTTAAATTGTAACAATTCTGATCAATGTAATTCATTCGATCAGTTTATGTCAATAAGCCTCTTTGTAAAAATTACAAAGGGAAGGCTGCATACATTGATAACCCTCCTCCAACTTTCGCAAAGCAGAAAACCTTGTGCACAAAGTACATTGATTCCTTCATGTAGGTCATTTAAAAATAGTCTCTTTATTAGTTAAGAATAAGGTTGCGTACTACTAGACCTCCCCAAACAAAGGTTGCATAAGACCTCCCCAAACCCCATGCCTTATCAAAAATTTTATTGGGTGTTGTTATTCCAATAAGTATTTTGGACTCTTATAATCATTTCTTACCTAAAATTGCCTCTCACTCAAATAATGATGCAAGTGTTTAATTGCCTTGATAATAGTTAAACATCTTTCTCATAATTGGACAATCCCAAATACTTAGGTGCTAAAGCCTTACTAAAAAATGTAATGGGATAGTTTTGTTAAAGTATTGTTTCAATTCCAACCTATTGGCATCTACTTCAAATGTTAACGTTTATGTGAAGTTAGGTGAAGCCAACACAGGTGCAACTACGATTTCTGTTTTCTTGTTGCTCCATTTTATGCCACTCCCAATTTCGTGAAGTATTTCTCTTTGTTAGTTTAGTTTAGGGTAAGTAGTTCCTCCACAATGCTTAAAGGATCTTCTGTAGTTTCCAATAAGACCAAGGAACCCGCTTAATCCTTTATTGATTTAGGTGTTGGCACTCCTAGTCTTGAAATGGAGACCCACTTGTTTTGCTCCAAAAAATGCACTTACTCCCCTCCACCAATAATCGATTCTCCTCAACTACAAAGTATTTAGGAGATATCCCAAATGTTGCTAGAAGGACGCATTGTATATAAGAATATCAACAAAGGATACACTAATGAATTCCCTGAGAAAGAGCTTAAAGATTTCATTCATGATACTTTAGAAGGTTGAGGGAGCATTGGTTAAGCCAAAAGGCATAACTAAGAAATCATAATGGCCCTTATAAGTTTTAATTCAGGAGGAAAATGGGATTTTTTTTTGTTATTGGATGCTCTAGTAGTTACAAAGACTACCTATAACAAACATAAGTTGGTTGCCAATGATCTCTAGCGATGTATAGAGTCTATTTAAAAAAGAAAATGCCACGATGCTCTGCATCTCATTTCTTCCTATGACATCGTTCTAGTTTTTAATTTGTTGTTACTGTTAATTTCTCTACTTCTCACTCTTCTGCAACAATTAACAAATCCAAAAATTTAAAGTGATTGAAATAAGAACGCTTTTGACTAGTCATAGCAACACAAGATCCATCAAGAAGTGAATTGAATGCTCATCTCAGGCTTATTAAGAGACTGAATCCCATCATCATGCCCAAATTAGCATGAGGATGTTTTTATGCTGACATTCAAATATAGATAACACTCTTAAGGAATTTTGACGTTAAGATTGCACCTTAGTAGAAGAATTGGCTATGCAACTACCAAAAATGGCCAGAATGCAAGACTCGATTGAACAAGGAAGTAAGCGCTAAAATGAATTGATTTTTCTAATCAATATAAGATAAAGAGAAGTGTATCTCTCAAGATTGCTCTCTAAATACTACCAAAGACTTATGCTATCAAAATCCCCCTCCTGCCCAATTTCGTCTATCATCTTTTGTTCTTCAAATGATAGCAATTAATTAAGAAAGCCTCTTTAACATTTTCTTATTGCATTTCTTTTCAAAGTGGAGAGCCAACATATGAATCTCATAAAATTTCCTAGACACTCTTTAAAAAGGGGGCCTTTTAAACAATAAGGGTTCAAAAAATGCAAAAGAAGGAAAAGGGTAAATCGTAAGTGACAATAAGAAACAATAAAATGAGATTAGAGTATGGGACAATCTACTCCTAAACATGCAAAAACCAATATTCAACAAAGAATAACATGTCTATATTTGGAAAAACAAATGAAGTGTTTGATTCTAAAAGTATAAGTGGATGTAGGAGCTAGTTGCTAACAACAAGAACAGAAAACTGGTAACTTATATGTAAAATATGATTACAACTGGACAAGATATGGTCCACGCAGATAAAAAAAACAAAGTTGCATATTTGATTTGTTCCAACACAAAGATCTCCACAAACCTGGGCCATAAAGCGGGGAAGCATAAGGCCAAGTATTTGTTCAAGTATTCTAGTCCCAGTTGATTCTATTGCTTCAACTGGAATGGGTCGAAATGCAAAAGGAACATCAACGCTAACCTGGTTTCATATAGAAAAATGAAAATTAATGCAAAGATAGTGGGTTAAATGACATCAACAAAGTCTAGCAAGTACTTCAATGATTGCATCTGAGGTAAGTTGTTGAACTGATGAGTTCACTTGGTTGTCACTGCAAGATATTCGATTTACCATAGAAGCTGCATTTCCATACAAATTCAGTGTCAAAGTATGACGCATAGCATCTGGCATACTAAAAAACCATATTCAATAGCTCACATCTTTCATGACAGGAAGTACTTGATTTCATCCTTTTCATCACAAATAAGCAGTTCTGTACGCAACTCTAACATTTTTGTTTCCACAAGATCCAAGCCAAGCTCAAGTATTATGGCATGTGTTGTGAGGAAGTGAAATCAACATGCCATAAAACAAAGTACTTGAAGTCCTAAATTCCTATATACAATTATATAAATTGATATCCTAATATACGGACTATAGAAACCAAACAATCCCAAATGTCTAGTGCAGAATATCAAGACTTATTACAGAACCTAGTAAGGACCTTACCATCAAATTTGTCATTCTGTGCCGACACAATTGGCGAACCCTCAAGCTGCCAGGTGGCCCACAGTCAACAAAATGGAACAGATAATCTTTAAAGGTAAGTTTGCCTAGATGGAGATTACCTTGCAAGACAAGAGCTTAATGCAACAACCATTGGGTTGCTCTTCAACTTTAACAAGCAAAACAGGGCAAACCTCAAAGGCAAAGAACTTGAACCTGTAAACGTAACACCTAAACGTGTTTTCGTCCACTCTCTCTATCCTTTCCGCATCTAACACAGAGTATTGGCTGGCTGGCAAGCTCATGTACTCAGCTACAACCAAAACACCCTATAAAAATCCCAAAACACCAACCCAACACAATAATTTCTTTCAAAAACTATAAAAAGAAGCAACTTTATATTGCTAACATTACTTAGAGGGCGTCCGAGTTGCCTGACGGAAACAGTCTCCTGACGACGCGCTACGAATCGCGCTTTGTGAGGCGACGCCACGGAAGCTCGAAGCAAAGGCTTTGGGGTTGGAGATTGATAGAAGGCAGATTGAAGGCCAAGCGTATGGAAGCATCCGATAGTATTAGAAGTAGAGCAGTTGAATAGCATGTTACCGGCAATAATAAAAGAGATCTAAGCAGCGCTGTTATTGTGTCCTCCAGGATAATAGATAATATGTAAGGCTAAGAGGGAAATTGGACTCATTTCTAAGCGGTGGGCCCGCCCTCAGGGCTCTAAGGCGCATTTTAGACTTTAGATATATTAATTGAATTAAGTACACTCGTAACGACAGCCATTAGGATTGCAGAGCAAGTGAGAGTACTTCCCTACGTAAAAAAATTTGATTTCATAAGCACCTTACACTACGGGTCCCCACATCGCGCTTCGCAACACCGAACATCGGAAAACAAAGATTAGAAAATCCAAATTTAACCCACATCTGTATCTACACCCCCCATAAGTTCTCCAAGTCCACTAGCCAACCCACCCAAAGAACAAACACGATCACAAGCCCCAACTCTAAGAACTCGTAAACTTCGTAACCGCCTTTGTACCCTCGGAGACAGCGTGCTTAGCAAGCTCGCCGGGCAGCACAAGCCTGACCGCGGTCTGAATCTCCCGGGAGGTGATGGTGGGCTTCTTGTTGTACCTGGCAAGTCTAGAAGCTTCGTGAGCGAGCTTCTCAAAGATGTCGTTGATGAAGCTGTTCATGATCCCCATGGCTTTGCTGGAAATGCCAATATCAGGGTGCACCTGCTTCAATACCTTGAATATGTATATCTTGTACGTCTCCACGCTCTTCTTCGCCTTCTTCTTCTTCTTATCCACGCCGCCTTCTTTAGGGAGCTTTTTCTCCGCTCGCGGCTTCTTCTCCGCTGGAGCCTTTTCCGCCGCCGCTGGCTTCTTCTCCGCTGGCTTCTTCTCTGCCTTTGGCGCCATAGGGATTCTTTTTCTGACAAGGGGAGCGCAAGATTTAGAATGCACCTAAAGATTGGGGAGTAAGGCTCTTGTTTGAGGAATAGGCTTTGATTTGTTTATATGGACTATAGGTGTGATAGGTGATTGGCCAATTCAGAGTGGCGCGGATTGATGACTTGGACGGTTAGATGTGCGATGATGGGAATGGACGGCGTGGTGTGAGTGTCCTGGGGAAGGGATTTCGAAATTTAAGATCTGCTTTCCTGTTTTTTTTTCCCCCCTTTTACCATTTTGATTGAGTTTAGTAGAGACAGTAGGTCGACTCTTCAACCTATTACAGACCTGGGCCCAATGACAGGTATATTCAGTCCTATTGTTTTCACTTTCACGTTCAAAGCCCAAATCTGTCCGTTTTCAATACAAAGCCACGTCTTTTTGTAAAGGTATGTCTATTGTAATTCCTGGAATTATATTTAAATCTCCTTATTACTTACTTAAATCTCAATCCTTATTCCTCCATTTGCCGCTTAAAAATGTCAAGGCTTTCTTTTTATCAAGTATTTAATGCTTATGAATTCATTTAATGTTAACAGATTGTCAAATCTTTTTACAAACCATTTAATACTTCTAAAAAGCTTTTCCAACCCTTTAAACGAATACACAAATATTTGATTTAAATAAAGCATTTAATGCTTTCTTTTCATTCACGCTTTTCTACTAAAATAACCCTGATATCTTCTATCCGAATTCTTACATTTATCGCATCTACCTATTGACTTTCTATGTAGAAATATGCTTGCCACTTTTCTACTAAAATAACCCTGATATCTTCTATCCGAATTCTTACATTTATCGCATCTACCTATTGACTTTCTATGTAGAAATATGCTTGCCAAATTGCCAGTAATGTGTACTTCTTTAAGCATGGCAATTGATGGAGCTTTTGGAAATAAATTTAATTAATAAATTATAATGATATATGTATATATATCTTTTTTTATATATATACTTAATAATGGTAAGGTTATTAAAAAAGTTTTGAATAATAATAAACATTTTTAATAAAAATCCAATAGTGCAAAGATCGAGAAGTACAAAAATAATAAACATTTAATAATGTTATGAATAATAATATTCATGGAAATACTGGAAGTTGAAACACAATTTCAGAAGTGTAAAAGTCATTTACTGTTAAAACACAACTAATTATTATAATAACATAATAACAATGTCGCCCTCGAACAAATGCATGATACCGACGTTGAGTCTTAAATTGTCAAAATCGCTATTGTCCAACTTCACCCTAGCCATTTTGAAATAGTATATATTTTTTATACTAAATAATTTTTTTATTATTTTTAAAATTTATTATTATTATTATTATTATTATTATTATATCATAATTATCAACAGTTAAATCAAAATTAACTAATTAGTTAATTAATTAATTAGATTTTAAAGAAAAAATTTTAATTGTTGTTAAATATATTATAATTAATACTAATGAGTAATTTATATATTTGTAATTATATATATATATATTATACATATATATAATAAAAAATAATATTTAGATAAATATATAAATTAATACGAATTAGTAATATATATTTGTTATGATAATAATAATAATAATTATCATTATTATAATAAATTTAAATAATAATAATAATAATAATAATAATTTAGTATATAATAATGATATATGCACGAGGGTGACTTTAATAATCTTATTATAGGTGTCACCCTATATATTTTTTATACTAAATAATTTATTATAATAATGATAATAATTATTATTATTATTATCATAACAAATATATATTACTAATTAGTATTAATTTATATAATATAATATGTTACAAACATACATATATATATATGAATACCAAAGTCACCCTCGTGCAACTGCACGTGGGTGACTTCTCAATTTGCCTTTTCTTTCTGTATATATATATAATAAAAATAATACTTATATAAATATACAAATATATATAA
>JANZLD010000237.1:36775964-36788633 GCA_026413575.1 Erythroxylum carthagenense | reverse complement strand
AGAAAGAGCGTTGTGAGTTGCGTGAAGGTAGAAACTTCGAGAGGAGACGGGATTTAATTCAGAAGCACCCAACCGTCAGATTAAATGGACAATAGGGATGGATTGCGTGGTCGTCCATCCCGGTCGCTTTTAGTATATATACTTAACGAGTATCATCTCATAAATAATAAAATAGACGACTACTACTTCGTACTTTTCGGTATCTTTTGTCCGTAAGGCTACTGAACATAACCGCCAGCACCATTAAGCAGCTCACAGATCTCTACGGTGGTCGGTGTTCGATTCTTGGTTTAGCCACACCACTGACGGAGCAATATCACCGACCATTTCCCCCTTCCTTCTCTCTTTCTTAATCAATTCAAAGGGGATAAACAAAAATCCCTATCTGGTCTTTGTTCCAACGGTCCTGATTTCATCCAATTTCTTGTAAGCCAGGTACACTTCCTCTTTTCTCCCACTTCGGATGCGAATCTATAAATCTTCTTACGGTGGTTTGTCGTCATTGGAGCTGGGATTTTCCAGTTAAAACAACGGGATCGATATTATAGGATTGTTGACCTGGAGGTGGATAGTAGAAGAAAGGGATAGAACTGGCGGAACTGATTTGAGCTACAGTCGTTGATCGTAAATTGAGTTTGGTCTTGTGACTTTTAATTTCGAATCTTTTGTTGAGTTTCTCCGAACCTGGTTGACTGTTCGATTTGGAATATATGTTGACCGATCTAGACAGTCAAGTTACTTTGTTGTTACGTCTCAACTCTTGCTTTGGAGTGGAAATTGTGATTTCCAAATTGACAAAGTTCTTTCAAAATTGACTGTTTGTCCCTCTGTTTTGATTAAATAGGAGCAGATTACATGGGAACAGAGGGGACTAAGGACTTGGATGCTGGTTTTTGGTTTTCTCAATTGGTCTATGATCAGTGGATAGCAGCCCCTGTCCATGGTCCACGACCTTCCGGTCGTTACAAGGTGATCTTTGTTTTTATAATTCACTATTGAATTCTTGAATAGAGAAGGATTCTCAATTGTTATCTAAATTACCTGGTTTCTGTTAGTTTTTTCTTTGTGATCTATGATGATGATTAAGATAATACTGGTCATGCTGTTTTGTCCTTATTCTAGCATGCGGCAGAGGTCATTTATGACAAATTATATGTCTTTGGTGGAAGTCGTAATGGGCGATATCTATCTGACATCCAGGTATTTCACACGGCCATCTGCTTATGCATGTGAAAATTCAATCTTGATTATTCATTTATCTGCATTTGTTGTTTTTACAGGTTTTTGATCTTAGAAGATTGGCTTGGTCTGGTCTAAAGCTCAAAGTTCAACAAACAGATGCTGACATTCAGGAAAATGGTTCACAGAATGTTCTTCCTGCCATCTCGGACCATTGCATGGTAGTAATTAATCAATCATTTTCCATTTAGCTACCAGTTTATTTACTGCACACGGGCCTTTATCCTTTTCTTTTCTTTTCTTTTTTTGCCAATTCATCTCTATTTTCCTATATCTCAAAAAATATCTCTATTGTTCACCAAGACAGTTTACTTTTATATTGGTAGGTTAAGTGGGAAAACAGACTCCTACTTATTGGTGGGCATTCCAAGAAATCTGATGATACTTTAACAGGTTTGGGTATTTTAGTTCTGAATAGGTGATTCCTAAGTTTCTTTAAACTATTTGATGACGCATAGGCAATGAATCTGATTCCTGTCTGAAATTTTGCAGTGTGGTTGATTGACCCAGAAACACTTACATGTGATATCATTGAGACTTCAGGAAAAGCTCCGGTAACATCCTTCTCAATATCTTTTTTATCCCTCCCAGAAACATCTTCCGTACTTAAATTTTGCTTTACATTTGAATTGTTATCAATCTCTAGAAAAGTAAATGCTTTTCTTGCTTCTGGACTCTGGTTTAATGCAAATATGATTATTTTTCAGGTAGCTCGAGGTGGGCATTCAGCTACCCTGGTTGGTTCTAGACTCATTATTTTTGGGGGAGAAGATAGGAGTAGGAGACTGCTCAATGATGTCCATATCCTTGATTTGGTGGCAAGGACTTGGGATGTGGCAGAGGCAACGTAAGAGTATGATCAACCTTTCAGCCACTACCTGAATGATTTTGGATGTCAACTTCATCATCTTTTTGTATATTGATAGGCAGACTCCTCCAGCTCCTAGATTTGATCACACAGCTGCAATACATGCAGATCGTTACCTTGTAATATTTGGTGGCTGCTCTCATTCGATCTTCTTCAATGATCTTCATGTACTTGATTTGCAATCAGTAAGTGGTCTCAATAACTTATTGCTGTTGATACACCATTTTCATGTATTGAAATTTTCACTTCAAAACTGTCTGGAGGGATGTGTTGTGGTTTTTACCTTCTACATCAGAAGTGCAATTGTCAATAGGTGGAGTTTATTTGCCTTTTTTTTTGGGTTGAGAAAAGGGCTGTTAAAACTTAAAATGTAAGCAGTAAATGGTCGTGTTTACCACTGGACTGGTATGAAAAAAAAAGAAGATAAATTAAAGGTTATTGCCATGAATGTTGCTGCGGCTTGTTATTAGGTAGTACCAGTACTGATTGCTTCGCCGAGTTCTGTGAATATGAATCTCTTGCTTTCTTCACTTAAATATGTCTGCCGTGTCACATTATTGAATGGACTACTGGAGCAACAGCCTTCCACTAATTTTCAGATTCTTTGCACTTTATAGATTTTCAACACAAACTTATCTCTCTCTTGAATGGATATATGTAAATATACTAGTATGTTCATAATTACTGATGTTGATGTTGCAGATGGAGTGGTCGCAACCAGAAATTCAAGGTGATGTAGTGACGCCTAGGGCTGGGCATGCTGGTATAGCCATTGATGAGAACTGGTATATTGTTGGTGGTGGCGATAATAAAAATGGTACAGCAATGTTTTCCCATCTAATTGTCCTAGGATCATATGTACTTAGGCTTCCTACTTGGTTACAAGTTAAATTTTATTCCAGGTTGTGCAGAAACAATTGTCTTAAATATGCCTAAGTTAGTTTGGTCAGCGCTGACAAGTGTAAAGGAAAGAGATCCACTTGCTAGTGAGGTCAGTTGTTTATGCCTGTACTGGGTGCTTAGTTTACTTCTGTACCATGTAAGATTTCTGAGCATCAAGTTGAATGCAGGGACTTAGTGTTTGCGTGGCATTAGTTGATGGAGAGAACCATTTGTTCGCCTTTGGTGGCTATAATGGGAGATACAACAACGATGTATGGATTTTATAATTTTGTAACTTGCAGTGCTATGCGATAATTACTTTCTACACTGTCCTTAATGCTTTTTTTTTTCTAGGTGTTCATTATGAGATTAAAACCAAGAGACTTATCCCGACCCAAGATTTTTCTGTCACCAGCAGCGGCTGCAGCTGCTGCTTCTGTTACTGCTGCATATGCCTTGGCCAAATCTGAAAAGTTAGATTTTTCCAGCATAGCTTTACATTCTAAAGATGTACAGCATGTTCCATCTGAACAAGATCAGGCATTGGAGATTGATGCAATTAAAGAGGAGAAAAATGCGTTGGAACTGACACTTGCTGAAGTCAGAGCAGAAAATTCAAAGCTCAATGAAAAGATTGATGAAGTAAATGGTACTCATGCAGACTTGTCCAAGGTACGTCATGCTGGCTGTTTCATACATTAACAACTTCCTTTCTTTATGACCGTTTTAACATCATTGACAACTTTTATTTCAGGAACTCCAATCTGTTCAAGGTCAACTTGTTACTGAGAGATCAAGATGCTTTAAACTGGAGGTTTTCCCATTTTCTCATATCTTGTTTATTATCATCTTTGTTATTTGCGTAAATATTTTCTTTTTATTGTAAGCTGGTCCAACAGTTATTCACGTCCGAGATGATGGTTTCCAGGCACAAATTGCTGAGTTACAAAAGACGTTAGAATCGCTGGAGTCCATAGAGAAGGAAGTACAATTACTTCGAAGACAGAAATCTGCATTCGAACAGGAGATAGAGTTAAATGCGGCAGTCCAGAGACAAGGTGCTGGTGGTGTGTGGGGATGGATTACTGGCTAGCTCACCTTTTGAGAGAAGCTTCATGGTTATTTCGTTAATTTCATTCCAATCGTAGTAGCCATGGCCACTGTCAGGTTACAAGGCTTGACTCAGCCGAGAGCGGAGCAGCATTTTCTTTAAAGAACCTGTGGTTTGATGTCTTATTCAAAATGGGAGAGATCTGTTAGTTTTATCCGTAGGTTTTTTAAAAGATAATGCTGAAATGGTGCCGCGTATAGTAAATGCATTTTCTTTAACAGTCTTTCATCTTACGCTGATTTCATTTGTTTTTGTACAATTCAAGCAGTCGTAACATTCCCCGCCAACATAATTTCTTTTTAATAAAAAGATTAGTGTAGTAGAGAGATTTTAATGTATGTTACCTTGCATGCGTTGGCTGTTATCGACGGAGCTATTGCTAGACAATATTAAAGCCACAGGGCCTATAGATTACGCCGTGAGCTTTTCTTAATTACTTTAGCGCTCCTTATGACTATTTTCTTTTTCGTCGAGTTTGTGTAAAGCAATTATTGATAAACTTACATTTTGGTAGACAACTATGATGTGCTGCTAGAATTAGGACTGTTTGATTCTATTTTTAATTTTTGTTTTTTATTTAAGTAAAACAAAAATGTTTGGTTGTTAATGTTGGTTATATTTTTATGGTTGTCGATAATTATATATTTGATAAAACTTTAAAATATATTATTTTTAATTAATTAAATTTATTTTAATTTCATATATAATATTTATTAACAAAATATTTATAAATTATGTATTTTAATTTAATTACAAAAGTTAAGTAAATCATTAAATAAAATTAATTTATTCATAATTTTAATCAATTAACTATAATATAATATAACACTAAATTATATTATTCATAATTCTTATTAATAATTAAATAATTAAATAATATATATTTAGTTGATAGTAAATAAAAACAAAAATTACTTTTTGTGATTGTCATAAATTTTGAAAACATGAAGAAACTAAAATAAAAAAATAGAAACTAAAACACTCCAACAAACTCTTTTTTTAATGTAAATTTAAAAATAAAAACAGCAAAAAGGGACATAATCAGGCCTTAGTTGTAAACTTATTCATAGAGGAGATTGACCGACGTGAGTTTAAATTTATAGGGGAGGTGGATTTGAGTTTAAATTTCATGCTTTTCAAGCATAATTGAGCTTGTCAAGCATTTGTTTCATGGATGATGTTGTCGTACCAATAGTTTCTAGGTATCTAATACATCAATTGAATATTAATAGAAGAAGTTTTGGGCCTTGAAGTATGAGCCGCTGAACATTGAGATTTACACTACTTTTCAAACGATAAGGTGACCCCATGGTTATACTGATGGTCTTGAGTCTTAACCCCCCATTTTTGTTTCCAGAAAAATTGGGCTCAATTCGCTCCATGGTTGCTAAAAGATTCTATGGAGAAGGTTCCTTCACTTTTAAGCTTAAACAACAATTTGATCAAACCCATTTCTAATGTTCTGTTCTCAATCCATCAAAGATATTCTCCTCTTCGCAATGTTTAACAGAAGATTATCTCCAAACTTCTTGTCAATATATGCCACTAGTTACAGAAAATCCCACCAGTTGTAGAATATCACTTGGGTTACGTTCTCAAAACATGAATAGAATGAACAAAGCCTTTCTCATGACAATGACAACTTATGGTCAGAGAGTCCTTTTTGCTAAATACCTTGGCAAGAACGGGTTCCTTATTGGGGACTAGATCCTCTGGTCCCCTTTTTTGTGTACCTATTCTATGTCATTACATTTAAACCATCTATTTATGTGAGTCCCACATAAATAGATGGGTCAGATGCAATAACACAAAATAGATACGCAAAAAATGGATCAGAAGATTTGATGCCTGCTTATTGCACCCCCGCCAAATCCTGTTCTCCTCTTTGGAGACATATATTAGAGGATAGAGACGCACTTATCAAAGTAGTAAACTGGTGTATGGTAGATGGTGCCACAACAAGATTTTGGATTGAAAATTGGCTCTTAATGGGCTACTAATCAATCATATTTTACATCCAATCCCTTTGCCTCTAGCCGAGGTTTGTTAGAGAAGTGTTCTAAAGGTAATCTCCTTTAGACAAATCTTTATGTTTAATAGAAAGACATTTTCATTCATGTTCTTTATAAATTGATAGTTATCTTAAATCAAATTAATGATTTTCTTAATACATTACATCGCATGAAGGAGATTATGACGAGATCATGATAATGAGATTCCTATTATGTGTAATTATGTTATTGTCTAAATTATCCTTAGTTATAAGATTAATAAGACTGGACATTATTAATCTGGACAGAGTAGCACAGGGTATGCTCCTTTATTAGATCAAGCAATGGATCCCATAAGTTGTAAGTATGAGTTGTTTAGAGTTAATATGTGGATGGTTGCTAAGAGTAGTAAGTACATTGGATGATCTACCATGTCAATCATATGGATAATCTATTCTAGTGTCAGTGATAGTCTCATCATGGCAATGGTGCAAATATCCTCAGACTTGAGGTGCTCAAGGATATCTTGGATACTTATTCTATACTTTTGACTCCATTCCTCATTTCCCTTTAGAAGTTACTCATAAGGTGATGATTGGGTATATCTTGAGGTATTCGAAGGTAATTGAGTAGTCAGTAAAGGATTCACCACTCCTGATAGGAGGAGATGATAGCCTCTTGTTGGGGTTATTACTCGAAAATCTCTAGTCAGAGTGGAAATGTCATGAAGATAGTCTTCAGTGATATATTCAATTAAGTAATAAGCCTCGAGGACATGAACTAACATCACTTGGGCGAAATGTGACATAGTTAATATAATGAGAATTGACACTTTAACCATACTCTGAACCGAGTGGGGTATAGAATGATGAAAGGACATATTGCAAAGGAACATTGTCTATGGAAAGGTTCGTAGTCAAAATACTGACTTTCCGATCAATTGGGGAGTCACGATGTGTTGTTAGATACTACTCATGACTTGCTTGAATTAAGTGTTAATTCAAGTGGCCAACATAACCGGGAATCTAATGGATCACACGCATTAGAGATGTGAAGAATGAGTAAAATGGTTTTGTATGGGGGATCCAAGATATTAAGAGATGCATTACTAAGCTACATGTTAATCATGACATATGTAAATCTTGCTTATTAGGTAAGATGACAAAATTACCCTTTAATAAGCAAGAAGACAAAATTACCCTTTAAAGAAAGGGTGAATGTTTTCATACTAAATTAAGTGGGATTAAAAGCCACTTAATTCTCACTAACTCTTCATTGATGTTGGGGCTTAAAGGGAGGACAAAGGGTGTCAAAGACATTCCATTTTCGTGCAAAAGTTGTAAGAAAACAAAATGTCTTTTTGTGAATTATTCACCATCTTCCAAAATACTCTCTAAAAGAACACTCCACAAAGCTAGCAATTTGTGTGTGTTCTAGCCATTCTTCCTAAAAAGTTTCAGGCTTTTCTCTTTGGATTAATATCATTAGAAACATCCTTCTTTTGTCATTGTGGTTTACGATAACTCGAAGAGGTGAAGACAATGAAGACGAAGGAGATTGTAAGGTACACATCTTAAGTTTATGTTTATTTTTACTACATCTAATGACACATGTCTGATTTTGTATTTTCTAGGTTTCATTTTATTTTCCATTGCGTATTTTGATAGGTGATGCATGTGATGAATGATCAAAATCCAATAGTGGTATCAGAGCCATCTTGTGCCTATTAGATGTAGTTTCTATTACAAGTGCAATAGGGTTATGGTTGTGACAAAAGTGGGTCTACTATTAAAAAATTCGAAATTAAATTATGAAAATTTGTTTTTCATAATTTTCTTTCAGAGATCTTCTCATGAGATTTTATTAGATGGTTTTAGTGATTAAAAACTGATTTCAATGTGATTGAAATATTTATTGTCAAATTTCTAACAATATGCTGGAAATCTGTTTTCTGTTGAACATATGTTGTTAATTGGCTAAATTGATGAGGTTTAACATGTTTTTCATAGAATTTGATTATGGAAATTTTATGTAAACATATTTAAAATGTGTTTAATTCTTTGTAATTTTTCATAATTAATTAAAAATATTTTAATTAATTTTTAAACAGTAAACAGATCTAGTCGGTTTTGTTGAAATTGATGGAACTGTTTCGTTTAATAATTTTGTGTGTTTATGTTTGGGTCCCAGAACCTTTAAAAAAATTAAGTGATAAAAATGTGTTGTTTTGATGAATGAAGCATGCCAAAATGATTTTTCTTGAATTAATATTTCTGGAAAAATTTTAGATGTCAAATTTGTCATTTTTAACATCTCAATGGTGTTTCAATTATCTTGATAATTTTTGGGTGATTTTAAAATTATTTTTATGAACTTGCAATGACCTAGAGATGCATGGAATGATGATTTGATGTTTTAGAAATTTTGGAAAATTTTGTAAATTAATTTTGAATTATTTTAAGTAGAGCAATTTTTAAGTAAGATTCAAAATTGGCATGTGACAAAATTAAAATGTTTAATTTTGACATCAAATAATCAACTGGACAGGTGAACTAATTTTGAATTAATTTTTGAACCTAAGAGTTTAATTTAATTTGATTAATATTAAATTCTAAACCGAAATGACTTATAAGATTAAATTTAGCCAATATAACACTTAGGAAGAAATTTGATTCAAGAGTTGAATCAATTTCCAAAATGTAGGGTCCGTAACTTGTCACAACCAAATGTGACGTGTTTAATATTATACATTAGAGGATGCATGTTGGGAGTATGTGTGGGCTGGGATGATGGATGGTTATGGCCTTAAGCCCAATATGATTGGGGTGTCCATATCATGCCATATAGTTATAGTAACTATATATATACACACACACACGCACGCACGCACACACAAAATCATCCTAGTTAGATGAGACCTAAGTAGAATTCCCTCACTTAGAATATTAAAACTAATGTCGTCCATTAATATGGTGAGAACTAGAGTTCATTTAAAGTTAGGGTTATTTGGCAAACCTAAGCCTGCTCTATACGAATATGTTCGATCCATAGAAATATGATTTTCGGATTAATGAGTCGGTTTTAACTATAAGCATTGATTTGTCGGGCAAAGTCAAGGTCAACGTGGATAGAGGCGAAGTTAGGTAGTGTACAAGAGATGTACATGAATCAAGAGTTGATAGCCCAATGTGTATGTACACATCAACAGCTAATAGCATTAGATTTGATAGTTGCATTATAAATGCAATTAGTATGATTGATACCTACTGATTGACCTAGGGTGACTTATTGGGCAAACCTAAGGTTATTCCTAGAGATATTGTAAATCAACCCACTAAGAGAACTTCTATTCAAGTTCTCTTGGATTCATATTAAGGATTATGGATTCACGAGAAAATAGTGGGAGCCATACTGCATGTTATTAAAGTCCTAATTGACATGCATTTACTTATAGTCTAACATTATTTTTCTCTTTGACATTAAGTTGTAAGAATCGACACCATGACCACTAGTGTGAACCTACGCTCACTTATGGAAGCCAATAAGTTGACTGGACCCAACTTCTTAGACTAGCTTAGGAACCTGAGAGTAGTTCTCAAGTCAAAAAACTAGGCTACGTCATAAAAGAACCACTCCCCAATCCCCTTTCTGTTGATGCTTTTGATAGTGATCCTAAGGCATACAGAAAGCATCTCAATGATAGTAAGATGACTAGTTGCATAATGCTAGCCACTATGTCACTGAATTTGCAAAAACAATAAGAGGTTATGGATGCTCATAATATAGTCTATCATATGAGGGAGTTTTTTGATGAACAAGCTAGGTCCGAAAGGTTCGAGACCTCGAGGTTGCTCTTTCACTTTGAGTATACATCTCTAGTGCAATATGCACTAAAAATGAATGACTATATTGAGAGGTTGGCCTCCTTGGGTTTCCTGATGGATCATGAATTAAGTATCAACTTAATTTTGATTGGTTGAACTGATAGTTATTCACAATTTGTGCTTAATTATAGGATGAACTAGATATCCACCACGATTCTTGAATTGATCAACTTGCTCAAAACAGTTGAGCCATTTGTCAAGAAGGACAGTAAGGTTGTGATACTGGTGGACTCTTCTGGTTTGAGGATGAAGAACAAAAAGAAGAAGAAGTCAATAAGGCTTAAGGGAGGTGTGGCCAAAAAGAAAGCTAAGAAGACTGCCCCTAAAGGAACATGCTTCCACTATGGCAAGGATGACCCTTGGAAGAGGAACTATAAAGCCTATCTGGAGTCATTGAAGCCAAAGAAGGCGTCAAATGCCCCATTTACTTCAGGTATGTTAGTTATTGATATTAATACTATTTCTAATAATAAAATATAGGTATTGGGCACTGGTTGTGATTCATATATATATACTGATATGTTGGGCGTCAGGATCAGTAGATAACTCAATAAAGGAGAGTCAAACTTGCATACGGGCAATGGAGCAAGAGTTGTTGCATTAGCCGCAGGAACTTGTGTATTGACACTCCTTAGTGGGCTTGTAATAGAATTGGATGATTGTACCTGTATTGATTAAGAATATTATTTTAGTTTCTAAGCTAAATAAAGGTGGTTTCTGTTTAAATTTTAGTAACAATGGTTGTTCTATTAGTTTGAATGGAATGCTTTAAACTATGAGTACATTATGCAATGGAATATACATATTAGATATGTCCAATCCAGTTTTAAATATCAATGAAAATAAAAGACAAAAATGAGATAATGTGAAATTGTCATACTTATGACATTGTCGCCTTGTCCATATAAGTGAGACACGCATGACAAAACTACACAAGTGTGGTAGTTTAGGGTCATTTGATTATGAATCATATGACATATGTGAATTTTGCTTATTAGGCATGATGACAAAGTTACCCTTTAAGGGAAAGGGTAAACTAATTATTAGGCTATTGGACTTAATACATTCAGACGTGTGTGGTCTGATGTCCATATATGCCAAAAGTGGTTTCATATACTTCATTACCTTTATTGATGATTATTCACGATATAAGTATGTGTATCTTATGAGATATAAATTTGAAGCCTTTAAAAAGTTTAAAGAATTCAGAAATGAGATAGAGAAGTAGTTGGGCAGAAATATTAAAACATTTCGATCATATTGAGGTGGTGAATACTTAAACCAAGAGTTTCTAAATTATATCAAAGATAATGAGATAGTATCTCAATGGACTCCATCGTACATGTCGCAACACAATGGCGTGACAGAAAGGAGAAACCAAACTTTGTTGGACATGGTGGGGTCAATGATGGGCTTAGCAGATCTGCCAAAATCCTTTTGGAAATATGCAATTAAGACTTCTGCTTATGTGTTAAATAGAGTCCCTTCAAAGTTAGTTGTTGTTACTCCACATGAGATGTGGACTAACAAGAAACCCTATCTTTCTCATATGAAAGTTTAGTGTTGTCTAGCTTATGTGAAGCAGATTTAGTTAGATAAGCTAGAAGCTAAATTTGACAAGTGTCTGTTTGTAGGATATCCTAAAGAAAAGATAGGATATCAGTTCTACAAAATTTTGGAATAAAAGGTGTTTGTTTCAAAGCATGTTGTCCTTTAGAGAAAGAGTTTCTTCTAAAAGAAGACAGTGAGAGCAAATTGAACTTGTGAAAGTTCAACACGCTCAAACAGATATAGATCAACTACCTGAACCCGAGATTGTTGTTCATACAAATGAAACAATAGTACATTAATGAGATTGTGAGACTGCATGGGATTCCAGATTCTATAGTCTCTGATAGAGATCCTCGATTTACTTCGAGATTTTGGGGAAGCTTGCAGGAAGCTTTAGGAACCAAACTAAATTTTAGTACTGCTTTTCACCCTCAGACAGATGGACAATCTGAGAGGACTATTTATACCTTTGAAGGAATGCTCAGGGCATGTGTGATGGATTTTAGAGGGCTTAGGATGAACATTTGCCATTGGTCGAATTTGCTTATAATAATTCGTACCATTCAAGCATTCAGATGACTCCATATGAAGCACTGTATGGAAGGAGATGTAAAACTCTGATATGTTGGGATGAGGAAGGAGAAAAAAACTGATAGGGCCAGAGCTACTTCAGATGACAGTCAATAAGGTTAATCTAGTTAAGCAAAGGCTTAAAGCAGCTCAAGACATAATGAAGAGTTACACTGATGCACATCGAAAGGAGATAGAGTATGAAGTCATTGAGAAAGTCTTTCTTAAGACATCTCCTTGGAAAGGAGTTGTGAAGTTTGGCAAGAAGGGCAAGTTGAGTCCGAGATATGTGGGTCCATATGAGATTGTAGAGAGGATTGGACCACTAGCCTATAGGTTGGCACTACCACCAAAATTTTCACAGATACATGACGTCTTTCATGTGTCCATATTGAGAAAGTACAGATCAGATCCATCCCACATTATTCAGACCACCAAGATAAGTTATGAGGAGACTCTAGTAGAGATCTTAGACACCAAGGAAAAAGTCCTCAGGAACAAGACGATTCAACTGGTCAAAGTCTGTTGGACTAATCGCTATGTTGGAGAGGCCACATGGGAGCCCATGGAGGC
>JANZLD010000237.1:36733229-36761872 GCA_026413575.1 Erythroxylum carthagenense | reverse complement strand
AAGTGGGTACAAATGACAACATTGTCGATCCACTTACTAAGCCTCTTCCACAACCTAAGCATGAGAGTCATACGAGGTCCATAGGTATTAGATATTTGATCGATTGGGCCTAGTGCAAGTGGGAGATTGTTAGTAGTATGCCCTAGGCCAATGGACATATGTGTTTTTTGTACTAACATTGTGTCTTATTAATAAGATATTATGAGGTATTCTTTTATATATGCATGTATATAGTTTATGTAATGTGATTTACATTCCATAAATAGTATTAGACTTATGTCATCAAATATGTGACTTGATAGTAAAATCATAAGCTTTATAATACTATTCTAAACTGTACCTGGTCGATCGTTATTGGAGGAACAATAATGAATTAAGGCTAGTATGTGTTTTGATTGATGATCACGTTTTCTGATCATGGATATGAATTATCAAATCAGAAATATAGATATATGTTAGAGAACATATTTTGGACCAACCCACAGAGAGAACAATACATGGTTTCATGTCATTAGTGATTCTCAATAAGGTTTGACTTTAGTCCTCTGACCTGAAGTCATCATGGTTCCCTGCAAGAGGAATTTAGTGTTTTGATATTAGACTAAGTTATCTTTAACCGGATAACAAATAGTCTTACATTGGACATTAAATGAATCATGCAGAGGGATATGAATGACGTAGATGTGATTTGTACCTCTCTTAAATGAGAGAGATATCATTTGGGCCTCTTGACAAGTATGACTGAAGAAATGCATGGCCTTGCTCAAATGAATTGATGAGGAGTCATCAATGTCATTTGTTATAATCAGTCAACTTGGGGATCAAGAAACTGCGATTAATTAAAGGTTGACATATACCATGCCTAGTGATATCTTGATATCATGTTATAAAGGGACTGAATTTGTAACCATAGTTACAAGTTAAATCGGATTACCGATCCTCATCTGATGTTAGTAGTCATAATGTCTTGCTAGAGGCCGCTTATGACTTATAGGCCTTAAAGTGTGATTAAGCCCATTGCCAACATCAAATGAGCCTACAGGGTCGCACAAAAAGAGTGATGTGATCTGGGCTTATTCTCTTGGACCTATTTTATTAGGCATTGAATAAATATATGTGGATATATTTATTGGGCTAGATTATTTAAGTTGTCGGGCTTTTATTATATGAGATATAATGTGGGCCGAAACTTATTGGACTTCAATAATTCTAATAGGATTAGAATTATGAAGCTTTTATTCCTAATAGGAATAAGAATTAGCGTTTCTCTATAAATAGAAAAACCTATGTCTCATTAGATATAAAAGAGTCAAAAACCCTAGCCACCTTCCGAGAGAAAAACTATACAGCGTTCGAAAGGGTTTTGGACATGCTAGCACACATGAGCCACTGCCTGGATTGTTCATCCTCTTGTGGATACTGGTAGAGGGCATTCGTATATTGCAGTTTCTATGAATCTGAAAAAGAAAATCCGCATCAAGAGGTATTTTCATACATGTCATAGTTTTCGATTATAAATCTTATTGTCGTTTTATGGTGTTTTCTGCTGCGTATTGGGAATACTCAGGCCATAGGCGATCCAACATAGAAGGCATAGAGAAAGCATCTCGATGATAGTGAGATGGCTAGCTCCTTAATACTAGCCACTATGTCATTGGAATTAACAAACCAACATGAGGCTATGGATGCTCTAGTATATCATCTGAGAGAGTTGTTTGATGAGCAAGCTAGGTCCAAACGGTTTGAGAACTTAAGGTTGCTCTTACGCTCCAAAATGGTTGAGGGGATATGTTCGGTGCAATATGCACTGAAGATTAATAGCTATATTGATAGGTTGGCCTCCTTAGGTTTCCTAATGGATTGTGAATTAAGTATAGACTTACTTTTGACAAGTTTGATTGATAATTATTCACAATTTGTGCTTAACAATAGGACGAACTAGATATCCACCATGATTCCTAAATTAATAAACTTCTTTCAAATAGTTAAGTCATTTGTTAGGAAGGAAAGTAAGGCTTTAATGTTGGTGGATTTTTCTACTTCAAGGAGGAAGAACCAAAAGAAGAAGAAGTCCACAAGGTTTAAGGTAGTTATGGTCAAGAACAAAGCTAAGGGGACTGCCCCTAAGGGAACATGCTTCCATTATGTTAAGGATGGCTGATCAGGTCATGTTTTAGTCTTTAGGTTACTCCATTGGAAACCGAATCAAAAATTTAATTCCAAGGATTGCAATATAGAATCCAACCTTGAGTCGTCTCACTTAATTGGAACCTAGTGCAAGTGGTCTAAGCTAGCTTAATTTTCATGAAATGCAAACTAAATTAGTTAAGAGTGGGGTTTTGGGTTTTTTCATAAAACTAAGTAAATTGAACTAAACGAAAGAAAAATATATAAAAAGGTATTTTTGGATTTTTGGGAAATGAAAAGCAAAAACTCAAACAATGATTAAATATGATAAAATCATCTTGAAAACGAGCTTTAGCTATCATAGTTCAAAACAAATCTTTTTGGGAGAAAAAATCACTAAGTTTTCAAATGATAAACATTAAAGAACTCTTTAAGTCCAAGGATTTAATCAATGAACTCCATTTCTTAAAACCTTGTTGAATGCATCTTAGTGTGTGTAATGGGTAAGTTAATGCAAGAGGTCAATTGGGATCAAGCATCATCTCAATATGAAACACAACTAGGCAAGATAAAAGAGAATTAACACAATCACCAAAAAGATATATACGAAACTTCATATATTAAAATTCAAAGTTCTACATCAACAAATCCATAACACGATACATTTTTCAATACTTGATTAAACTATAATCAAGAAAATCCAACTACAAGGCATAAATCCTAACTCAGGAGTTCATAACAATGTAGTTAAATATAAATGAACTACTCCCTTTTGAAGCCCATTGAACTCAAGCCATCGTTAAATCTTCAAGAGGAAATGGTGCTTAGCCAAGCATTACTCTAGGAGCACTAACAACTGTAAACACACCAACAGCACCCATGGCAGCAGCAGTAAATGATGAAAGCCACGATGAAAGGTGAAGTGGATTGATGGATGATGGTCAAGAGTGAGAGAGATGAGAAGTGTATCTGTCAGAAGTGTCAGCTCCCTATCTGCAAAGAATGTTTTTGTATAACCTAACTTAGCAAGATGGGTCAGGTCAAAACAGTGACAGATTTGTCCAAATATGTTCAGGTTTTCGACGTTTTTGTCACAGCGACAGGTAAGTTCACCTTGGCGTACTTTTCCCGAAAGGTTTTGTGTGTATTCTAGATCCTTCGCCGTGATGAAAGAATTAATCTTCGCCTCGGTGAACTTTTCTCGAAAGATCAGCTTAGATTCTTCGTGTTTCGCTGTGACGACAGGTTCACTTCGCCACATCAAACCTTTCCCGAAAGCTCTAGTCTCCTGTTGACTTCAATTTAGCACATTGAGTCCCTTCTCCTTGAGGTTCCTACAATCAACAATAGCAATTGTTCTTAGAAAATTTAAGAAGTGCAATTAATACAAATTACGACAATTTGTACTATCAAATTGCATAAAATAAAAATGCACACTCAAGGGTTAATTTAAGCACAAAATCAATTATTAGGAGTCAAAAAGTATAGTAAAGGTCAAGAAAGTGTCGCCAAATTACATAATAAACTTAGGTTCAATCAAATTCCCCCACACTTAGACCTTTGTACTCCTGGACAGAGTTTATAAGAGTCAAAGAGACATAAGTGTAAAAGAAAATTTCTGACCATGCTTAAAACAATCATTGGAAATTGGCAAAAATCACTTTCTCATAAATCAACCAAAGCAGGCTGAAAGAGTGCTAGGAAAATAAACACTATGTTTAATCCAAGAGATTGAACAAAAGAGATTTCACTAAAGGTAAGGTGTTTGCTCTCATCTCACTTGTGTTTAGGGATATTTTCACTCTAAAATCCACTTAGTCCATTCTCTACCATAAGCTTGTAACAGTCCTACTTCTCCACTACAAGAACTATAATTTCGAAAATCAAAAGGACTTTTTAGGGTTGTAATGCACAAAAGATTAGATGAAATGGATGTAATGGACAAAGGAAGAAAAAGTATGAGTACATGCACTACAATTATGAAATAGATGTCAACAGTAAGGCAATATTTACACAAATGATAACCCTTTTTTCGTTTTATTCTTTTAAGAACATAAAAATAACACATACATATAAAAATATATTTGTTGTTTCTTTTTGAACATATATGTAGAAAAAAAATATAAGTTAAATAGAAGAAGATTTAAAATAACCTACTGACACCATATAAAAACACGTGTATGTATTCAAAAATTATGGCTCAAGGGGCTAGCAATGGATAAGTGTTTATCAGAATGTGTTTAGGTCAAAGGGTTTTGAAAGAATGCCTATATCATGTTAACAAAATTCTAGTTCATAAAGTTTTGATTAAAAATTGAAACAAGTTCTAGAGAGATATGTTATAAGCAGATGCATATAAGAATTGAAAAAAAATTAAGCTCAAATATCCTTCAAATAAGGGTAATATCTCTATGAACAATCTCAAGTCTTAAAAACATACAGGGTCACTTTGTCAGCATGCCTTCACTTACTTTGTATTACAAACATCGAAAATAAAATTAGCCAAATCCGACTATCATTTAAAGAATGGTAAGTATTTTCAAAAAATCAAGAATCACTTTGAAACTTATAAATTCTTTAACAAACAAAAGTGACAAGAGTCGAATGATGGAGAATTTTTAATTTGAGGCAAATTTCTTAAAATAAATTGGTCTTGCAACAGTGTGGCGCCGTAGCGAACTTTGTCAAGTGCAATCACTGTCGCGGCGAAGAATGATGTCGCCACGGCAAAAAATGTTCATTTGGCTGTGGCGAAGGCACAATACGCCACGGTGAAAAATGGCAGAAACTCAATTTTCACAATCACCAAGTTTAAAATTTTAACAGTATGCATAATTGACTAACACAAACATGTAAATGGCCAAAATGGAGCACAAACAAGAAGAACAAAGTGCGAAAAGCTCCCCCACACTTAAAGAACACATTGTCCTCAATGAAGAAGAACAAGTAACAGAAATAAGCAATAAAGTGATAACGGAAAGCACCATAAGAACAAAATGGAAGGAGAGAAAGAAATTTATAGATAAATGGGGTGCCAAAAGTTGAACTGTACAAAATGAACTGAGTATCCAACTACTGAACTAAAACAAAAATACAACAAAAAGAAAAAGAAACTACAGAAAGAAACACTCGAACAAATCTATTGCTTGATCATCCGCAGCGTCCGAAGGGGAAGCTCTAGATGTGCCAGTGCCGTTAAGGGTGACATCGTCCTTAAAAGGAAGCGGAAAATGCAGGTGTGCCGTAATCAAAGCATCCATCTGCCGGTGATACTGGTGATCTTGCTCCTATCGAGCTACCGCCTGTAGAAGAGTCTCCTGAAAAGCATCCACTCAGCGGGCGAGTGCCTGTAAGATGATCGGCTCAGCAGGTGCAGGAGTGGGAGGAGCGTCCTCACGAGGTAGGGCATCGAAATGGGTAGCAGCAACATCTAGAAAGGATGTGGACTCAGTAGGGGGTAGGGGTGGAGGGGATCAAGGAGGAGGCTATAGGCGGGGTTATTTGAGGCGTACATAACGAAACAAGGGTGCCAGGTCGAAATAGCTATCATTATCATATTCTGGGACATTATGGGCCCGAAATATGTTGGTAATGAGGTGAGGGAAGATAATGGACTTGGTGAGTTTGGCGGTGGTAAGGGAATCACGAAGGGAGGAGGCAATGGCATGAGCTATATCGACCGGGCGACCGGTCATAAGAAGGTATAAATAAATGGCTTATTTTTTGGTTATGTACACTAGGTGGGAGGTGGGACCGATGTTGTTACTTACTAGATGAAGCCAAGGATGGGCCTCACGGTGGAGATCAGAATGCTTACGGTAGCGTTGATAAATTTTGGGTTGATGCCATTCGACACCCTCAGGACAGAGGGTACGAAGGATATCATCCCAGGGGTAGTGATGGATTAACTGCTCATAGTGGCAACAGAAGATAGGAGCCAGGTTATAATGTTCACGAATAGCAGCTATAGTGAAAGCAGTAGGGACAATGACATCCCAAAAATTAATTTCCAAGGTGTCATGAAGGTGGGCATGAGTATAAAAATGATGAATGAATTTGTCATTCCCCTGATCCCTAGGTCGAATTAATCCTGTAAGTTGGGATTGACAATTTGCCAGATAAAAGGATTATTTTGTGGGGTCAAGGGAAAAGGGCACTCCTTGAGGATCGGCCTAATGTCGATCTTCTCAGCTAGGTTGGTATACTCAGGATCAGCTGGCTGAGAAGAAGGAGCAGAGGAGTAGGATGGATGGGAAGATTGGGTTGAGTGGGAGGATAGGGAGAAACTGGAGGAAGAAGGAGGAGAGTGACAGGAAGCGTTCTTAATTCGAGGCATTTTCCTGCAGAAAATAAGAAAAATAAACACAAGGATTAAACAAATTCACTAAAAACATCAAAATCTAGAAGCTTGTTGTAGCAAAATAGGTTTGTCGTCGCTGCGAAAACTAGACTTCCCATATCGCGACAAAACAGGTTTGTCATCACGGTGAAGAATGCCAGTCTGCCACGCCGCAGCGAAATAATCGGCTTCGTTGTGGAGAACTAACTTTAATCGACAGAAATGTAAGAGAACAAAAACGAAACAAAGAAGGGAGGACTTACAAAAAAGGGGAATGGCAATGTGAACACAACTACCCAAACAAACTTGTCGAAGGAGACTGATCACAAGGAGAAATGGCGCAAGTTCAATTTGGAATAGCCGTGGCGAAGTTTGAATGTAAGAGACGAAAAGGTAAGGGAAAGAAGGGGTCAGTAGATTTAGAAGGAGGGAGAAGGGAAAATGACGAAAAAGACGAAGGGCATATGAAAGATCAAAAGAAGATTAATGGTAAAAATGGAATTTCAAGAGGTAAATTTTGCGCAGAAGGGTCTTTCGCAAAAGAATTAATGTACGTCGCGGCAAAGGCTGAGTTCTCACATCGCGGCGAAGTTGCTTGAGAGGCTTATACTGCGATGACTGATGGGCTCACCACGGCAAAAAAATTAAATCACACCACGGCAAAAGTGCCATGTTGCGGCATAGATTTCCCTAAGCGCAAAAGAGAAAGAAACGTGAACAATTTTAAGGGATACTCAGCTCCTTTGCAAGTCCTTAACCAGTATAATACAACATGCAACCCACCATCTACACCTATTTCCTTTATTATGAGAGATGTATCATGCATCTAATAAAATGTAGAATTCAAAAGGGTGGACGAATTATTGAAACAGAACAACTAAGCCTAAGTTTGACTAAAAACTAAATCTAATCCTACTGATTAAGTTTCTCCCCCCACACTTAGCCAACATACTCATGCATAACAATGTCATCTCATCTTCAATCAATATGCAGAAGTACATTCTAAGTGAAAGAAGAGAAACAACCTATTGTTCAAGCTAGGTCCTTCAGCTCCAGTGGGACGTTTTGCTCATAGCCATCTGGCGAGGCTAGGTAACTCAATTACTTTTCGATTCTGTGCTATCATCCTCACTCCGTAGTTCATCTGAATCATCAGCAGAAAACACTTCCTCCAAGGAATTGTTAGTCAATGGGTTCATTTCCCGTTCAAAATCAATGCATGCATCATCAATAACAACATCCAACATATTCACTCCTAGGAGTGTATAGTCCTCTTGGGGGTGTTTCATAACTTCATACATATTAAAGTTTACCTGTTGATCCCCCACCTTCATGGTGATCTTACCTTCCTTTATGCTGATCATAGTACTAGCAATCCTTATGAAGGGTCGCCCAAGAATTAAGGAAGTGTCCTACACAACTTCAGAAGACATATCAAGCACATAAAAATCAGCTGGAAAAACCAAACTTTTGACCTGGACCAAAATGTCTTTGATAATCCCCACTGGATGCCTAAATAATCTATCAGCCAATTGTAACACAACAAATATGGGTGTTAAACTTTTAACTCCTAACGATTGATAGACAGACTTAGGCATCACATTAATTGCTGCCCCCAGATCTAACAAGAATCTTCCTATAGTAACTGTCCCTATTGTGTATGGAATGGTGAAAGATTCAAGGTCTTAACATTTGACAGGTATTTATGGTTTGAAAAGGGCTAACACATTTAAACTCACTTGGACTCTCTCATTGGGCCTAAACTTCCTCTTGTTGGTGCACACGTTGGGACCCGATCCCAAAACTGGACCCTAACCAGAAAACAGAGAACGAACATGATCGAAACCAAAACGAATTCAAATCAGATAACTGAAACACAAGATGCGGAAGCAAAAGCGAAAGGGGAATCGAAGCGAATAAAAGGAACATAAGGCAGAATCAAATCGGATACCAATCAAATGACAAATTGGAAGCGAATGAATCAAAACCGGAAATATAAATCGAAAAACAAAGCGAACAAAAGCGAATCAAAGCAGACAAACGAATGGATCCATCGAACTAAAACAAATTTCGACATCCGTTGAAAACACAAAGCATAGAAAACTTATCGCGTTGGAAACCATTTACTTACCTAAATCCAGTATAAATTTTTTTTCTTTCTTTTCCATTTTACTTAATCTCATACAAAGTAATACTCTTTTTCAATTTGGAATTCATCAATTCCATAATCTCAATCCAAAAACTCAAATCATAATATTCGTCTTATACAATTATACAAATCCCATATATTCATAATATTTCTACCAAAATTTCGGCAGCATAACGGCTGCATTTTAACTAACCCAAAATTTGCAAAAGGGTTTAAAAACATTTATATAATCCTAATCAAAATTCCAAATCATCGAACTCTCCCGTCCGGAATCCAAAACACCAGCAAATGCAAATCTACACCTAACACATCCATAATCCTTAATTCAATATACCAATTTCATAATCCAATCTAATCCCCAAAACAATCATAAATATATACATTCCAAAATCATACACAATTTCATATACAAATTCCAAAATCATTTACAATTACAGATCCCAAATCCATACAAAATTTCCTCATTCATATATATCAACTCAATTATACACAAATTCATAACTCTCATACATGCTGAAATGACTGATTGTCATACATTAATGGGCAAATACAGACTTATACAAAATGGTACAAAACTCCCAAATCACTCAAAATACAGACGATACAAAAGTGAACAACATATCATGACATCCTTTCACCCAATCTCCTGCTCGAATACCTGGAGGTGGGGATGAAAGGGGGGTGAGCACAAAGCTCGTGGATAATATGTTTATAAATTGGAAAAATATGCAAAAACATATTTGCAAAATCCTTTGCCATTTATTTCAGAAGTTTCCCGTTAGAAAGATTTGGCAAATCTGTTATTTCTCAAACTTTTCAAAGCATTGGGAAACAATTACGATAAATTTTCGGCTGAAAATCCACAATAGTTTATTTCTAAAAAATTCTCACATTTCTTTCACATTGCATGAACAAAGTCGATATTTCTTAAACATTTTCAAAGTATGCAATGCATTACACTTAGAAACAAAAACAAAACACATAACACATCAAATGGTCTGGTTTGGTCCAAAACAGAACGTACTGCACATTCCCACATAGCGGTCATGTGCAGCCTTGAACGGAACGTACCACACCTTCCCGCATAGCGGTCCGGTGTAGTCGTGACTTATGGGAGTCCGAGATCGAAACTCCAATGCCACTAACGGGCAGCTGGGAGAAGGCCTAAAAACAAACAAGTGCACACTCGCCCCACTTATGGGACCTGACCAACCCCACATAACACATAATCAAAAACGAAAATTCGAATTGCCCAAAGGCACTTTTCGATAATCTTCCCAATATGCCCCTAACTTCATGCTATTTTAGGACAATTTATAATCATCAATTTGAAGGAATTTGCCAAAACTTCCTTCTAGAGAAATGTTCCTCCTTGTCTTAATTTCATAATGACACCAAAATAATTTAATTTGGATCACTATACCAAAAGTTATGCTCAAAATATTTCAAATTGCTCATATGTTAACACATTTTTCGGCATGTTATTTCCATCCAACAATTGACATTCTTAAGGACAAAATTGAAACTCGATTTCTTCATAACCATTGTAGCCCTATTTCTCCAGTTTAATCCAAATCAAGAATCACCTTATTTTGATTACTAGAGCAAAAGGTATGACCAAAATAAGTTCAGATGTTCCTAATCCAAGACTGCACACGAATCTGAACTTCAATTCAGAAATTGAAAGTCTTAAGGGCTAAATTGAAATTTAATTTCTTCATATGACTTGTAGCCCCATGCCTTAATTTTTGTTTGTCTCAAGAATCAAGTTAATCGGAGCTATACAGATCAAGTTATTGCCAAAATACTGAAACATGTTCCGAAACACATCCAACTTATACTCTTATAATTGATCCTCTCACTTTGATTCAATCAATCTTTTTCAAATCAAATTCAAAAATCATAAATTTTGTATGGAGACATAGAGGAAAGTCTTAAAAATCCAACACTTTAAAAATTGGATCCATCGGATGTCGGACGGAGAAGTTAGGAGCAAAATAGTAAAAGAGGGCCTGCTGAGCCGGCGAGCCGAGTCGGCTCACTAGCCGGCTCGAGACTAAGAGCCGATCGCGGCTTGCATCTGGCTCAAAAACATTTGGTCGCGATCGCGACGGCTCGCGATCACGAAACGGCTCTTAAATAAGCCGATCGTGATCGCGAGCCATCTAGCTTTGATTTTTCCTTTTTTTTTTAAAACTGAACTTTAAAAAATTTGTAACTTTTCACTTAGAACTCCAAAAATTACAAATTTAGTATCATTGGAGAGATAAAAACAAGCTCTACGACTTTCCTGAAGAACTAAAAATTCAATTCCATCACTAAAGTGGTCAAAAACTCACTCAAACTTTCTATCTAATATGAATATCTTCCTAAACAATCATATAACTTCCAAAATTTCTATCTCTCAACTCCTAGGTCCAAACATGTCATATTTTATATCAATGTAAAGATCAAAAAGATAACTACAACTTTCATGAAGGACCAAAAAATCAATTTGGCCTTTAAGGAAGACAATTTTCCAATCAAAAGTTTTGTCCTCTAATAATCATACCAAAACAGTAACAGAAACTTGCAAAAATCATAACTTATTATTCTATGATCCAAAAATTCTATACGTTATATCAAAATAAAGATCAAAACAAGATCTTCAACTTCCATGAAGAACCTAAAGGCTAACTCAACCTCTAACTAGGTCAATTTCTTAGTCAAAGTTTCTGTCATAACCTAGGTCAACCTATAACACATCAAAACTTCCAAAATTCATATCTTTCTATTCTCACATACTCTCATTGCATCTTATACATCATTGTAAAGCTTGAAATATCTTCTATAACTTTCATGAAGATCACTTCACTCAATTCATACTACATCAATCCGGCGATTTACCTCAAAACACAGCATGCATAAATTTCCACACTTAAGAACATTTTCAAAGTCAAAGTAAAATAACCTTAACTTTGACTGACTATAACTTTCACTTCCGATATCGAAAAATATCAAACTTTATGGTGACGAAAAGCTCTTAACATAAGCTATAAGTTTTATGAAGATTATTTTCTCAAATTTGGCCTAAATCAAAAAGTCAACTATCAAGTCAAACTTTCTATATCCAAAAGTCAACTTTCATAATTCTTCAAATTTTCTCACTTTCTTTCTTTATTTCTTGATTTTCAACTCCTATTTCAATCAACTCATTCGCTTTAAATGTTCATAAACCATACCAATCTACTCAAAACCCGAAGGTATCAAAATCAAAATCGTTCTTTTCTTATCAATTTCCTTTAAGTATAAATGCCTTTATACCTATCCATATACATAATAACACTCATTTCTTTTCAATTATTATTTCTAAATTTCACTTAAAAATCGAGGTCCAACAACACAAGTCCTTAAGATATTTAGCATAGGTTGGAACTCATTTCTCTAAATCAAGCAAGGGAACATTGACTTCAACTTTTCCAAACAGATCAATTATATCCTTCTCATGCTTAATTTCAGTCATATGCTTGCTCATATGAGTTTGGAAAAGGATTGTCTTGAAGATTTACCTCCTTACCTTGGGCTTTATGCTTGCTTGATTCCCCGTGCTCAGCTTTTTCCTTGGAACTCTCTAAAGTAGCTCCTCTGTTCTTTGATGCAGACTTCCTTTCGTTCAATAATGATTCTTCCTTGAAATTTTCAGACTTTTTGATTTTCTCCTTTGCCACAGGCATTTCTTCATCCTCAATCTCCTCATCACATGCTTCTTCTTCTTGATGATCAAATCGCACTTGTTTCCCACTTCGCAAGGCAATTGCATTCAAACTTTTTGGATTCATCACAGTGTAATAAGGAATTGTTCCACTGCTTTTTGCTTGGTTCTTGCTCATGTTGTTGGACAATTTAGTCACATAAGAGTTGATATGTTTTGCCTTTGTCTCTCATTACTCCATTCTCTTTTCTAAGGCATTGAACTGAGCAGCTATTTTGGAGGAATCCTGCTGGATGAGAGGGGCTATTGCTTGAATTAATTGCTGTTAGAATTTCTCTCTTCATTCATCAAAGTCATCATATTCTCTAGCAGTTGATTGGTGTCCTCTTTGGTTGGGACAGTCAAAGCTTGTTGTTAGTTGGGGAATTGGTTAGTGGAAGTACCAACTCTTCCTCCATATTGAAATCTGTTTAAAGCTCTGCCCCCTTCATTCCTCCAACAAAATCTCGAACTGGCCTTCCAACCCTCATTGTAAGTGTTTGAGTAGGGGTCGCATTTCGGATTTGTTCTTTCGGGATACACTGCAGACATCCTCATACTGACCTGGAGAAACACTAGTTATCTGCATTACTGATCCACAAGTATCACAATTGGGTGCAGCAAGATCCACAGAAGATGATGGTCGATGCGCATTCATTTTCTTCAATTCTGTAGTGATAAAAGACAATTGTGAAGTGATTCTATTCTCCAATGAGTCAACCTTAGACTCCAGACTCTCCATTCTTTTTGGTTAGGCTGTTGAAGCTCCCAACTCATGTACCCCTCTGGTATCTCTCACACTATACTGTTGATGATTCAGAGCCATCTTCTTGATCAAATCCCATGCTTCCGAACCTGTAAGATCAATCAAAGAACCTCCTGATGCTACATTCAACATACCCTTATCATGAATTTTCAACCCATCATAAAAGTATTGCACTAGCTTCTCATCAGGTATCTAGTGATGGTGGCATCTAGACAGTAGATCTTGGAAGCAATTACAATACTCATAAAGGGACTCATCATAATCTTGCCAAGCCGAATAAATCTCTTTCCTCATCGATGATGTTGGAAGCTAGAAAATACTTCTCCAATAAAGCTTTCCTCAAACTGACCCAGCTATAGTAGGCATTCGCCACATGCCTTGGGAGGCTCATGTAACACTCCCATGCTTTTCCTTTCCAGGGACAAATGAAAAACCTTCCATAGAACTTGATCTAGTGAAGCTCCCACTGGCTTCATACTCTGAAAGATCATAGACAAGGATTGTAAGTGCATGTAGGGATCCTCTCCTACCAAGCCATGAAATTTAGGAAGAGAATTAATAAGTATTCCTTTCACTTCAAAATGAACATCAAAATTAGGACAAGTAATAGTAAATGGATGATAATTCACATTAGAAGTTGTTGCTTCCCTAATGGTTCTCCATATCTGATTTCCATTGTTCTCTCCAAATCTCTCGTGCTCTCCATTTCCTCAATTATCACCATTTCTAGGTTGGTTACCATGAAAGTTAGGATTTCGTATAAAAGTGGGGTTCTCAGCCATGATCACTCTTTCTCTTGACTCACTCTCACCAGTTGGCCGATTTGACTACTCTTCCACAAGTACCTTACTTCTCTCTTTTCCTTTCCTCTCTTTTCTATTCTTCCTTAGGCATCTCTCAATTTCAGGTTGGAAAGGAACAAGTCTAGCTCTCTGGGGCATGCACATAAACAAGTCAAATGAAAGAAATCGTTACAAAATTTACTCACAGACACACAAAGTCAAATAAAAGGTGAGATGTGAAGGATGTGAGTGTATGGTGTGTAAAAGTATGTATGAAGATGGATATGTATGAAAGATGCTAAGTATGAAAAATCCAACTGTGAAAGTATGCTTTTGTTTATGTTTTCAAAATTTATGCTATGCAAAGAAGAATTTAAAACCTGTACTATAGAAAAGTATGAAATAAAACTATCCAAAATGAAATGTAAAGGAAAAGGTTCCTATCATCAACAACAAACAAAGATGACAATGGCTATCCTAAAGAAAACCAATTGCTAGGTTCCTCGGCAACGGCGCCATTTTGATCAGATCATGTTTTAGTCTTTGGATTACTCCCTTGGAAACTTAATCAAAAATTTAATTCTAAGGATTGCAATATAGAATGCAACTTCGGGTCGTCTCACTTAATCGAAACCTAGTGCAAGTGGTCTAAGCTAGCCTAATTGTCATGAAATGCAAACCAAATTAGTTAAGAGTGGGGTCTTGGATTTTTTGATAAAACTAAGTAAATTGAAATAAATGAAAGAAAAGTATATAAAAAGGTATTATTTGATTTTTTGGAAATGAAAAGTAAAAACTCAAACAATGATCAAATATGATAAAATCCTGTTGAAAACGAGCTTTGGCTATCATAGTTCAAAACAAATCTTTTTGGGTGCAAAAATCACTAAGTTTTCAAATGATAAACCTTAAAGAACTCTTTAAGTCCAAGGTTTTAATGAATGAACTCCATTTCTTAAAACCTAGTTGAATGCATCTTACTATGTGTAATGGGTAAGTTAATGCAAGAGGTCAATTGGGATCAAGCATCATCTCAATATCAATCACAACTAGGTAGATAAAAGAGAATTAAAACAATCACCAAAAAGACATATATGAAACTTCATATATTAAAGCTCAAAGTTCTACATCATCCAATCTATAACACAATGCATTGTTCAATACTTGATTAAACTGTAATCAAGAAAATCCAACTACAAAGCATAAATCCTAACTTAGGAGTTCATAACATTGTAGTTAAATATAAATGAAGTACTCCCTTTTGAAGCCCATTGAACTTAAGCCATCGCTACATCTTTAAGAGGAAATGGTGCTTAGCCAAGCATCACTCCGGGAGCGCTCATAACTATAAACACAATGATAGCACCCATGGCAATAGTAGCAAATGATGAAAGTAATGATGAAACGTGAAGTGGATTGATGGATGACGATCGAGAGTGAGAGAGATGAGATGTGTATCTGTGAGAAGTGTCGGCTCCCTATCTGCAAAGAATGTTTTTGTATAACCTAATTTAGCAAGTTTTTAATCATTGGGTCGGTGGGTCAGGTCAAAACAGTGAGAGATTTTTCCAAATATATTCAAGTTTTTGACATTTTCATCACAGCAAAAAGTAAGTTTGTCGTGGCATACTTTTCTAGAAAGGTTTTGTGATTCTGGATACTTCACCGCGGCGAACTTTTCCTAAAAGCTTAGCCTGGATTCTTCGTGTTTAGCCACGGTGACAGGTCCACTTCACCGCGGTGAACTTTTCCCGAAAGCTCTAGTCTCTTGTTGACTTCAATTCAGCATATTGACTCCCTTCTCCTTGAGGTTTCTACAATCAATAATAGCAATTTGCAGTATCAATTGTTCTTAGAAAAATTAAGAAGTGCAATTAATACAAATTGTGACAATTTTTACTATCAAATTGCATAAAATAAAAGTGTACACTCAAAGGTTAATTTAAGCACAAAATTAAGAATTAGGAGACAAAAAGTATAGTAAAGGCCATGAAAGTGTCGCCAAATTACATAATAAACTTGGGCCCAATCAATGGCCATTAAAAAAGGAACTGTAAGGCCTATCTGGAGTCACTGAAGTAGAAGAAGGCATCAAATGCCCTATCTACTTTAGGTATGTTTGTTATTGATATTAATACTATTTCTAATAATAACATATAGGTATTGGATATTGGTTATAGCTCACACATATGTACTAATATGCAAGACCTCAAGAATAGTAAATACCTCAACAAGGGAGAGTCGGAACTACGTGTGGGCAATAGAGCAAGAGTTGCTACATTAGCTAAAAGGAACTTACGTATTGACACTTCCTAGTGGGCTTGCCACAGAATTGGATGATTATTTTTATGCACCTGCATTGACTACGAATATTGTTTCAATTTCTATTTTTAGTAAAGGTAGTTTCCATTTAAATTTTTGTAACAATGGTTGTTATATTAGTTTGAATGGATTGTTTTACAATATAGGTATAATATGCAATAGAATACACAGATTAGATATATCAAATCCAGTTTTAAATATCAATGATAATAAAGATAAAGCCAAGATAATGTGAAATCATCGAACTTATGGCATTATCACCTTGACCATATAAGTGAGAGACGCCTGACTAAACTACATAAGTGTGGTAGTTTAGGGTCATTTGATTATGAATCATATGACACATGTGAAATTTTCTTGTTAGGCAAGATGACAAAGTTATCCTTTAAGGGGTTGATGAACTACTGTGCTATTGGACTTAATACATTCAAATGTTTGTGGTACAATGTCCATACATGCCAAAGGTGGTTTCAAATATTTCATTAACTTTATCGATGATTATTCAAGATATTGGTATATATATCTTATATGATACAAATTTGAGGCCTTTGAAAAGTTCAAAGAATTCATAAAACAAGTAGAGAAACAACTGGGCAGAAGTACTAAAACACTTCAATTAGATTGAGGTGGTGAATACTTCAGCTAAGAGTTTTTAAATTATCTTAAAGATAATGGGATAGTATCCCATTAGACTTCACCTTACACAGTGTAACACAATGATGTGGTAGAAAGGAGATACCAAACCTTGTTAGACATGGTGAGGTTAATGATAGGCTTAGTAGATCTACCAAAATCCATTTGGGGATATACACTCGAGACTGTTGCTTATGCTTTAAACAGAGTCCCTTCAAGGCCAGTTGATGTTACTTTATATGATATGTGGACTAATAAGAAACCCTATCTTTCTCATATGGAAGTTTGGTATCATCCAACTTATATGAAGAGGATTTGATTAGATAAGCTAGAAGCTAAATCTGACAAGTGTTTGTTTGTAGGATATCCTAAAAAAACAATAGGATATCAGTTTTATAATTTTTGGAACAAAAGATGTTTGTTTCAAAGCATGCTAACTTTTTATAGAAAGAGTTTCTTTTAAAAGAAGGCAGTGGGAGCAAAATTGAATTTATGGAAATTCAAGATGCTAAAACAAGCGTAGATCATCTGTCTGAACCCAAGATTGCTATTTATAATGATGAAACAATCGTTTAGTCTTTTAAAACATAAGAAGTTCATAGGTCAAGTAGGATACATCATGTTCTAAATTGATATGGATTTCTCATAAGTGAACATAATGATGTGTTTCTCATAGAAGACGATGAGTCTACTACTTATGAAGAAGTTTTAAAGATCTTAGAATCTAACAAATGACTTTAAACCAAGAAATTTGAAATGGATTCCATTTTTGAAAACCAATTATGGACTTTGGTTGACCCACCTGAAGGGATAAAACCCATAAGGTCAAAATGGGTTTTCAAGAAGGAAACTGACATGGAGGGTAATGTAGTTACCTATAAAGCTAGGCTTATAGCTAATGTTTATCGTCAAAGACAAGGAGTTGACTATGACAAAACATTTAGCCCAGGATCCCTGCTTAAATCCATTAGGATGCTCTAGGCCATTGTTGCTTATTATGATTATGAGATATGGCAAATGGATATGAAAACAACTTTTCTTAATGGAAACCTAGCTGAGGATGTGTATATGACACAACCTGATGGTTTCATATCTAAAGATGAGAAAAAGGTATGCAAGCTTCAAAAATCTATTTATGGATTGAAGCAAGCATCCAAGAGTTGGAATATCCAATTTAACGAGACAATCAAAGAGTTTAGTTTATCATAAAATTTGTATGAACCTTTTTTGTATAAGAAAGTTAGTAGGAATGTAGTTGAATTCCTTGTGTTGAATGTAGATGACATATTACTAATAGGAAATGATGTCTCAGCTTTACAATCAGTCAATATTTGGTTGTCCAAGAATTTCTCTATGAAAGATTTTGGAGAAGCAACTTATATTTTGGGGATAAGAATCTATAAAGATAGATCTAAAAACTTGCTTGGTCTTTCTTTGTCTACATTCATAGACAAGATGCTAAAGAGGTTTAGCATACAACAATTCAAGAAAGCTTATCTTCCCATGACATATGGGATTATACTTTTAAAATCTATATGTCTAAAGTCACAAGATGAGAGGACTCGCTTGAATTTGATCCCTTATGCTTTGACTATAGGAACAATCATGTATGCTATGTTATGTATGAGACCCGATGTTTCCTATGCTCTAAGTGTTATGAGTAGATACTAGCTGCATTTTGGTGATGGTCATTGGGTGGCTACCAAGTATATTCTTAAGTATTTAAGAAGAACTAAGGATGTATTCTTAGTATATGAAGAAGGAGATCTTATTGTGAGTGGGTATATAGATGCTAGTTTTCAATTCAACAGGGATGAATCTAGATCCCAGTCAAAATATATTTATACATTGGTGGTGGAGTAATTAGTTGAAAGAGTTCTAAATAAGAGACAATTGTAGATTTAACAATCTAAGCAAAGTACATTGTCGCTTCAGAAGGAGTAAAGGAAATAGCTTGGACCAAGAAGTTCATCATGGAACTTGGAGTGGTCCCTAGCATTGTTGATTAAGTACAATTTGTTGTGACAACAATGCTATCATAACGCAAGCAAAGGAACCAAAGTCTTATCAGAAATCCAAACATGTACTCAGGTGATACCATTTGATTATAGAAATCATTGACAAAAATAATGTCAAGATAGAGAGAGTGCCCACTTATTAGAATATTTCTAATCCTTCGACTAAGTCGATTCCTAGAAAGAGATATAATTCTCATGTACTTGCCTATAGTATTAGATATGAAGGCAATTGGATTTAGTGTAAGTGGGAGGTTGTTAGAGAAGTGTTCTAAAGGCAACTAGCTTTAGCATTTATTGTACAAATCTTTACGATTAATAAAATTCCATTTTTGTTAATTTGATGTTCATGTTCTTTATGAATTGAAGCGATCTTAAATCGAACTAATGAGTTCCTTGATACATTACATGGTATGAAGGAAATCATGATGAGATCATGATAATGAGATTCCTATCATGAGGAATTATGTTAGTGTCTAAATTATCCCTAGTCATAGGATTAATGAGATCGAACATTATTAATCTAGACATACTAGCACATGTATACTCGTTGACTAGATCAAGTAGTAGATCTTATACGCTATAATCATTAGTTGGTTAGAGTTAACATGTAGAGGCTTGTTAAGAATAGTAAGTACATTGGATGACCTACCATGAGACAATCATATGGAAAATCTATTCTAGTGTCAGTGATAGTCTCATCATAGCAATGGTGTAAATCTCGTTAGACTTGAGGTGATCAAGGATATCTTAGATGCTAATCTTGCACTTTGACTACATTCCTCATTATCTCTCAGGGGTTGCTCATAGGGTGGTGATTGGGTACAGTTTGAGGTATTCGAAAGTAATTCATAGCAAATAAAGGATTCACCACTCCTAGTAGGAGGAGATGATACCCATGGCCTCTTGTTGGGGTTATCACTCGAGAATCTCTGGCCAGAGTGGAAATGTCATGAAGATAATCTTCAATGACATATCCAATTGAGTAATGAGCTCACTTGGGCTAGATGTGATGTAGTCAATCTATTGGGAGTTGACACTTTAACCATACTTTGAGCCAAGTGCGTATAGAATGATAAAAGGATGAATTACATAGCAACATTATCCATGGAAGGATTTGTAGTCAAATCACTGAATTTTTTATCAATTGGAGTTCGTGATGTGTTACTAGATACTACTTGCGACTTGCTTGAATTAAGTGTTAATTCAAGTGGCCAACATAATCAGGAACCTAATATGTCACACGCATTGAAGATGTGAAGAATAAGTAAAATGTTTTTAGATAGGGATCTAAGATATGGGAGATGCATTACTAAGCTATAAAACTAGGGTCGTTTAGGGTCATTTGAATGGGAATCATATGATACATGTGAATCTTGCTTATTAGGTACGATGACAACATTACCATTTAATAAGTAAGATGACTAAATTACTCTTTAATATGCAAGATGACAAAATTACCTAATAAAAAAGGGGTGAAGACGTTGATATGATTGTAGTTATGATTCAAAGAAGTTGAGTGATATGTATAAAGTAAATGTGAATGAGAATTAGATATTATGAGATCTTATGATGTTAGAAAAGAAATGATGAGAAATTGAGTTATGATATTAGAATAACCAAGTGTTCTTGAGGTGTAAGCCTAAGAACAACCTAAACACATACAAAGGATAAGGATTGAATGGTGAACTTAGATTGATCATGTACAAATAAAGTATAAACCTAAGTTCAATTAGACATATATGAATTATAAAATGAGAATGAGCATAAGATTTGAATTTAGATAATAAACCCAGGATTGTCATTGAGCATGCACTATACACAACACATATCCATATGTATGTGATTGAGTATTCATAAGATTGTGCAATTAATAATGTGTGTGCAATATATGTTTTGTATAATGATGAAACAGGATAGAATGTCCACATCCAAACATTTTCAGATCATGGAAGCTAATGCTAATCGAGAGCATACTATAAGTCGACCTAAATGGTCTTACATTAATGGTTGTTCTATTTGAATTCTGTATTGAATGATTATGTGAATGTGATTGCACTAATTTCAGACATTGAATTTCTAAGGCGCTTGATCCATGAATAATATTGGAAGTGCTAATTTAATGTGAATTAGACTGACTATATGATACTCAACTTGATTTTTGAATGCCGAACCAAGTTTCGAAGAAAAATGTGAATATGCATGTGAATGAAATAAGTGATTCTCAACTTAAATGAATGCCAAAACAAGGTCCAATAACATGTGTAAAGTGAAATAAAATGACTAATTGATCTTATGTGATTGAAGCATTTCATTACAGGAATGCATGATAACGTAAGACTATTGTGATTAGAGTAGCCACCGAAAAGGAGCTTAAAGCTTATAAAGTGAAAAAGAGCTTAAAGTTTAGAATGTGATTAATAACCAAACGCTCACTAAGTATAATGAGACTGATATCCCTAACGGTTATGGGATAACTATCAATAAGTATGCTATCTACAATGGATACGGGATAATTGTAGGCATTCAATCACAACAATAACAATCAAAAGTGAGTCTCACGAGCATTGCATATATATTTAGTATGTATATTTTGAATGATTGAAATATATTGTTAAATTGTTTTGAATGAGAATGTGAAAATTATGAACAAAGTGTTAAGTGATGATACACGATGACAAATGAAATGATATGAATTGTGTGATTTTATGTGTTGAATGATTTGAGGGAATCATCGAGGATGGCCCACTCATTGAGTTTGCAAAAGTCAGAAAAAATGGCAACATTATTTTTTAGGCTCAGAGGAGTTACCTCATTAGATAAACAGGAGTCTAACCACTGCATTCAATATTTGTATCAAAATGTGTATTAAAAAATACTTTACGTTGTATATATGAATAATTTTGTAATGTAATGACATTATGACTAAAATGTTTGTATTTGAAATGGGCCCAAGTGACTAGTGAAATTATGATGAATTGTATAATAATTGTAACTCTTGTGATTGAAAATGTTTATGAATAAAACGAGCCAAAATTGATTATTGATTTTCTACATATGCGTACATTGTTTTGGAGATTTTGTAATGAGTTCAATTGTTGACTGTTCTAGCATGCCACCCTCATAGAGTATGTTCTTGAATACTATCGGTATGTTTGAGGATATGCCCTATGAGAGTGGGGCACTATAATGTTGATATAAGGTAGATGTTATCTTGGAAGGTTCACTCATTATAGTTCAATGTATTATTATCATCTTTATAGGTGATCTCTTTAGATTTGGATATGCTTAATGTTGATTATGGTATCAAAACTTGAATTTGAGCTAAGAAACATTGTTTTTGCATTCATCTTAGTTGATATATATAATTGTGAGTGAATGTTAGTTTTTGCACTTGATAGTTTGTTGAGTGTTATTTTTGTTTCACTAGTTTTAATGGCTTTTATGCTACATGACCCAAATACATCTCACCTTACCCTTGCCCACATTACAACCCTAAAAAGTCCTTTTATTCATGATTTTCCATGTGATCTTTAATGGTGAAGAAATGAAATGATATGTAGAGTTGTAGATTGTCATAATTATGAAAGATATTGAGTGTACCCATGGATAGATTTTAATTAAACACATTTCTGAGTCTGCAATTAGATTGCTCAATTCATAAGTTATTCGATGTTCATTGATCATGAGTAAAAGCTCAGAATGGTAAGTTATTGCTATGTTTTTGAAATTCATTCATCTTTGTTGATGATTATGTATTCTTGGAACATATGAGAAATGAGTCAATGATGTTTTACATGAGGACAGCCAAAAGCCAAAAGAGAAACTAAGTGAGTTGTTCCATGCTTTTTCCCGATCTCTCAAAGTGAAAGAAAATAGTTACAACCTTACGACATCATTAGACATCCCATTAAACCGAAAGGTTTCACATATCTCTAAAAATTTAGCAAGATGGGTGTTGGGATATTCATTAGACAACCCATAAAACTACATACTACTATGAAGAATGTTGAGGAGTGTCGGTTTGATCTCAAGATTGTTAGCTTGAATTGCTAGCCTCACAACTCCTTGAGGACTGAATCTTGGCATCATAAAGTCTATCAATGTCCTTTCACCACCTCTTTGTTCTCCTTCTTCCACCATATTTCTTTATGCAATGTCTTGGCACTTCGCTCTTCTCAACTCTCGTTTGTGTCTTGTGATATCTACTAACTCTTCGTAATGAAATTTAGAAGCCCTCCACATGTTGGACCCCGATTCTGGAGCCCAACTTTGGAATCATAAAATGTGAGAGTATTTCCCTGTAGGGTTATTTCAATGAAATCTCCTTAACCATCATTAGTTCATCTTCATGCTCTGATACCATAAGTTGTTAGGTACCCTGCCCTCGCGAGACACACGCCCGACATCCTAGGTGACATCTGGACATGCCTCCTATAAGGGGGAAAGCTCACACCAATTAGAAACCAAAAATCAAAAAGGATTCTTCAAAAGAATTATAGGTCTATGCCTCTAGTTTATTTTGAAGAAAGAACCATCTCATTCGGAGCTCTATAAGTCAAGATGTGATTAAAATACTGAAGTATGTTCATAACCAATTCATGCTCTTCCAACCGATTCCCTCACTTTTTCTCCATCAATCTTTTCCAAATTAACACCTAAGGCTATAAATTTTTGAGAGATAGAGGAAAGTGTTAGAAATCTATTGGTTAAAGAATTACTTGAATTGGAGTTCAGATGACGAAGTTATAGCTAAATGAATCAAATACGTTCAGAGCTAGAAAACCCTTCGAGTGACAAAACATTGGTGCAGTTATGAGGTGCGATCACACCTTTCCTTGTCATGATCACACCCAAGGCTACTACCACGGTGTGATCGAACCTTTCATTGTCCCGATCACACCCAAGGTTACTCCCAGGGTGCGGGATCGTACCCTATTTCCTTGTGATCATGACCGAGGCTTTTATACATCGTATACAGCATCCTTAACTTATAATGATCATATCTCTCTACTCCAATGTCCAAAAATTTCATCCTTTATGTCATTGTAAATCTAGAAGGATAAGCTACGACTTTCAAGAGGAAAACTTTGTCTAATTCAATCTAGATCAATATATTTTTCCCCTGAAGTCAAAACATAAATTTTACCCTAATGAAAGACTTGAAAATGCAATACAAATTCACTCCCTCTAACGTAACATCATTTCATAATAATTCAACTACCAATATTACTTCCTCATACTCTCTAATCTCTACTCATTTCATTCATTACTTACAACTAATTCTCATTCTTCACAATTTCCTATCTTTCTTTTTCCATAGCACATCTCAATTATATATAACAACACTTCGTATTCAAAAATTTATCATCTCAAATCGATAACTTCCTTAAGTATACCTAATTTCCGCTCGACCTCATCCATACACAAAACTCATGTTTCATTAACCTCAAAAGAAAAGAGTTTCACAAAGCTTTAATGAGCATTCCAAGGCACACTACATCATAACCCAAAAATATACAAACTTTATATGAACGAGTAATCCTAAAAAAAGACTAAAACCTTGTGTTTTTCGTAAACTAACTTAAAATACAAAACTATGCAAGTTTGGAGCGATGCCTTGACTCTCGATCACTCGATCTCTTGCTCATAACCTGGAGATAAGGAGGAATGAAGGTGAGTTTAAAAGCTCGTGGGTAACAATTTATAAAGGAGAATAAGAAAAATCATTGAAATGTTCATTTGTTATAAAAAATTCATATTGAATTCATGAAATGTATAGTTCTCCAATTTTCAAACAAATTCACAATTCTAGCTCAAAAGTTATAATTAAAACATCATCACATAAACATAGCATATACATCTAACCATCAAAGCATAACACTCAATGATGCACCATTCTTGACAATTCAAAGATGCAATGAACAACAAATGGCTTGAGGGTTCCATAAAACGAAATAGAGAAATAGAAGTTTACACCATGAACGAAATGAGTTTATTTTTTGGAGCTCATATGGCACAAATGGGCAGCTGGGAGAACGGTCTTGTCAACATACACGTGACAAAAAAAATGGTTCCACTCTTGCCCAAACAAAAGCACATATTCATGCTCAAATCATTTCATCATATGCTCATACTCTCATGTTCTTTTCAATTATACAAAATTCCATGATATTTTTCAAGGCATAACATAAAATGTTTCAATGCATTTCCATTCTCATTTTGCAATTCATCAACAAAATTCATATACCAAACATATAAAGATTTCTCAAATTATACAAATAGTAATCATACAACATTTATAAAACAATTGAAGTCATTTAATTCTCTTGCTTTTGAAAAAATAGTCATGGCTCATTAATTTAGTTATAAACATGTGACCCACCTTGAATTCCTTACTTAAAGACTTATTCAAAAATGCCTCTCCTCATGCTTCTCTTGCATCTCTTGTTTTTCTTAACATTGAAAAAATTCCCAACTCAATAGGAATTCCAATTTGAGTACCCAAACAAGCATATGTATAAAATTGATCCTAGAAAGCTTAAACCCATTCGTTTCCTAAGCTTCTTGAGCTAAAACCTTTCTAAAAATCCAAAAGATTAAGTAAGACCTTACCTTGAATCTTCACCAAACGATGAGTTTCTTAGCTCTAAAGAGAGGTCTTCTCTTCCGCTTTCTTTTTCTCTTCTTGAACAACCTCAAAATCTCTCTAGAAAACTTAGAAAAGATAAACCCTAGCTTGTTTTCTCTTCTTTTCTCTCCTTTCTCCTCTTATCTTTGTATTTTCTCTCTTCTCCTCTCTCAGTCACGTTCTTCTCTTCTTCAAATGTAAGATAAACATTTCTTCTTCCATTTGTACCCTTAATGAGTCTAAAATGTCCATTTTGCCCTTCATTCATGCCTTGTGGCTCTTTATCCTTAAGTGACATGCCAAAAATGCCCTTAAACATTCTCACTACTATATTTCAACAATCCAAATGAAATAAATCCTACTAATATAGATATAACAATTAAACTCCCAAATACAAATCTATCAAAACCCCATAATTCATTCAAATCATGCTTAACTAAAAAAAAAATTCAGGGCTCAACATTTCACCGCTTCTTAAAAGAATTTTGTTGTCGAAATTCTTATTTAACGGATCAAGAGGTAGGGGTATGTTTCCTTTTATGTCCCTCCATTTCCCATTTAACTTCATCACTCAGATAATTTCTTTGAAATGACCATAGTTAATGGATTCAATCAATCCTTCAATGACTTATTCAGATATCACACTATCTTAACTATTTCCTCAATATATTTCTGATTATTCACTTTTTTTCTTTTTTTTCACTGAATTGATGACACCAATATCAAATCACATTAATATTTCATAACATTCTCATATAACACACATTATGAATCTAAGACATTTTTGTTAGTACTTTAAACTCATATGTTAATGGTCCTATGCTCTCAATAACTTTAAGTGGATGAATACAATTTGAGCTTAATTTATCATTTTTCCTAACTGAGTACACCTTGTCATGGCAATACTTTCAAAAACAATTCATCTTCCGCTTGATATTTCACATTTCTCTAGTGTTAATACACTTAACTCTTATATTTATCTCATTATATTCCATACCCTTGGAATTGATCCACCTAACTCATTTATCTCTCTTGAATCATTTAATTTCTAATACAGATCAATTTTACTTATCAATAACATCTCCAATCCATTCTGGCCTTCAGCTATTTTAGGCCTTATTCATTCAAGTATAAAGGCAGACAACTCTTTCTGTTATATAATGCCACATACGGTATTCTAACGATAATAAGTGTTATGTTTAAATTCAATTAAGACTATACATTGACCTCATGTTTTTATAAACTCCAAAATATAAGCTTTAAGCATACCACCAATAGTGAAGACCATTGGCAACTCATACATGCAGTCACTTGCTTCCACATCCTTAGCTATTAAATGCTATTTAGGCGTATTCCTATTAGGGATTATATCTTAGGTTTTTACCTATGCTTTCTTTAATCATATCTTTGCTCAATCATCTTTATCAGGTACACATTCTTCTTATTTCAATCACAAAATATCCTTTTCCAATACCAACTTAAAATTTGGATTCATTTTCGATTCCTCAATAAGGTTCATAATTTCTGAATCCTCAGTTTGGGTTTTGCTAATCTTTTCATGTGAAATTGGTATTAAATTTAATAGATAATAGTACTTTGATTTACCCAAATTTTAACTCAACATTCTATACTCTTCATAGCACTAGATCTAAGAATCCAATCTCATAGTTGGATACTTTACATCAAACAAAATGCATACATTCTTAGTAGCATATTCTAGCCCTTATGCTTGAGTCTCCGCTAGGGATATGACTAGAATATTCACTTTTGATTCATTACATATTCATTTATGATTTTCTCTTCCATTGTTCACTCCTAAAATAAACTATCTGATCTGCTTAACCTAATTTGGTGAAATTCCTCTTCGAAAGAAGATTACTTGGTACTATCATCAATACTGTTCATGTAATCCTTATCAATCAACTATCTTTATCATTGCTTATCAACCATTATTAGTACCTCAAGAAGATCAATTTCTATCATTTCCTACATGATCATAATGTTTTAGTTGCCAAAACTCAATAAAGTAGTAAACATAATTACTATCGCATATGCTTAGGTGGGTATCATCAAAGTCATCCCATTTTGTCCACAGATTTATCTCCAACAATTCACCAATTTGTATCTTACACAAATGATACTTTGATCTCCATTGATCCTGGACAATATTTCTCTCTTTATCCTTGCCCATGATCGAGGTATCCTTGCATTAACACATACTAACATCAAATCTACTCCAATTTTTCTAAAATTTACCTCTTTAAGTATTACATTATGTCATAATGATTCAACTACCATATTAGGTGCATTAACTTTTCTCATTTGATTCATCATCTTTTTTTCTATCTCATCTTCCTATTGCCATTTATTTCATCTCCCATACACATATTCTCAATTAGTTCAAAATTATAGATGTATAAATATCATGAAATTCTGATCTCAATTCTACTAATCTATTCTTATGGTAGGTCGTAACTCTTGTCACATTAATCAAACAACCACTTTGGTTCCAATTTCATCTTCTTAAGATCATAAATATTTATGTTTTCATTACATTCTACTTATACACTTTAATCGCATCATTTCTACTTGTCTCCCTATTGTTGGATTGGAAAAAAAAAGCATGTTATATTTGGGGAAACGGTAGATTTCAAAAATTTTATGAAATTATTTTTCCAGCGGAAGCAACAAATCCAAATCATCATGCTAATCCATACACGATATAGTATAAGGATAATAGAAACATAAACAAGATGAGGAGTATTACGGACTCCTTTGCTACAGCTTTAAATCCTCGCTGCGCTATCCTCTCCTTCTTCTTGTATCAAAATCGTTTGCCTTTGAATCTTTTCCTTTAGCAATCTAACTTCTCCTTGTTGTTGTATCCTCAACCAATTTGATTTACCACTTATTCTTCAAGGACAACTAGGTTAACAAAATCCTTTGGTGGGAAAGGAGAAGAAATGTTCGGAGGAGATTTTCTTAGAAGACAATAAACCAAAAACAAAACTCTTTCACTTGGTAATTTCGGTTAACCCTTGCATGAAAGGAGAAAGTGACTAAAAAATTGCCAGAAGACTTTCTTACACTATCAAATTCGGTTATGCATGGAATGGAAGAAGAGAGAGGCATCCAATGCATCACTTCTT
>JANZLD010000237.1:36514061-36524497 GCA_026413575.1 Erythroxylum carthagenense | reverse complement strand
ATAATTAATAGGATATAATATTTTATTAAAATGTATGTTAAGACTTGTAGTTAAAAATATTGGCTACATTTTCAAAAACATATCTAAAACTTTTTAATTACGTTTTTAAAAATATAGCTAAAAACAATTAGCTACGTTATTGAAAAAAGTAGCTAATAATTTTTAGCTACGAAACTTAAACGTAGCCAAAATGTATTGGTGACGTTTTAAGAAAACGTCGCTAATAGTTTTTCGCTACTAAACTAAAGCGTAGGCAAAATTTATTAGCGACGATAAGGGAAAAACATCGCGTATATCTTTCAACTACAGGGATTTGTTAACGAATATAAATTGTCACTAATAACTATTAGTGACGATTTTGAGACATTTAGTAACAAATTTTTTCGTAGCCAAATGTTATTTTTGTTGTAGTGATATATATTAACATCTTTATTAACAACCATATAATTTATTAATATAATAATATTCGATCATAATATATAATTGGATTCAATTTCCTGATTGGATGAGAGGCAAACATCTGCGAAAGTTAGGGATGACAATAGGCTAGCTCATGGACTAGATTTAGGTGTTTTCAGTGAATCAGCTCATAGGTCAAATCTAGGCTCAGATAGACCCAAAAGTCAACTATTTTAAGCAAAATGACATTATTTTACTTAAAAGAGTTAGATTTTAGGTAGATTTGAGCCTGAGCAACCTAAGCCTATATTCAATTAAAAAAAGGTAATATTTTACACTTTCAATTTTTAAAAAAATTGACAAGGGCAGCCCATGGATCAGTCTATTGTCATTTCTAGCAAAAAGATCTCTTGGATTTATCCATAGTTTGATTATTCCTTATTTCATTTTTAAAAAAATCCTATTCCTTTCGACCGAATCAAAAGAATGATTTAGAATTCAAAAATAGGATTTTGCAAGTAATTAGATTAGAATGGATTGGCATTTATCTAAAAGTATATACTAAAAAATTAAAAAAAGATAATTATTGTTAGTAAATTCTCTTGGTGTGTTGTAATATGATATTAGTGTTCAGTTGATGCCACTATTTTTAGTAATATTTATTACTGTTGACACTTTAAAGAAGTTGTTATTATGATCATTTAGTATTTTAATAAGTATGTTGGCTTATAGATTGAAACACTTATGTATTGGTGTTAATTTTACTAATAATAATATGTTTTTAAAACATACATATCTATAAATTGCCGATGAGGGCTATTCCTAGTATTTCAAAAGTTTGGAAGAAAGTTTCATAGTTGAACTTTCCTAATTCCTCAGTGAATAATGCCTAGTCGTATATTAGCCATTTGTCATTCCTATATTAGTTTCTTGGAGTATCAGTATTCTCTTTAAATGCACAAATCACATTGCTCTAACGCCACCGCCAATAGCTGTTAATCATTCCATTCTTTCGTGGGCAACATATACGAAGAAGCAATAAAATATTTTTGACAATTTCCTTATGTATTGCCCTACTTGGTTAAAAAAAAATCAAACATAGGGTAAAATTATATTTAGCCTGATATTATACGGTTAAATATTAGCTTGACAAAGGGGAAAAAGGAAAAAAAGAAAAACTCCAATATGCTTGGTTGAATTGTATATTCATATTCAATGGCTTCCTACCCTTAAAGTGTCACTGCCAAGTAACACGTTCGTATTCAATGACCTGCTTCTTTTTAGGTTTTGTGCAAGCAATCAAAGAGTTCGACATTTTTTTTAATAGATACCGCTGGCTCACAACTTGGCACATTCTGTTACAACTTACTTAAAATATGTAAGCTCGCATAGAAATTGACCTAACCTCACATCAAATTGATTATCAACGAGTTTTATGAATTGCTCCTTCTCTGAGGCGGACAGACAGCTACTGATCTTACTTAACAACTGTTAATGATGTTTAAAAGATGTCTAATCAACAAGAACTTGATCCAGATCATATTTTGTCTTTCTAGATCCCAATTCACTTGTACGTACGTACAAATGATTCAGTTTAGTCTTGTTCAGGCAACTAGTTAAATTAGGAGAACAGAAGCAAACCATTTTAGGCACAAAAAGCTGATTGGAGAGGGTCCAGATCTTCTGTCCAATATTATGGTGTTTTATTGTGTCCAATGAATCTCAGCCGTTTATTTATGTGAATTTTGTGTAGGTCTCGCGTGGACCCTGCGTAGATCCCACAAAATAAATGGTTGAGATTTTATAGATAAAATAAGACAGAGTAATATTGGACAAAAAATCTGTTCAGGATTGGAGAGAGCTTTAGGTCGGCCGTGTTACCATTTGACAATTGATTGGACCAAAAACTCCGGTATTTTTAATAATTATGTGTTGATGGGCACAAGTTGGTAATGAATCTTGAGAGTTGATTTTTTGAGGGATGGTCTGTAGGGCAATGGGTCGAGTGGGTAGACCATGGACGTTTTGTGTTGCCCATTGGGTGTGGATTGAGAAAGCCAAGTAACTGAGAAAGCCAAGAAAAGAACAAAAATAGCTAAATTATAACACATTCCCAAAAGCTATTAGTTATCTTAGGAGGAAAAGGACAAGAGCAGGAAGTGCAGTTGCCTACTAACTTTCTTTATGCTTTTATTCTATACTTGTCACCCAGAGCAAAGGAAAATGAATCAATGAATGAAACCTAAGCCATACCCTTTTCTCTCTCTCTAGTGTGCAACACATTCCCTCTTGTTGAGAAAGAACAAAAGCCATTGACAAAGACAAAAAGAAAAAAGATACCCATCATGCACTTGCCATGAATCACAGTCTTTTCTGAAACCACAAATTATTTTCACCACCAACGGAAGTTCATATGTAACAATTAAATTGCTTTTGATCCAAACGATGGACAAAAAGAATAGAAAGAATTTTATAATTCTTAAATTGATTGTACAAAGAAAAAAAAAAAAGAACAAATATAGGTACATCAATGTCAAGTTCAGTGTGAAAGAAATGTCAGTATTCTCCCTGTAAGAAAAACATGGAAAAAAAAAAGGTTAACCTTTTTCAGTAATGACAATCCACCAGAGCCGGGGTGGAGAGGACAAGAGGTGTGTTATCTTGCTGTTGCTGTTTCTGTTTCTGTTTCTGTTGTTGCTTGGAAGCAAAGCAGGAGAATCTATCATCTTCTGGGGCTGGAAGGTTTAGATCCAAACCAAAGGAAAATAGGTTTCTTGCTTTCTTAGGCTCCTCGTGATATTCTATAGTCATCGGTGTTAATGACAAGTTTGTGGTGCTATTCCCCATAGGGGCTCTATGCCTTCTCATGTGCCCACCTAAAGCTTGCCCTGATGTAAACTCCGCCCCGCAAATAGAACACTCGTGAACCCTGCCCTTGTTGAGGAGATTGCTGCACGTACCTCTATTGTTGTTATCGTCAATCAGTTGCAGTGAAAGAGATGAAATGTTCTTATAGTTTCCATCTTCTTCATCGGACGACAAAGCCATGTGCTTTTTCTCATCGTTGTTGAAAGTTGTGGTCTTTGGCTTCTTATGACTAGCCCTGTGACCACCCAATGCTTGGAAAGAGGGAAATGTCCGGTTACAAGTCTTGCACTCATAAACATAGTACCCGACCTTGCCAGAAGCTGTGGAAGTTTCTAAGAATTTCCTACTACTGAATTTGTTGGTGTTATTGTTGTTGCTGACGACGACGTTAGCGTGGTTGTTGTAGTGAACTCCGGTGGCGTCGTTGTCTGGTTTTGGTGAGTCTCTTGAATGGCCTTGAGCTAAGAGGATAAGGCAATTGGCCATGTCCTCATCTTCTGTGTTATCTGATGGCAATTCAATGTTATTGGAACTGGCTGGAGATGAACAAGAATTGTTGTTATTGGCATATTCATGATCGCCAATTATGAATCTTCCATCTCCACCGGAGGAATTAGTTGTTAAGGCAAAAGGGATCGGAGACTGAACCTTTTGGCGTTTGGTTCTCTTGCCTTTAGCTACGTGGGCGATGACTTCCTCTGGAGCTTCCATTAATCTCCACAACCTGATAAGAAAAAGCTGAGAGATGGAGAGAGAGAGAGAGAGAGAGAGAGAGGATTAAAGGGGAGAAGACGAAGCAGAGGAAAGAGTAGGCATGCGTACGTCTATAAATATAGTGAAGGATTAAAGGGTATAAAAAGGAGGTGAAAGAGAGAGAGTGAAACTATGGTGACAGTTTGTTTGTTTTTTTTTTGGGGAGAAGTCAAAAAAGACACAGAGAGTAGTTTTAACTGTAAATTGTAGTGTTCAAAAAGATATGTACATTTGTTTTGGGTTGCAACGTTGTGTAAGCAGTTAAAGAGTTATAAATAGGGAAATTAAGAGCAAAGAGATAGGGAGAAGAAGCAAATAGGAGCAATGAACACCAAAAACAAGCAATATTTGTAACTGAAAAAACGATAAATATAGAGAGGAAAAAAGAGAAGTTGGGCGGTAGAGGTAGAAGGGAGTCTAAATCCAAGTCCGTTTCACACTCTCTTTCTCACACTTTGCCAACTTACTTCACCATCCAATTCTCTTGAAGAAAACACAATAATAATAATAATAAAACAAACCCATTCCTTCCTCACCATTGCTTGTTTGCACGATATTAGCTCCCCACCAACCCCTTTTATCATCTTCTTATAGGGTATGTTTGGAGCTACTGTGTTATTCTTAAAAGAGTTTTCAGTGTGTCATGACCTCAAAGATAATTAAGAGAGTGTAGCCAGGTGATTGAATGGAAGAGTTTTACGCTTGGTTAGTTTGCTACTGCTTTTGTTTCAAGGCAAGACACCAGTACGTATTATGTTCGTATGTTACAATAATATTTAAGAAAAAAAGCAGGAAGTATCCCTGTTAGAGAGAGGAAGATTCCCATTACTTAGGCACAACGAGAGAGATGATTGGAGTGCAAGCCTGTAAGTCTGTAAACCCACGGAATCTGCGGCTCACTTCCTCTTTTCTGTATACAGACAAGACAGACAGGCAGAACGTCTTTACCCATCCTTTCATCCCAAGTAAGAGCTTCAAGAATACTTCTTTTTTTATATAAAATGGGGTATTAAGTGTAAGATTCTAAGAAGGCTCCTTACGAAGAAGGAAGTGTCACAAGAATGTCAGTTACCCGGACGTAGCACTAGAGTCAATGGCAGAAAGTTGGAGCGCCATGCTTCTGCTTTGATGACTCACTCAACTTCGATTAATTAAAACATGAAGCACATAAGATATTGGATAAGTATCTCTGTGGAAGTTACACGATCCATTATTAAGCTTTCATAATTTGTCTCTAATCATTCAGTTCATGTGCTGTTGACCCTTAATTAATCTTTTTTTTTTCTTTGGGGTTAGCTATATATGTCCCCGCCCTCGTTCTATATTAAGTATTTACTTTCTTTATCCTATCAGGCCACTTCTTGCGTAGGCCAATAATCATCTATAAGAAAAGGGCTATTTGGATTATCTCTGCAAATGCTAATCATCGGCTTCACTTAATTCCAGAGTACGAGGCTTCCACTTAGCATACGGTTCGATTTTTGGCAGTTGCCAGATCAATGCCAGGGTTTGAAGAAAACCTTACAAGAACAATGGGGAAAAAAAAAGAGCAAGTGGTACTTGAAATTTAACATAGGAACTTGGATTGCATGTAGTGAGGAATTGATAAAATTGCACACAATTGGTATGTTTTGTTCATTGATCTTGCACTTTGAGACATTATTATTACTGAATAGGATGTAATATGGACAGATTAAGGAAGGCAAGTTCTTGGCGTGAAGGAGTATGATTGATGGGGTTGTGTGCGGCACGTAAGAAGGTGCAAGAGACCAACTGTAAGAAACTATTATTCAGGCAAGCAAAGTATCTCTTAATCATGGCTTCTTCTCTGATAACCACATACTTAACTGTCTCTCATGTATATACCACAATTGCACTATTATACTATAGCTTAGACGTGTATTTTTATTAATTTGATATATCCTTGTACACAAAGTGTGGACACAGAAATAGCTAACTTGGACGAGACTGCTAGGTGGCAAGCAGGAGCAAATATGTCATATGCCAGTGAATTAATTTTATATATTATGTGCTACACAAGTCATAAATAAGAACCTAAGAAAAGAGAGAATAGAGCGAGAGTAGCTTCTGAGCCACTCAATGGAACATGTTAGTTGCAAATAAAAAAATGTGACAGTCGACCCCTGGCCCTGGAACGCTTCCCACGAGCTAGATGGGGTATTAGTCATGCAGTTTTGATAAAAGTCTTCCCAGTGATATCATATCGTATGAGATCCAATCTTCCATAGGACTCTCCCGTCACGACACAAGTAATTGTGGAACACGTTACGAATTTATGGAAAAAGATAACTACATACCCAAAACAAAGCTATGCCTCAACTTAGAGCCACGTCATCTCAACTAGATGAAATCCTGTGTCCAATATTATCATGTCTTATTCTGTCCCATAAAATTTTAGCTATTTATTTCGTAGGACCTACGTAGGATCTATGCGAGACCCACACAAAACTTACATAAATAAATGACTGAAATTTATTGAACAAAATAAAACTGAGTAATATTATACCGGATATCTAGACTTAATACGCTTAAACCAACGCATTCTGGTAACTCGTACTATAATTCATGGGCTTCGTCACCAAACTGAGGCGGACTTTGGGATCAACTTATAGAAATAGAGACCTCTCTGGACGGCAATATCTATAGACGTCTCCACTTCAGTTGGAGTCATTTCCTCTCTACTTAGGTGTGTTAAATTACTTCCAATCTAACAATGACTCCCAATTTGGAATCCTTTTCATAACCTTTCAACGAGCCCAATTATCAAAAAACGAAAATACTATGTGTTTACTGTAAATGAACGACATCTATTGAGTGACCTAGGTCCTTTGTCAGAATTCATTGCCATGTCAATGTGAAATTGGTGCTGATTACAAGATGTTGTCTCCCTGCCAGGCTGAGTACTGTCTATGAAATTCACATAACATCACGATTAACACGGTTTGCCTTTCAATTTTTACGATAAAAAGAAATAAATCAAGAATTCTGTTAAGCTTTCTCGAGTTTAGATTTCTCAATTTTTAGGATTAAAAATTTCCAAAGACTATCACCGTTTACTTTATTGAGTCGGCTTCATTTTAAGATTTCAGTCATGATTTTCACTTTTGGAGATTTCTGTTTTTTAATTGTACATGTTATTCTTAGGATTCAACAATAATAAATACATGGTTTAGGAAGTAGGGATATCAACGGGCTGGCAGCCTCTGGTCCGGGTGAGCCGGCCCGCCCAACCTTATATACTTTTTATAAAAAATGAAAAGCATTGTAGTTGTTTTTGACATTTTGGTTGAATCATGGGTCGGCCTGGGCTTTGCTGGTGGCCCAATTGGGTCAAACAATTTTGATTTGTGACCTGCTCGTGACCTGATCAATCCGAATCAAAATCGTGCTAAGTTGAGTCAAAATTGACATTCTTATTAGAAAGGTTCAAAAGTAAACAGTTTTATTTATAGTCAGTAGAAATGTTTCTTATAGATCCACTTATTTTTTTTTAAAACAATTAAAAATGCATAAACAAATAACTTCATAAATAATAAAATAAATAAAAATGACCAAATAAATACCAATAAAGTAAGTAAGTAAATAAATTATTGAGAAAGAAAACAAATAAGTAAATAAAAAAACAAGCAATTGAAAAATAAACGAAATATAAAATAAAATAAAGAAAAATAATAATTAAATAAGCAAGTTCGACAAAAAAGAATTAATGCTAATAAAAGCTACAAGAAACGAAATAAAAGGCTTGAAAGGCTTATGAAAAGAGAAGGACCGCTTTACGTAGGGTCATCTACCCATATTATGATTCGTCAAAGTTTCCTATTAAAGGCTAAGTCTTTAGTGAGCTTTAAAAATGTCATATCATTTTTTATTACCTCCTTCAAATTCTTCATAGGTTTTCATGTTCTTCTTTTACCGTCCCTAAGTGCAATCATCTTGCATTTTCTCATTAGAACAATATGATATCTTTTCTTAACATATCTGAACTATCTCTCTCTTGTCTCATTTAATTTACTATCAATATTAGCCACCGATAACTTGTCATAATATATTCTTAATCTTATCACTTCTTGTAAAGTTGCACATCTAACAGAACATTCTCATCTACGTCATCATTAATTTATGACTATATACATGTTTAACGGATCAATACTATGCCCCATAGAGTATGATCGAGAATTTACCTTTTAACTTGAGTAGTATCTTCTTGTTGTTTAAAACTCGTGAGGCATCCCTCTATTTAAGCTACCCTAATTTGATACGGTGTATTATGTCGTCCTTTATCTTGTCACTACTTTAGATGATAGATCCAAGTTACTTAAAAAAAATCTTTCTATAGTATAACTTTTGTTCCAATCTTGATTTCTACATCAAATGCAACCATACGACCCAAAAACTTACATTCTAAGTACTTGGTTTTAATTTTACTCAATTTAAAACACTTTAACTATAGTATATCCTTCCAAAGTTTTAGTTTAACATTAATACTCTTATTTTGTTTTATCTATAAAAACAATATCATTAGCAAACAATATACACTAAGATAAAATCCTTTAAATATTTTTAGTAAGCTCATCAATAACTACTACAAATAGGAAGAGGCCTAACGATCCCTGGTACAGTCCAATATTAATAGAAAAATACTTTGTATCTCCTCTCATCCTTACTCTAGTCTTAACACCTTTGTGCATATCCTTAATAACTTGTATGTAGGCAATAGGAACTCTTTTAGCTTTTAAATACTTCCACGTGACTTTCTTAGGTATCTTGCTATAAATCTTTTTTAAATCAATAAAAACTATACACAAGTCCTTTTACCTGTCTATATAATATCCATTAAATGGCTAATGAAATGTACGCCTTCTATTTTAAACCTTCCTATTATAAAACCAAATTGGTTCTCTAAGATAGGTACATCATTTCTTACTTTTTTCTCAATTGTCTTCTCTCATAACTTCACAATGTGACTTAGTAATTTGATATCTTTATAGTTATTATAGCTTTGAATATCCCCTTTAACAGAGGAATTAGTGAACTAAATCTCCACTTATTTGACATTTTTGTGGATTTAAGAATCACATTAAAAAACTTACTTAAACAAATAAGGCTCTCCTCTTATAAGCTCTGTCACACCTTTATGGACAACTCATTAGGTCTTATTAGCTTTCCACTCTTCATCTTCCTCATAACTTTTCTAATTTCTTTTCTTGTAATACATCGGTAATAGTACAATTATGGTCCTGCTCATAAGTGCTAATATCACCTAAGAAAATATTATCTATGCCTTCATTAAAAAGCCCATAGATATAACTTTGTCATGTTTTCTTGATATTATTTTCATCCACAAGCACCTATCCTACTTTATCCTTTATACAATGAACTTAATCCAAGTTCTTTACTTTCCGTTTCCTAGCTTTTGCTAACTTAAGAACATCAATTTCTCTATCTTTAGTTTCCAATCTTTGATGCAAATTCTCATAAGCTTTACTTTTGGTTTATAAGATTACCTTTTTCGCCTATCTTTGCCGGCTTGTAACTCTCCCTATTGGCTATTTTCATTTGTATTGTTATCCAATAAAGCTTCATATGTAACCTTCTTGATCTTCACTTTATCTTATATGTTTTTATTCCTCCACCAAAACTCCTTATTACTCCTAGGCTCTTTAGAAACTTCTAAGATCTCCTTAGCTATATCCCTTAAAAGAGTTGTTATTCCATTCCACATTCGGCTAACATCTCATCCTAGCTTTTATGCTTCTCTAAACATTACTGTATCCTTAAATTATTATACAGCGTCCCTTTTTAGGTTCTACCATTTAACTCTAATGCACTTCCGAGAACATCTCTTCTTTCTCTAACCCTTAATTATAAGATCTATTACTAACAATTTATGCTAAGTTGACAAACCTGCGTTGGACATCACCTTGAAATCTTTACAATTAGATCAATCGCTTTGCTTTACAAGGAAATAGTCAATTTGAGTCTTCACAATTTTGCTATTAAAAGTTACCAAACGTTCTTTTTTGTTGAAGAACGAGTTATCACCAAATCAAATATTACTAAAAAGTCTAACAATGCAGGCTCATTGCCATTCATATTTCTATACCCAAAACTCATAGACAGGGTGCTCTTATATGGCCATTAAAGTCACCTAATATAAGTTTCTTGTTTGAAATAATCTATTGAATCACCTCATCAAACTCTTCCCACAATTGACTCTTAAGTTGTTCTTCCAACCCTACTTAAGAGTGCATAAACACATACCATATTAAAAACATCTTTCACCGTAAGCTTTAAGGATAATATCATATTATTGGTTTTCTTTATCCCCACAATGGCTGTGTTTGGTAAACAGCTTTTCAGCTATTTATTAGCTGTTTGACTCAAATAAGCTGTTT
>JANZLD010000237.1:36500400-36513938 GCA_026413575.1 Erythroxylum carthagenense | reverse complement strand
GATAATAAAAGAAAGTTATAAAACTTCGACGCCTAATTAATCCTTTCATATCTTTAGGTTTCAACTCTGACCTTGCATTATTATTTGCTAACGATTGTCTTCTCCTTACAAGTGTATCTCGGACAATATGAGCCAAGACATTCAAATTACCTGTAAAATTCACCAAGCTAAACCAACGTACCGCTGTGAACTTTTTTCCTATATGAACTGCGCAAAGGACTGTCCTTGCACATAGACACAGCAAGTAAGCTATCTTATATGAACTGCGCAAAGGACTGCCCTTGCACAGAGACGAAGCAAGTAAGCTCGATAACTCGACGAGGGATATTAAGAGGGGTAGAAATTTAACAGATCTGACATTTTATATGCTAATACAGTCAAGATGTTGTCCAAAGTGCCATCTCTTCCAGTTGGACATGATCAGATGATGGATAACGTAGATGAAGACATCTGTGCAACTGAATGAGTGTTTTGTAGACGGGTGATCTGTACACAAAACATGAATAGTTGAACTAAACAAATTACCCATTGGGTCATTTCTCCATGGCTTGTTTCGAACTACTTTTCAATTCTCATAAAATTACCTTATTACATTATCAACGACATTGCATCGAATGGGCATGAGAAAGATCCATTAGGCCAAAGCTACAGACGAGTCATTGCAACAAGTACATCAAGAGTCCACTTCTACCTAGGTAATCTGTATATAGTATTCCTCCAAATGCTGAAACCAAAAACTATGCAGAAAAACTTTGTTGGATCACCACTAACCGATTTTTTCACAACGCAAGCAAAACAACTACGTTAGACAACAAATCATGATTAAGTTACTCGACGCTCAACAAATACAGCAGTTGTCATAGGAGGCACGGTGAAGCATCCTGAGGATGCTTCAAATAAGGAATTCTTGACTACCATATCAGCTGCCATAACCTGCGTGATAGATATTATCATAGGCATCAGACATAAATATCTTCCAATAACAGGCTAATTTTGTTTCTTGAAAAGGGAAATGGTATTAATTGATAAATAATAGAAATAATACAATGTAGACCAAAAAGTTAAGGGGTGTACCCTTTACACTCCTTACACAGGTATGTAAGGAAAAAAGATAACATAAAAGTCAAAAGTAATAACAGACTAATGCTGCAACAAGTAAATCAGGTAAGACCAGGAAGAAACAGTACATAGAATAGATGAGGATATAAACTTTAGGATTTCATCATTCAATTGGTGATTAAGGAGCTGATCGTTATTGTTCAGGCAGTTCTACTTCACAATGTGTAAGTGTTACCGCAGAATTTAATAACTAACCTATTGTTTATATTGTTGTTTATTTAGTACAGAAAATTCAAATATGATGAGAATATAATCTTACATTTAAATCACTAGAGTTTGTTTTATTAGATCTAATTTATTAGATCTAATTCAAGGAAAAAAAACCTTATAAAAAATCCTAATTACTGAAATAATTAGAAAAAATGTTCGATCTGTCTTTACATGTTTAATTTTGTCACGATGGATCAAATTCTTTGCAATACTCATACCGACTTGATTATCACAAAACAATTTAAGTGATTTCTCAATTTGCGCCTTCAGTTCATTTACTTTTTAACGACATTCCTTCACATATACAATGAGCCATAGCTTGAAATTCTACCTTTACACTACTCCTTGTAACCACTAACCATTTCTTGCTCCTCCAAGTACATAGATTCCCCCAAATTTATGTACAACATTCAGGGCAGATGTTTGTTTACTGATTGAGACAGACCAATCCACTTCTAAATAAACCTGAATGTCTAAGTTGGTACCCTTTTGGAAGGAAAATCCTTTCTCAAAAATTTTTTATGATGTTTCAAGATGTTCTTGTGGATTGTTCATGAATTAACTAATTACAGTTACCTCAAAGTTGATATCTGGTCTAGTATGAGTGAAGTAAATAAGTTTTTCTTACCAGTGAGTCAATCCTTGTTGCTCCCACGTTTAATTGTGTAGTCCATGGGAATCTTTGAAGGCTTGTTACAAAGCATTCCAGTCTCCTTTAGTATGCTTGCATTGAGAGACTATAATTCCTCTTTTAGATCTTCCCACTTCCATTCCTAGGAAGTATTTAAGTTTCCCAAGTTTTAACTTCAAATTCAATAGCAAGAATCTCCTTTAATCATATTATTTCTTTTTCATAATCATAATCTTACTTCTCCATGTTACAAGATTACCACCTAGGAGAGTACAGTAATCAGACGTATGTCATGCTTGTGCCTGTTTGTTGCTTAAACAGAATTCCTCTTCCCGGGCTGCCTTTCAAGTATTTTAATATCCTATTTACTGCCTTAAGATGTTATTCTTTAGGATTGTGCATAAATTGACTAACATGCTCACTGCAAATGCTATATCTAGTCTTGTGTGCGCCAGATATATCAATTCGCCAACAAGCTTTTGATAGGATCCTCTATCTACCATGGGATCTTCTGGGACATCACATAATCCATGATTGAATTCAATCGGTGTCTCCACTAGTTTACAACCCATCTTTCCTATTTCTTTCAACAAGTCAAGTACGTGCATTTGTTGAGAGAAGAAAATTCCTTACTTTGAATGAGCTACTTCAATGCCTAGGAAGTACTTTAATTTTCCTAGCTCTTTGATGTCAAACCCATCTTTCCTATTTCTTTCAACAAGTCAAGTACGTGCATTTGTTGAGAGATGAAAATTCCTTGCTTTGAATGAGCTACTTCAATGCCTAGGAAGTACTTTAAATTTCCTAGCTCTTTGATGTCAAACTCCTTCAAGAGACATTGCTTCAAATTGTTCATCTCTTCTACATCATTACATGTCACGATGATATCATCAACATCAACTAACAATGCTGTGACTCTCCGAGAATCTGAGTGTCTCACAAACAAAGTATGGTCTCCTTGACTCTGCTTGTATCCCAATGAGATCATCACCTTAGCAAACCTCCCAAACCAAGCTCGTGGTGACTGTTTGAGCCCATAAAGAGCTTTCTTCAGCTTGCAATCCTTCTTTAGATTCAAATCCAAAGGGGACTTCCATGTAAATTCCCTCTTCTAGATCACCATGGAAGAACGCATTCTTAACATCAAATTGTTGTAGATTCTACTCGAAATTAGCAGCTAATGACAAAAGTATTCGTACCGTGTTCATTTTAGCAACAGGGGCAAATGTCTGTGGATAATTAATGTCATAGGTTTGAGTGTATCCTTTGACCACTAATCTAGCCTTGTATCTTTCCACCGAGCTGTCAGCCTTGTATTTTATAGTGCAAATCCACCTACATCCAACCAGTTTCTTCCCTCTCGACAATTCAACTAACTCCCATGTCTTGTTCCTTTCAAGGGCTTCCATCTCGGTCTTCATAGCATCCTCCCATTTCTTGTCTCCTAATGCCTCAGTTAGATTTCTCGATTTGGGAATTGTATGGAGATTAGTTATGAAGGCTCTATGGTTTTGGGATAGATTTTGATTGGACATGAAAAGAGAGTGGATGTTTCGTATAGGTTCTTGCTCCTTTCCTAAGTGCAATTGGTAGGTCTTTAGTACTTGGTTTTTTATGTTCGTCTTTGATTCAATTGGCTCAACACTTGGTGTGACATTGTCGATTGGTTTGGGAATGGTTTCATGAAATTGGGCTACAGCATGAATGGGAGACTGGACCTGTACTGGTCGAGAGACTGGCATTTTCCTCCTAGAATAAACTTGCAGTGGCTGAATGTTACCTTGATTTCCCTTATCTTTCATCATTTCAACAGATTTGGCAGACTTGATTGACGGAAAAGTTGGAGAAGTGGACTTAGAGACGGTTATGGGTATAGGCTAAACAAAACTAGGATCAAGAACAAACGTGTCCTTTGCTTTATCTTCACTCAAGGTCTCCCCCTGAAGATAAATGTGTTGAAAAAAAGATTCATCTTCAAGAAAAGTAACATCGACTGAAACAAACAATCTTTTAGAAGGTAGATGAAAACATTTATAACCCTTTTGTGTGGAGCAATATCCGATAAAAAAGCATTGAAGAGCAGGTGGATCCAATTTACTCCTATTGTGAGAATCAACATGAACAAATGCAACACAGCTAAAGACTCGAGGTATAAGACTGTTTGAAATAGAAAATTTTGGGAAAAATTTTGTAAGAATATCAATTGGACTTTTGAACCCAAGGACACGTGTTGGAAGCCTGTTAATAAGATGGGCAACGGTTCATACAGCTTCACCCCAGTATTCCTTGTGATTTTAATGATTTAGACAAGGCTATTGCTGTTCGAAAAGGAACCTGAGAATGCACTAAGCATCCAATCTCAAATTTTGTATCATTCCATAGACTTTCTCCACAACACAAAAGTTTCCTTACCACCATCAACTCCATTCCAATTCCACAAACACTACAAGAGGCACTTAGAGATAAGAATTGGGTACAATCTATGAGAGAGGAGATGAATGCTCTAGAGAGAAATAAGACTTGGGAAATTGCAAACTTGCCTAATGGAAAGAAAATAGTGGGGGTAAATGGGTGTTCACATTGAAATATAAAGCTGATGGCTCACTAGAAAGGTATAAAGCTCGATTAGTTGCAAAAGGATATACACAAACATACAGGGTAGACTATCAAGAGACCTTTTCACCCGTAGCAAAATGAATACTGTACATATTCCTTTGTCTTTAGTTGCTAACTTTGGCTAGTGTTTACAGCAATTCGATGTTAAGAATGCATTCTTACACGAGGATTTAGAGAACCTCCGCTGGGTTTCAATGAAAATTTTTGTGAGAAGAAAGTATGCAAGTTAAAGAAAGCTTTATATGGATTAAAACAATCGCCAAGAGCTTGATTGCGAAGATTTACTAAAGTAATGCTAGCAATGCAATACAAACAAAGTCAAGGAGATCATACTTTGTTTATAAAACATGCAAAAGGAGGAGTTACAACACTACTTGCATATGTAGATGACAATATTGTCACTGAGAATGATTTAGCCAAAGAGTTTGAAATTAAAGAATTGGGAAGGATAAAGTATTTTTTAGGCATTGAGGTAGCATACTCAAGTAAAGGCATCTTTGTTTCTCAAACAAAGTATGTTTTAGACCTACTTAAAGAAATAGGGAATCTTGGCTGCAAGGCAACAAGCACACCCATTGAACCTAACTTAAGACTGAGTGAAGAGAAGGATGATAGCACAATAGACAAGTGAAGATATCAACGATTGGTTGGGAGGTTGATATACCTGTCCCACACAAGGCTAGACATAGAACTTGTCGTAAGCATAGTAAGCCAATTTATGCATGATCCAAAAGAGAAACACCTAGAGGCTGTCAACCAAATTCTATACTATCTCAAAGCTACACCTGATAGAGGGATTTTGTTTAAGAAAAAAGAAGGGTTGTTCATAGAGGCATATATTGATGTTGATTATGCAGGTTCTGTGGTAGATCGTAGATCAACTTCAGGATACTGTACATTTCTTGGTGGGAATCTAGTGACATGGAGGAGTAAAAAGCAATCGATTGTTGCAAGATCAAGTGTAGAAGCAGAATTTAGAGCTATGGCTCATGAAGTTTGTGAATTACTATAGCTCAAGATAATCCTTGATGACCTTAACCTGAAGTGGGAAGGACCGATGAAACTCTATTGTGACAATTAGTCTGCCATCAACATTGTACACAATCAGTTGGCAGATGTCTTAACTAAAGGAATGTCGACTTCGAACTTTGAAGATATTACAGACAAGCCGGGAATGGAAAATATCTATTCACCAGCTTCAGGGAGAGTGTTGAAAATCTAGAATATCTTGCTTTGTACAGCTGTGGAATATCCAGAATATCTTATACAGCTAGAAATTCCATATATAGCGCATGGTCTTTTCTATCTTAGGATAGAATCCTTTTCTATTTTTGGATAGCATAATTTACTCCTAATATTTGGGAGACAGCAGATTTCATGGGATTGACAGAAGTCAAATTCCATTTCTATAAATAATGTACAGCCTAGAACCAAGTGAAAATACAGAAAAATTCAGTTTTTTTCAATTTCTCATGTATTTTCCAGCATGTATCTCATGTATGTTCAGTTCTCCAACAATGATCACAGTATGGTCTCTCCTTTTTCTTTTCAGCATTCACATGATTGCTGGTTGGTAAAGAAGTAACTCCCCTAGTAGCAAGTGCCAAACTCTTAGTTCCATAATTTATAATCTGCGTTCCCAGCATTACCTTTTTTTGTCTTTCTTCTCTCCAAACTTCAGAAAAAACTTCTCAAATATTTTTGAAGAGGTTTATAGCTTAGAATCCTGCCTGTTATATCATCCAAATTTTATTGAAGCTCGTTAAAAAATTTGAATACCTGCTCTTTCTCATAATCTTTCTACATCTCATATTATCTACGGAACATTTCCACTCAAATTCTTCAAAGAGGTCAAATTGTTCCCAGTAATGTTTGAGATTATTGAGGTACTGGGTGACATGTTTCTCTTTGTAGGTCATCAAGTACTCCCTTGATCTCAAACAACTCTACCATGTTCTCGTTGTTTGAGTACATCTTTTTAGCCAAATCCCATATCACTTTTGATGTACCATAAAACATGAAATTTTGTCCAACTTCATTTTCCGTGGTATTTATCAGGCAGGAAATAACCATATTATTTTCTACTTGCCAAACTTTGAATTTTGGGTCATCTATTTTTGGTGATTGAGCTGTGCCAGTGAGGTAGCCATCTTTTCGTCTGTCGCTTATGAACATCATCATGGTTTGGGCCCACTGAAGATAGTTTTAGCTAGTTAACTTGTGACCTATAAATGAAAGAACAAAGGTTTTTGAATTGTCATTGCTGATGGAAGTTTGCACTTCAGGTCTTGGGTTAAGTTTTGATGTGGAACTTCGATCAGATGCCATCCCATATTTCATTATTTATAGGACTTTCTCTTCTGATTAGATAAGAGATGGCTCTGATACCATGCAAAATTTAACTAGTAGCTTATTATTTATTTCCTCGAGTAAAACTAAAGTTTATAGTCCAAAAAATAGACAGTACATAGAGTCCAAATATGATAAGAATATAATCTAGGACTTGCATATCTAATAATTGTTCTTATCAGATCTAACCAACTTATGGAATAACCTCAGAGAAAACAACCTTTGCCAAAAAAAGAAATTCTAAGGACCAAAATAATAGCAATTAAATCTATTTTACCAACAAAGTAGGAACAAATACAATCTAGATAATCAACAATTACGTTTGGATCAATCATTTCAAGGGATATGTAAACTCATCCAAAATTTGCAGTCCACATTATATTCCTGGAAAAGAATTGCTCAATCCACCTCAAATAAAGGGCACTTGATAAATTTCTGGTTAACCAAGAAATGATCACCTGTACAGGGTGTAACTGAAAAGCTCTTGCTTGGAAAGCATGATTAGCGATTGACACCACATTTCGACATGTGTTGAATATAACCACAATGTGTGAATAGCTGTAAAACCAAAGTTTAGATCCCTTAATATTGAGTAGTTATTACCATTGTACCAAAAGTAATGACACATAATTTATACTCACGTGGCATCCAACTGGGATAACCCTGGAACACCATCATGGCCATCTTCAATGCTCATCACTATGACACCAGGGACCCATAAAGGACCAGTGTTATGGAATTGCACTCTTTCCTGGATGCAGATATGCTCAATAGAATAATAGTTAAAAAGAAAGTCTAATTTCCAAAGCAAAGTAGTTTTAGGACTTAATATGAAAATTCTAAATTTTTTCATTGGACTGTAGAGCTAAATTACAAATGGAAGTGTTAATATCTTATGGTTTAAGGAAATAATGAGTGGTTTGAGAACAATAAGGACAAGAAACAGAGGTATGAGCAAGGAACTATGATACTGTTACCAAGAGTGAGTCTTTGAGAATAAAAAATTTGAACATTAAATGTAAGTCTAAGTTATATCATCAGCTTCAACTCGAGCTAGTTAAGTTTTCAAGATTATGCATTACAATATCAAGATAATATTTGAACTAACGAATATTCGTCAAATGCGAAAAGACCACTCCTCACTCTTTGGAGCCCAAGTTTTAAATTGACATTCGTTTGATCTAAAGTGATTTTGTAGATGGTATAAACAATCAACAAGGTATGGTGTAAATTTATTGGTTCAAACAAGTTGACCTAAACAAATTGCGTAAGGAAGACTAACTGTGTGCTATGTTAGACAGATTATCATGAAGCATTGCATAAGAGATGGTACTCACCTGGATATCTTTAGCTGCCCTTAAGCGGAAAAGTGGCGATGAATACCGAACCTGTAATACATCTAAAAAGTTCTGCAGGGCTGCTGTGATGTGCCTCTTTTCAGGCTTGAAACTTGGATCTGCCAATCTTGGCTTAATTCTTTTAAAAAGCACAAAGTAACATAGTTTCAGAATAATGATGGAAAAATAAAAGATGCTCCTAAAGGAAGTTAATATGTAGTCACAAAATGATACAGAAGGAACAAAAAACGATACTCACAAAGGCCAGTGTTTTTCATTCTTCTCCTTTGGTGGAAGGCCAACACCCCAATTGTTAGAGTTATAAGTGAAGTCTAGCCTGGAAACAATTAAAAGGCATAATGTAGCTGGTGATATACAATCATTGTTGTTGAAGATCACAAAAGTGGTATTTAGTATAAGAATAGTGTTATATGTCCACATATCCCATAACACAACAATTTAGGTCTTATTTAGTGAGATAGTCTTCTCTTATTTTAACTTAGAGTACGTACCTATTATTATGTGTAAAGGGCTAAACTTAATAAGAAACTTAATACTCGTTGGTGTACACAGATGTAGGCTTCACAGTTGAAAAATGTTAAACCATGTGTATATTTTTCTCTCTTTTTCTTCTCTTTTATCTCTACCTTTACACAGTATCAAGCTAACTTAAACATGTTATCACAACTAAGCTTCAATTATGTGAACTATATCCTCAGTTCTCTTTATATTTTCAATTCTATGAACTGAACCCCTAACTTGTGTTTCTTCTTTTTCAAAGTCATTCTTCTTCAAATGCTCTACTTCTCTAATCCTCTACTACTTATGGTCGTTTCTCCCTTTTCAGCAAGCTCTTTCTTTGGCAACTCATTAAGAACACCGTCACCTTTCATTTTCCTTTTCCTTTTAACAGCGCATTGAAAGTATCATTAACTTTATATTGTCTTTCCTTCTTGTAGGTCATTGAGAACATTGTTACCTCTGTTCTTCCCTTAAGGCAGCTTATTGGGCAAGTCCATTTTCTTCCAGCAACCAATCTGAAGTGTTACTAAATCTACTTTTATTGTCCTTTCTGCTAACTTCTATTTTATTTTTCCTCCTTTCTTCTTTTATAGTGCATATCTCTTTTCTATTTTGTATTTCTCTCGGAAGTTGTCTACAATGCCCATAGATCATTTGTGACACCAACAACATTTTTTTATTTAATGGTTTATAAAAGTAAACAAATGAAAAAGAAGATAATAAAAAATAAAAACGAAAAATATACTTTTTAGTTTTAAATTTTCTGTTTGCAAAATTCTCTATTTGCAAATTTAAAAGGAGATAAAAACATTCACTTACCAATTTGAGATGAGTAATGAAGACAACTAAAATTTAACAATAGAAATTTTATTATATAGCCAATATTCAAGATTTTGTGCATCTTATAATATTATAGTTTATGAATTACTTCATAATAATGTAGTCTCTTAGTGTGAAATATTGTACTATCCTTCTATTATAAACAGATAGGTCAAACCTAATGAAAAACAAATTTCAACACCTTTGTGTGGTCTTCGTATAACAGGAGGACAAAAACTAATGAATAATACATCTCAAAATCCTTTGTGGTCTTATTGTTCGTGGATACAAGTTTTATAATTGAATCTCTATTTTCACATGATACAATTAACAATTATAATGCATCAGAAGAGGAAACTACCAATTGAGTTATAGTGTACAATAAACAATAGATTCTCTGACAGTCTTTATAGCAGAAATATGTCAATACTCTAGAGTTTCACAGATTAGGTGGGATAATTTGAGAATAGTTGATATCAGAAAATGAAGAACCTGTTGAACCAGTCACCAGAGTTGTATGAATCACGATCTAGTGATTTTGAGCGTAGCATCTCATCACCGGCATGAAAAAATGGTATTCCCTAGAATAAGATAAAGACTTGGTATAATCCAATGACAACTAGGTCGGCAAAACATCAACAGAACATTTTACATAGTAATTCCTTGCTCACTTATTCCGTCACAATAAGTGGACAGCCTTCTGATTCAATAGGTCAACTTGCAATCTATTTTACACATTGTCTTCCACCACTGGGGAGTGCCGTAAAAAAAAGAAGGAAAGCTAACAACTGATCGTCTGACACTGAAGGGAATTAAAAGAGAACTGGACCACAAAATTAATTTCCATGCATCTTAAGTGAGATATTATATCACAGTTGCACGTATGGACTTTGTTAGCATCATCATCATAAAATTATAGCATAAAGAATATGACTATGTGGAAGATGAAAGTGATCTAAAGTAAGGAACCCATGATAACCCATTACAGGGAAAGTATAACTGTTCAAGAACTCAGTTAGGAGAATATAAACTGAGTAAGCACTTGTAAGCTGTTATAGAGCATTCATAAGAAGCACTAGACCGAGAAAAATTCTCCATCAGCAAAGAGACATCTATCACAAGTAGCAGTAGTTAATTGAAAAAGCAGAACAATTTTTGACTAAGATTGTCATGGACTAAAAAATACGTACTACAAAAGTAAAGAGGGCTTTAAATCGATTCACAAAAAGTAGAAGACCCTACCTGTGAAAGTGCTATTATACTTGTTGCCAAATGATTCAATCTGCATCTAACGTCTAAAGAAATATCTATCGGAGTCTACAAGGAAGGAGCCCAGTTTTAGAAATTAGAACAGATTTTAAATGGCTCATTTAATACACATGGTAAATTTAACAAATACCTTCATGCTCAGAACATCAAATAAAGTTTCATTGTCGTGAGCAGATACATAGTTAATCTGGAAAATGACCAAAAAGATCAATCACTATACTGAAAAGAGTTCAACATTACTTGTGTATGAAACCAGAATTTAAAATACACACTTTACTAAATAAATAATTCCAATGTAATAATTTAAAACTTGTCAAATTAGGGAAGAAAAAAATCCTTTTAAAAGTAAAATATTTTGACTCTGGCTGAAGTGGTACGTAGCCTTTAAGAGCAATTCCCTGGAATCCCTTTCCCAAACATAGGAGCTTCACAAACATTATAGGAAAAGAAACAACAACAATAACTACAAATATTATTCGATCAAACTCCAGTAGAAAAATTCAAAAATATTTCTGAAAGGGGTTTGTATAGTATCAGAATTTGGAAACAATAAATTTAGTACAGTAATTCAATGCAACAGATAGGCATGGCAGGACTCCAACTCTGAAAATAGTTTGTCAGGAAACATTTCTTTTAAATATGCCACAGCATCAGAGGCCAAGGGTCAGATTCTCATCAAGGCTGGCCTCTATTAGTGGACCATCCTGAAATTGGCATGGTCAATGACTTCATCTCGAAGTTACGGAAGAAATGCTCCTCCAGGAAAATCGCAAGGGATAGGTCAATTAACAAATTCCTTAGTATGTGAACTATTAGAAAACCGTGAGCAGGAATTTGTAAATTATACAAAAGCTTGCAAAATAGAAAAGGGTTTTGTATGGTAATCAAATGCTAGAGATAGACATGGAAGCAGTCTAAATTTGAACAAAGTTCCAGCTTTCAGGACATATCAAGTATGTAAGAACAACAGAGGACAAGGGTCAAGGATTTTCACGAAGGGTGGCCTCTATTGATGACCACAAAAATTTTGGTCAAGTCAATTATGTCCATCTCAAAGAAATATTGCAGCTAAGTTAGATACAGCGAAGATTTCTTTTATAAAGTCCTAAGTATGTGAATCTTTGAAAAATTTTGGGAAAAGAGAAGTTTTTGTACAGTGTCAAGCTTAAAAAGTAAAAGAAGTTCTTTGGACAGCAATTCAATGCAACATTCACTTCCCTGAAATACAAAACACAGGGGAAAAAAGAAAAAAGGAAGAAGAAAAAGGGAAAACGGAAAACAGCGATCAACAGTCACAAGATTGTCAAGAAGGTGGCCTTTATTATAGAGCCCAAAAGTTTTAAACCAATCAACCGCTTTCACGTAAAGGAAATTATGCAGCTATTATAGAGCCCCAAAAGTTCTAGGAATGTGAAAAATTAGAAACAATTAGAGAAAAGGAAAAGGGTTATGTGAAATGGAAAAGGGTCCTGTACAGCATTGAAGTTAGAAAATCTGAAACAGGGCCTACTAGAGTAATTCAATGCAGCAGTTTGGCATAGCGGAACTACAAATTTGGAAAGAAATGTAGCTGACATGACAAGTTGCTTTTCAAAACAACAAAAAAAACACAGGCTAAATGTTAGAGATTCTTAAGAAGGGTGGTGTTAATAACCATACTGGAAGCTTGCTCTAATCAATCTCAAAAGAAATAATAAACTAACTCAGATATTGGAATCTCCCTCTTGTAAAGACAGCATGGCACAATCTTAAATGACAATTGAGGCCCTTACAGTTTCTGTTGGACACAGAGCATACGCAACAGATGTTCCATCATAAGTTAAGACACCCTCTCCTTTCACCTGAGAAAATCTGAATCATTGACCAATATCTAAATATAGAACACATGCTACAGGGATATAAAAAGAATGAAACATATTACAAACGAGTCCAACAAATATCCAACTGAAGTTTCAACTTCTAGTTTGCGGGTTAAGCATCAGTAAGGAAATGTGAGAATGATTATGCATATGCATGGACTTGCGATAAAATCAAGTAAAACAATCAAACACATCTGTTCTTTGTTTTCACAAGAGTATAACAGGCACAATTCCCTTGCTTATAATACCCATAAACAGCATTTTGGAGAGTCAACAGGTGATAGTATTAAAGGCACAATTCACTTATAATAAACATTTTGCCAACAGTATAGCATTGTACAGAAGGAAAAAGAATTATGGGTACCTCTTTCCCTTCACTGTTAGTTAGTACAAAATCCCTCAAATTTCCAGCCATCCCAACCTGTTATCAGAGCCATTCAAAAGGAAGCTTGATGTCAAGCGTGGCAGACACTTTTCTTTGGATGAGAAATAGTAATGGTTCTTTTTTAGGTCTCCACAAGACAGAATAAAGCACCGACCAAAAGCATGTAAATACCAAATTAACATGGAAATTTGAGTTTATTGATAAAAACAACACCGCATATAGGCACATGAAAATGATACTTTAATACATAAGTCAGTAGTTGGGGAGCATATAAAAAAAAATTAAGCATTCATCAAAGACAACCAATGGTGACACATAAAACAGTCATTGAATCCAACTACTTTGGGTACGAAATGAAAGCATATTATTGTTGGCCTGGTACCTTGTCACTAGACCAATACCGAAATGAGGAACCTACCGAT
>JANZLD010000237.1:36467921-36482967 GCA_026413575.1 Erythroxylum carthagenense | reverse complement strand
ATAGATTTCTTCCACTCCATGCTCTCTGAACTCCTGACAGCTTCTTTGTAGGTGGATGGAATATCATCTTCAATAACAAAAAGTGCATATGCCACAATATCAGTAAACCGAGCAGGCCTTCGAATTTCTCTTCTTAATCTTTTGGTTGCAATAGAATCTTGTTGCTGTGGTGGTTTTTGGGTAGGTACCTTCTCTTCATTATTCTTGCCCTCTTCATTAAAATCAACTGTAGGACTAGTGTCTGTAACAGCAGACCTTACTGGAACAACTGGGGTCTTCAATAACTCCACCTGCTTTGAACTACTCATGGTCTTGGTCGCTTCAATTTCCCCTTCATGCTTGTTCTAATTAACCATAGAAGTCTCATCAAAAGTCACATCTCCACTTACAACAGGTTTCTTCTCATCTGAACACCAAAGTCAGTACCCTTCACGCCAGTGCTAAAGCCCATAAATAGAGCTATCTTTGCTCTTGGATCCAACTTGCTTTCCCTGACATGATAATAAACAAGACAACCAAATATGTTTAAATACTTGTAATCAGTACAAGGTTTACCAAACCATACCTCCATGAGTGTTTTGCCCTTGTTTGCAGTAGTAGGTAACTGATTAATAAGATGGCTTGCACAAGTAATTCCCTCAACCTAAAACGCCTTGCCTAAACTAGCATTAAACAACATACACCAAACTTTCTTAAGCAAAGTACGATTCATGCGCTCTGCCACCTCATTCTGTTGTGGTATCTCCCTAATCATGAAATGCCTCACAATACCCTCATCTTGACAAACTTCAAAAAAAGGATCAGACTTATATTCACCACCATTATCTAATCTGAGAGTCTTGATCTTTCGACCGCTTTACATTTCAATCATCTTTTTCCACTTCAAGAATATCTTTAAGACTTCATCTTTATGCTTCATGGTGTACGTCCATACTCTTCTAGAGAATTCATCAATAAAAGAGACAAAATAATGGCTACCTCCCTAAGATGCATTCTTGGAAGGTCCTCAAATATCAGTGTGAACATAATCTAGAATGCCTTTAGTGTGGTGAATAGTAGTGCCAAATTTTACTCCAGTTTGCTTACCCAGTACACAGTGTTCGCAGAATTCCAATTTACATGCCTTTGCACCTTTCAATAAGCCTTGTTTCACCAATCCTTGAAATGCTTTTTCACATGCTCAAGACGCATATGCCATAATTTTGTAGGGTCTGAGCTATCTTCGTCAGCAGCTTCAGTGATAGCTGCTCCACCAATAACTATTCTCTCCTCTAAAAAATACAAGTTATTTTGTCTCGTGCCTTTCATCACCACCAATGCCCCGTATACAACTTTAAGAACTCCACCCTCCATGGTAATCTTGATACGCTTGGATTCCAATGCTCCCAATGAGATAAGTTCTTCTTCATATCTGATACATACCGAACATCACTCAATTCTTTGACTGTCCATCGTGCATCTTCAAACAAATTTTGCCTATCCCTTGTGTTGCAGGCATTATTATTTTCCATCAAAAAAACTTCACCATCCAGCTCCTAGAAGCTAGAGAACCATTCCCGAATGGGATACATATAATAGGTACAACCTAAATCCAAAATCCACTCCTTGGAGTGACCATCAGCAGATGAACTAGCCAAAGCAAACTCGAAATCATCATCTCCAGATTTTGCAACATTTGCTACATAACCCACTTTTTCCTTCTCTTTGTTCTTCAATTTGGGGCAATCTTTCTTCCAATGACCCTTTTGGCGACAAAAGGCACATTCATCTTTAGCAGGAAACTTCCCTCGTGACTTTGAACAAGATTTTCTCCACTTCCCATGTTTTCTTTCCTCTGTTCATCCCCTTGCAGTGAGTTTCAGTTTGTGAATTGTAAGTCCTCTATTCTTTCTTACGACACTCATGATTCACCAGTGCCGCAAAAACTTCATCAAGTTTCACCTCAGATATTTCATACAACAAAGTAGTTGTCAAATGATCATAATCATTAGGCAATGAATTTAACATAGTGCCTTACCCTCATCAGGAATTTTCACATCAAGGTTTGCCAAATTAGCAAGAATTTTATTATAATCATTTAGGTGTGAGTGCATAGAAATACCTGGACGATACTGAAATCGAAAGAGTCGCTTATTCAAGAAGAGTCGATTTTCTGCGCTCTTGATCATAGACTTTTCCTCCAATTTTGTCCATAACTCCTTAGCAAAAATTTCCTTCATATAAGGGTATTTCAGCTCCTTATCAAAGAATGATCGAATAGAGGCACAAGCATGGAGATTAATTCGCATCCACTGCCTGTCATCCATATCTTCGGATTTATCTTCCAGAACCATATCCAACTCTTGTTGATACAATACATCCATAACTTTACGTTGCCACATACCAAAATTATTAGGGCCATTGAATTTATCAACCTTTAACCTTATAGTAGCGATTGGATGTCTATTGGATGTAGGTATCGACGATAATGATATCGACTCCCTCTTAGCGGGCTTGTCTTTATCTCTAGCCATCTACTCGCCACTATTCACAAATACGTACTGTTTGTAATCACTGTTCACACAAACGATAGCTTCGATACTATTCACAGCACTGTAACACAAGATTGTAGCATCGGCACTGTTCACGGAAACTGTAACACTGACACTATTCACTGCCACTGTAGCTCCAACAAATTTTCACTCCTATAACACCCCAGTCGAAAAAACTAGAGCTCTGATATCACTTGTTGTGCAGAAACGTTAATAAATTTGGAGTGAAAAATAAAAACAGTAACAAGAACATCAAGATTTTTATACTAGTTCGTCAATGCCTACGTCTAATTTGGAGACAACTAAGTATTTCACTATAATCAATGAAAACATACAATAGTGTTTATCACTCAATTTTTTTAAAAGACCCAAATTAGCTCAAGCTCACACACTCTTACTAGGAAGAGAAAACCAAAAAAAATACAACTCCTTGTTTTTTTCTCTCTCTCCCTCTTAAAATTTTTCTGCTCTTTTGCTGCTTCCCTTTTATAGAGAAGTCAATGGGTGAAGGCCAACTACAAAATATAGCTGGCCAACTTATTGCACCGAAAACCACCGAAAGCAAGCCAATATTTTTGATTTTCAGACAATACTCAATAGTAACAAGAGAGAGATAAGCTTGCTCAAGGTCAAATACGCAGCGCGGGTCTTTTCGGGAGACGCAAGATTTGAGATGCCTGTAAGCCTTGTAAACGCTTGTAACAGTATGCCTTGTAGATCTGTGATCTCTAAGAGAGCGAAAATGGTAGAGAATTAAACAAACAAGAAACATAAATGCACGAAGAGGAGACCTCGAAGGCGATCGACGGTGTAGAGCTTGAAATCTTCGAGTCTGAGTTCAAGAGACAGGGCGGACATGTAGAAAGGGAGGGGGGTGAAGAGGTCGTTTGAGGGAGGCTTCGACTAAAACATACTCTAATAAATGAAATGTAATTGACATCACAAGTAACGAAATGACTCTCCAGACGAAAGAAGAAAGAAGAAAGACGCCTTCCTCTTTTATGTGCAAATCACACCATTGTCCAATTTTTCTTTTATGAAGTATATGTCAATTTTGATGTGCTTTATTTGATCATGTTCCACCGAATTATGAACTATACTGATCACAAGTTTATTATCATAGTAATGTCTCATTGAATAATCCCACTTAATTTTCAAGTCTTCTAGGATAATTTTCAACTAAGTAGTTCACACAAACACCTTGAACCACTACTCAAAATTTTGCCTCTACACTATAACATGCCACATCATTCAGCCTCTTACTTCTCCACGTAACAAGGTTCCCACCAAGAAAGGTGCAATATCCTAAAGTTGATCTACTATCAACAATCGATCCTACATAATCAATATTTTCATATGCCTAAAGTGTTAGACCTCTATTTCTATTAAACAAAATATATTTTCCTGATGTTCCTTTGAGATTCAACAATACTCAGTAAGTTGACTGTAACTAAACTTCTTTAGTGTCATATATTAACTGACTTATCATACACATTGCATATGCTATATTTGGTTGTGTGTGAGACAAATAAATGAGCCTCCCCATAAGGAGTTGGTATATTTCTCTCTCTACTACAACATCCACCTCTGCCTTTCTAAGTATAATGTTGAGTCTATTAGAATACTTGTTAGTTTGCAAGTTGTCTCACCTATCTCTTAGGAGATCAATAACATAATTTTGTTGGGAGAAAAAAAGACCTTGCCTAGAGTGAGTTACTTCAATGCGAGAAAATATTTCATCCTTTCCAATTCCTTAATCTCAAATTTCTTGGCCAAACATTGATTTAGAAACTGTATGTCCTTGATATCATCACAAGTCATTATCACGTCATCAACATAGACTAAAAGTGTTGTGACTCCCTCTAAAAGTGAGTGTTTGATAAACAACATTGATCCCCTTAGCTTTGTCTATACCTAATAGCCATCATTACTTCTACAAATATATTAAAACCATCTACATAGTGACTATTTTAGTCCATAGAAGACCTTCTTCAACTTACAATAGTTTGAGTAGCCAAATTATTCCTATAACGTGGCGGCACTTTTGTGCAAATTTCTTTCTCAAATTTCTATTTGAAAATGTATTCCTAACATCACATTACTGCAATCCCAACCATAGTTAATTGCCAAAGATATAAGAATTCTAACAATATTCATCTTTGTAACTTAAGTATAGCCTTTGGCCATAAATCTTGCCTTATATCTTTGAATCGGTTCATCTGCCATATACTTTACTTACTTTACTGTGTAAACCCATTTACAACCCACAAGTTTCTTCTCAACTGGCAGCTTCACCAACTCCTAAGTTTTATTTTTTTCTAATGCCCTCATTTCCACATTCATAGCTTGTTTACATTTCTTATTGGTTAAAGCCATGGATAGCATTTTAGGGATGACAATGATGTTTAGGCTAAAAGGAAGGCTTTATAAGATGGTAAAAAGTTTTTTAAAGAAAGTAAATGCGCAAGAAGATAAAGTGGTTGTTTGGTACATTTCCAAATCCCTTTTTTAATAGCGATGGGAAAATCTTGATTGTTATTGTTCAATTGATATTCAATTTCACTATATAAAGAAGGTTCAGAAATTGTTACCTTAATCTTGGGATATGGGTAGTAGTCTTGGACTTACGTAGATTCATGAATAATCATCTTCTTCCTTAAATACACCGCCAAACTCATAATATGAAGGGTAAAATTTGTCTTTTCTTGTTGATTTTGTGGTACAAGTTCAAACATAGGCTTAGAAGAAGATGACAAGTCAAACAAGAAGAAAAACTTGAGAATCCCTTATCCTTATCTTCTATTGTTGAATTCTCTTCTTGAAGATAAGGAGTGATGAAATAAGACTCATGTTCATTGAAAGTAACATTTGCCGAAACATAAAACTTTTATGATGGATGGTGGTAACACTTATAGCCTTTTTGAGTCGTAGAGTAACTTATAAAGAAACATTTTAGTACTCTTGGATCTAACTTTCTACGATTGTGGCTATAAACATGGATAAATGACACACACCCAAATACCCTTGGAACAAGGTTATTTGTAGTTTGTAGATGAAGCTAAAATGTTGAGAAGATTTCCATTGGACTCCTGAATTCCAAGACCTTTGAAGGCAAATGTTTTATAAGATGAACATTTATAAGTATTGCTTCTAAAGGATTCAGGTACATTTTTCTAAGAAAAGAAGACCCGAGTTAATTCAAGGAAATGACCATTTTTCCATTATGCTATTCTGCTATTAGAAGATTAGAAGACAACACAAGATGACCCATTTACAATCCTTCTTCTTGAAAGTATAGAGTTCGGACTTAACTGAAATACTTCCTAGCATTTCTAGACCTAAACCTTTTGATGTTAACCCTAAAATGATTTTTAATCATAGAACCAAAAATTTTTTAGGGCAGTACTGACATCAGATTCGTGTTTGAGTAAAAATATCCAAGTGACAGAAGTATAATCATCGATGAAAGACAAATTATTTTGCTCCAGAAACATTAGAAATAGTAGAAGGATCCAAAATGTCATTATGAATGATATAAAAAGGAATAGAAATTCTTTAATTACTAGTTAAAAAAGATACACATTTGTGTTAGAGAAGCTCACACACTTCATAATGAAATCGTCAACATTTAGACCCTTAAATAAAGAAGGAAACATAATTTTAACTACTCTAAAGATGGATGTCCAAAGTCAGTGATGGTGGAGCTAGATTTTATTTTCATTAGATGAAAAAGATTTTGAAAGAAAGGAATGAGATAAATTACCCTTGATCTTGCTTGATAAGTTCAATTCTTTAAGGTAATAGAGATCATCCTATACCTTTAGCATGTCCAATTGTGTTCTCTAGATCCTATTTCTTAAATACACAGTACTTTACAATGGAAAATCACATAGCAATTCAAATCTCTAGTGAGTTTGTTGATAGAGATCAGGTTCATGAATAATCTAGGGATACAGAGAACTTTTTTAAGGTTAATAATGGATTGATCAAGCTCCTACCTCAAGGATTTTGACTAATTGGCATATTTGGTAACTGTCTTACTCCTTTGTCTTGCAGTCATAGTCTTTACCTTGACCTTCTACACTTAGGCTTTGTCTCTAGCCTTAGAATTCATTTATTGGAGTGCATCTCAGATATCCTTGTTAATGGCCAAAAGCATACATATGTCACTAATTTCAGATGTCCTTGAGTTCCAAAGTCAAATCATAATCAAAGAATTTTCTTCATCTCATGCTTCAAATCAATGATCCTTTGGTTTCAAACTTGTACCTATGAGATGGCTAATCTCATCCTTTCCCTTTTAGTATGATACAAACAAGTTGAGACCTTTCAATGTAATTTTTTCCATTCAACTTATATTTAGCTTGACATTTTGCAATTCGTCGAGATGTTGAGATTGAGCAGTCTCCTTCGATTATGTTGTAATGGTTGTCTTTACCACCTTCGACATCTCAGTGAGGAAAAAAAAAACTCTAAGTAATTAAAGTTGATTGCCTAAAGGAAAAAATTAACTAGCAATGAAGGTTGGTCAAAATAACAAGATTAATAGCAATGAAGGGTAGCATTCAGATCGATCTTTTCCAAGAACTGAAAGCCTTATGGCTCTAATAACATGCTTGACATTGAGAAAATATTTTCTACATTGCATGATATACAAGTTACCCTAAAAACAAAAAGGAAAACAAAAATACTCAGATCCTATGATCACGAGATATCCTAACCAAAGAGGAATATCTTGAAAATATACAAAAATCCTAAAATAGCTAACATATCCACAAATCATGTTTTTCCACATGGATAAACTATAACACCATATAGAGTTGATTCCAAACCATATCTACGCATCAAAAGAGTAACATCCTAGGAAAGTACCACCACTATCTTAGGAGAACAGAGTGCCAATACTCCTTTTTGAATAACAAATGGACTTACCGACACACTTCCAATTCTCCTTGACATCATCAACACCACCAAAGTGGAAGGTCGGCAACAAATGAATATGACTTATACCAGCCTCTGATAATTTTGTTAGATGACTTACGCCTGCAGAATTCTTTAGGTATATATATTATGGTGTTAAAAATTGGCCATCACAAAATCACTCAACATGACTATAAAATCTCTAATTCCATTTATAAGATACAATAAATGAAAAGATTATATTAATAATTTCATATCAACCTAGGGTGACTTAGAGACATTTTGTTTGTAAGCCAGACAAACAGATGTCAGGGGAAAACCCTTTATGCTAAGGTATCCTTTGGGAATAAAAGTTCATCCTAATAGATGAACTTTTTTACAGTTACAATTGAAAAGCCTAGATAATTTACAACAAGCGTTCTTATCCAAACACAAATCATCCTAGTCTAGAGGTTTCATTTAAATAGTGATACTCTATCACTGGCCTAGAGGTGCAAATCCAACACAAATCAATTTTAATTATCCTAGCAACATTGCTAAGGTGATGAATATGGACACAATATTTACATTTATCAAAGGACGATAGATTATGATTGTAGGGGTCAAAAGAGAAATGTTACCTCCAAAGTGAAAGCCAAATAACCACCACGGAAGTCCGGGCGAACAGTCTCATCATGGGCACTGTAAAGTCAATAATGGATTAAGAATGCATACAATCATTACTTTTCAACAAAACAAATCATTACCTGAAATCCCTTATATGAAGCTCATAAATGCTTATATCTGAGAAAGAAGCTATTTGAGGTTTCTCATCAGCTAAACTATCCCATCCTTTTGGTTTTAGAGTAGAAGAATCAAGATTCACAAATAATGTCATGTGGCCATTTGATGAGAGCCTGTTTCAACATGTAAACCATTTAAAAGTTAAAGATGCCTTTCCCATTATGTTTGAAGCCTTTATATAGAATGCTTGAATACGTCAATTTCAATAAAGATAAGCATCTCAATTATATTAAAGGATCATCATCATATTGAAATAACCAGCATACCCTCTAGCATATGGATCATTTGCATAGCATTTCTCAATGCGCAAGGTGCTAGGATGATAAACTATAACTTCATAGACATAATAACAGCCTTCCCAATATTTTGGTCCTCGAAAGTGCCAAACTCCATCAATCTCGTCAAGTTGGACAATTTCAAGAGGATGCTCCGTAGATGTGTCACCATAAATGTGAGCACTCACTGCCTATTTGATTTGAAGGACAAAAGCATGAATATTTATAGAGACCTAAACTGTTTGAGATCACAAGAAAGGAATTAAGAATCTTTAGATTTCACACACTTGAGCTGTGGGTGCCCAAAGGTAGAGGGAAACATAATCTATTGAATAATGTGCACCAAGTGGACCATCATACGAGAACAATTCATCTAAAATACCAGGTAACTGCAAACCAGTAGCATTGCTGCATTTCCCGTCAGCTGTCAATGATAAATATCTTCAGTAAACTAGCCTATAGTTAAGTGATATGCTATCCAAAAACTTCAGAGATATCCATAATTTTGCTTTATGCTACAATTATCCCAATGAAACAACATTCTCTCTCTTCCAACACACTAATAAAAACAATCTTGTTTATCTAATATACTTTTGCTTTAATTTAAAAGACCACAAATAAATGAGTGTTGGGTGCTAGCAAAAAAGTGCCAACTTACATCCAAATGCTGCAACTGCTAATTGACACTTCAAGAGGGGTTTGACAACCACAGAATTAGGCACTTCAAAAGCTCGGTAACCTTGTATATGTGGGAATTTAGATAAAACCTAGCAAAATTCAAATCAAAGAAATAACTAGTTACAAACTTACCAGGAAGGTTGAAAACTTCACTAAACAAGAATGAAGCTTATAGAATTTCAACGTATACAGCAATCTCCGAGACGTCGGTATTAAATCAATCAAAGCTTTATCAAAAAAATAATTCTTGCACAAACGATCTAGCATTATTAAATAAAAAGAAAAAGACTGAATGCATCTTACACTTTCTGGAAGCCCAACATCATTTTCCTCAAGCTTAATTTTGACATCATATCCTGTTAACATGTAAGTGAGAACAAAAATGGACTGGCTAGAAGCTAAAAGTATTTATTAGAAGGAAGACAACGATGTGGGTTCAAACCTTGAATGACGTCATCTTGAATGGATAAAGAAGCAATTTTACTAGCATATAAATAGCAAGAGGAACCATCTCCAACATCCACGTTCCAGGCTATCACATTTCTGCTCACCCATAATGCCCTCGAGTACACTAAGCTATCTTGTAACTAATATCCAAACAGAAAACCATTAGTTATAAGACCATGTATATATATAGCCCAGATGTAATGTAAACTGGAATCATTTGTTTCAAATGCAAACTTATAAAAACTGTTCATGACTGTTTAATACAATTGCAACAAACGAGAGAGAGAAAGAGGAACCAGAGCAGTGGAAGTGGACGTTTGACGAGGCATCGAAGAGCAGCGGGTTTTGTGCGATAGTTCACGACAGAATACACCATACATAGAGTGCTCAAATATCCTATTGGACCTTTCCGACTGAACATAAAGTAATAAAAGGTCTTTTAAATAAGAAAGGGAACGATAAAAAGAGAGGGTCATTCATTCTCAGCACTTACTTTGATCAGAAAATCCGACACGTGGGCGGAGGCTCTGACGCCGGAGGCCACCACCGGTTCATTTTCTCCGCTGAAGCAAAGCTTGGATATGGGTGATAGAGACAATGACTGTGGAGCCCACAAAGATGAACTGAATGACATCATTAGATGCAAATCTATAACGACATTCTCCCTTCGACCTCCAACCTTGTAGTAGGAAAGTGTGGATTAAATTTCATCTCTTAGTTACAAGCTGATCTCTCTCAAAGATCGACATGTATCAGGCTTCAATACAAGGCTGAGCTCTGATAATCTACTCCACCGGTGCGTGAAATTATCGATTTTTTTAAATTCAGAAGATCTTCAAGTATCATTGTTCTTTTTTCTTCACAGATGATGACGACTTTAAAACATGTACATAATCTATTGGTTTAAATTTAATAGATCGATTTTTCGGATCAATTAGCTGATTTTCCTTTTGCGCATATGTTTTCCTGGTTAGTTTGTTTTGGATAAAAATGCCTTTGCCACGTGTAATCCAATGTTCCTCCCTTCGGCAATCAGAAGGTAAGAACCGCTTCCTCTGCTATGAAATTTAAAAGAAAATTCAAGAATTATGCCTTTCCAACTCAGGACATGGGATAAGGCGAAAAATAAAAACCATTAGGATTTATGTTTAGTTGGAGATTTATTAATGGAATGTAATATTATTCTATCATTTAAGACGAAGATTTATAATAAAATAGAATGCGATGGGATGGAAGAGGAGGGTTTCATATTACATCTTATTTCATCCTAAACAATAAAAATAAAAAGTTTAGGATAGAATATAAAATGATAAATAACTTCATACTATATTACATTATAAACATTTCATCCAAACAACACTTCAGTATATTATATTATGAACTCTTTCATATCTCCCAAATAACAATTTTCTAATATTACATCCATTTGTATTCTATTCATTATAAACAATTTTATTCAATTACATTAAAAATATTACGTCCAATCAAACATACCTTAAGAAAGATTGTAACAAAAAACAAAAGTAACGTATCCACACTAGTTCAGTATTCAAGATACTAGACTTATCACCAACTTTATTTATTAGTCAAAATCAATTATGAAAATATGCTCATTTTGTGACTTTCAAGAGCAGAGAATTCAAATAAACTACGTCCTCGTAAGGTGGAGCAATCGACCCAGGTGCATGGATTGTAAAGTGATGTTGAACGCTTGCTTGTCAATTCAGTATAAACTGTTAGTTTTGGATCTTATAAAGTAAGGGTTGGAAGGAAAGAAAAGTTCTAGGATGCATATCAGATGGTGGAATCTAAAAAAGAACACGATGGAGTAACTTAGGGATAAAATACTATATAGAGAAGAATGGAAATTGGAAGGAGAAGCCAACCAGATGTAAGAGAGAGGTGCAACTCTTTTAGGTAATACAACTAAAGAAATATTGGGGGTTTCTAAAGGACCTAAGGGTGGCTAGATGAAGTCTTAGTGATTGAATGAAGATATACGAGAAAATATTAAGATCAAGAAAGGCACCTATAAAGCTATATTAGATAGTACCATAGAAATAAAGAAATTAGTTAATAGAGAAAGATACAAATTGGTAAAGAAAAAGGCCAAGAAAACAGTCTTAGTAGTTAAAAGCAAAGGTTACGAGAAATTGAACCAAAGATTAGAAACTAAAGATGGAGAAAATGACATTTTTAAATCGACGAGAGCTAAGGAATTGAATGCGAGAGACTTAGATCAAGTTTATTGTATAAAAGATGAAGCAAGACAGGTGCTCATAACTGAAAATGACATCAAAAGAAAATGACAAAGGTACTCATAACTGAAAATGAAATCAAAAGAAAATGACAAACGTACTTATAAAGCCTTTTTAATGAAAGCATAGAAGACAACATCTCTTTAGGTGATCTTAGCACATCTGAGAGGTTTTGTAACTTTTCTCATTATCAACACATTACAAGGGAAGAAATTAAAAAAGCTTTAAGGGAGATGAAGAATGGAAGGATAGTAGGGCTTGATGAAATACCCATAGAGGTGTGAAAGAGCCTAGGTGTAGAGGATCTTACTTTGATAGCCAAGCTTTTTAATTGAATCATTAAGTCTACCAAAATATTGGATGAGTGAAGACTTAGTATGTTAATTCCTCTATATAAGAACAAAAAGACATTCAAATTTATAGCAACTATAGAGACATCAAACTATTTAATCACACCATAAAGTTATGGAAGAAGGTAGTTAAGAATAGAGTGAGAAAGGATGCTCATATCTTGGAGAACCAGTTTGACTTCATGCCAAAAAAGTCTGTGATAAAAGCTTTACATCTCCTTATAAGATTAATAGAATATTACAGGAAAAGACGATGTAATTTACACATAGTTTTTATTGATTTAAAGAACGCATATGACATGTTACCTAGGGAAATCGTGTGGAGGTGTTTAAAGGCTAAGGGAGTTCCTATAATCTATGTATGGGTTATTAAGGATATGTATGAATAAGACTAGAGTAAGGATGATAGGAGAAGACATAGTATTTCTCAAGACTAGAGTAAGGATGATAGGAGAAGACATAGTATTTCTCTATCGATATTGAGTTATACCAAGGCTCCTCATTGAGCCTTTTTTCTATTTGTGGTAGTGATGACTGAGCTCATCAAGAATATTCAAGGAATGTGACTTGGTGTATATTGTTTGTTGACGATATTATCTTAGTGGATGAGACAAAAGAAGGTGTGTTAGGTGTAGATTGTATTGTATTTTTATAGGTAATTTGATATATGTTTAGTGGTTAAGTTGATTGTTTAGTATGTGTTTAGCTTAAGATTTGTGCAAGTTCATAAACACTTGTACTTTAAGTGTTTTTTGGGTGAGAACATGTTTTTGAGCTTCAATTTTGTATATATGAGGTGTCATGATGAGTTTGTTAGCGTTTCAGAGCATTCGGAAGAGTTTCGGAGGAGAATAGGACCAAAAAACATGCCACGATCATGACAAAAGTTCAAGCATAAGGCCATGATTGTGACAAAAAGTAGGTAAACTAGCCATGATTGTGCATTAAAGGCCACGATCATGGCCTGCACGCATATAGACACAAAGTCACTTTCGGATTCAAGTTTTCTAAGGATGTTTCGGACATTTCGGACCCCGGAAAGACAATAGGATTACCATAATTGGAAATGACTATAAAAGATAATGATGGAACCTTAAAGGAGCCCACATTTCTGCCTACATTTGGAAACCAAAAGAGAGAGAGAAAGAAGAGAGAGAGAGAGAAGAACAAGAGGAAGAAGAAGAGGGTTTTGATGTTGAAGTTTCTCAGAATAGGTGATCTCCCGACGTCACTACTCTCCCGAATCATATAACCTGAGTTTCATTTTCTCCCCATTTACCTTTTTATTCACTTAATGTGTAAGATTGAGACGAGTTGTATGGATATGAATTTTGAGTTGTTCATAATGTTTGAACTTTACCTTCAAGATTTTGCTTATCTGTCATGTTAATCTAGTTGATTTGTGTTTACTTGAGTTAAGTATTGCGATTGATTGATGTATTTGCATATTCAGTAATAAACCGAGAGGGTGAACCGGATAAAAATGATTAGATTGGATTAACGAGAGTTAAGCGATCTAATTAACCACTTAATCAATCTAGTCAGTAATTTTATAGAGAGAGATCTCGTGGAAGTCCCGATTGTTTATTAATGAGCTTTAGAACTAATTAGAATTATGGGTAATTTGTGAATTGAGAGATTACAAATCCATAATTCGATTAGGGTTTACAATTTAGGGAATGATTATAACTCGAAAGAGGGTAATCAATACGATTGTCTAGAACCGATGGCCCATAAACACATATAAGGCTAGATTAGAATTGATGATAGTAAAATCCCCTCTCTCATAACTTGATTAATTCTCTTTACGAATTTCCATTATTACATTATTCGATTATTGCTAGTTTGTTTTGATTTAGATTTTTTAGTTATTATTCAAATTTGATTATTAAACAAAGCATAAACTAAATTAAGTGGTGCCTAAGCATAATCTCTGTGGGACGATATTTGCTTTTTACTACAAGTAACGAACCGTATAATTGTAGTTTTTAGCGTAAAATAAGTAATTGGTTTTACAATTCAATAAGTTTTTGGGGTCGTGTCAGGATTGTTTTTTTTAGCATCTTGTTTAGTTTAGGTAACTTTGATTTAAGAGTATTTCATACTTTTCCTTGAGTTTTTGCAGGTGCTTGAACACAAAGAACACAAGAAGGTCCAATGAGGTTAGTGAGGAAGAGCATTCAGATATTACAAGGCATGAAAGAGAGCTAAAAAGAGTTAGACGCCAAGAACAAATAAAAAGGAATATGGCAGAAGAAGGAGAGCAAGGAGGAGCTGAGAGGACATTGATGGATTTTATGGGGCCAGGTTTCAGTCCTCAAGGAGTTGCAAGGCCAGCGATTCAAGCCACTAATTTCAAAATCAAGTCGGCACTCCTCAACATACTTTAGAGTAGTGTGCGGTTTTATGGGTGTCTAAAGAAGATCCCAACACCCATCTTGCAAATTTCTTAAAGATTTATGATACCTTCAGGTTTAATGGGATGTCAAATGTGTTAGAGTAGTGCCCTAAAGGAAATAGCCTTTAGCGCGTTTTATACAAAGTTTTGTACAAACTTTATTTTAAATAATAAAGAAAGGCATATTTCATCATTATTTATAAGCAAATTAATGAAGTCCATGATATATGACATATCATGAAGGAAATTATGATGAGATCATATTATGGAGATTCCTATCATATGCAATTATGTCAATATCTAAATTATTCCTAGTCATAGGATTAATGAAACTGGACATCGTTAATCCGAATATACTAGCACATGTCAAACTCCTTGATTTGATCAAGCAGTGGATCTCAGAAAT
>JANZLD010000237.1:36269735-36288194 GCA_026413575.1 Erythroxylum carthagenense | reverse complement strand
TTCATGAATGGTTAATTAGATTGAAATTGTCATTTATAAATGATGAGGATTGTATATTGATTATAAATATGATGATTGTGATTTGGATATAGAAAATGAGATTGATGTGTTGATAGGTTGAGAATTATGGAAGTATTAGATTTAGGTTTGTGTTTTGCTGGTGTTGGGATTCCGGACGGGAGAGTCCGATGATTCTGAGATCTGTTTGGGATTATAGAAGTGTATTTTGCCTTTGCAGGAATTTTTAGGTTAGGATAAATGCAGCCGTTATGCTGCCGAATTTTCGTTAGAAAATAAATTGAAAAAGAAGAAAAATAAAATGTATAAGTATGGAAAATGGATTTTTTTTTAAAGATGAAAATAAGAAAGAAAGAAAAAAAATTATACCGTATTTGGACCGTCTTAGGGTTTCCAACGCGATCTCGTTCTTTGTTATTTGTTTTCCAACGGATGTCGGAACGTGATTCAGCTCCAATTGATCTGTTTGTTCTATCCGTATTCGATTTCGATTCGATACGATTCCGCTTTGTATTGTCTTTCGCTTTGTTATCCGTGCTTTTTTTTTGTTCCGTTTTCGGTTGGGATCTGGTTCCCGGATCGGATCCCAACAATCCGGCTGAACCAAAGCCAATATGTGACTTCCATGGCCATTTCATCATCTTTTTGCGTGATTCTTTCTCTTATTTCTTTACTTGTAACTCCTTTGAATCTGATAAATATTTAAGTCTCCCCTTTTCTATTGCTGCGTTCTGAAGCAGCGGAAGGGTAGGAAATGACGTCAAAATCAGCTCCTTTTTGCAACTCACTTCCCCCCTGGCATGTGGGAGTGTCACAGGCTCTCTTTCTCTATCCACTGTTCCTATATTCGTATCTTTTACTGGATTGAAGCACTGACTGGATAGTGAGAAAATTGGAGAAGTTAGCATTAAAACTAAAGTTGGTTTTTATCGTATTCTTCGAGATCTTATTTTGGGGATTCATTTTAAGACAATTGCAATTCTTAATTTGTATATATATATATGTGGCATGTTCTGTATCGACAATCTCAAACTATAAACCAAGCAACCTAAATATAGGTTCTTGATCAGTTTACTTACCATAAGCATCAAGTTTTGCATGACTCTTTAAAAGTTCCTATCAGGCAGTTTTTGTTTTTTATCTATTTTACCGACCGAAAGGATGATTTTTAGAAGTGAAAGATGATCTAGTGATGTTGCTGACAGTGACAGTCGAGTGTACTACCAGTATATGACTATAATCTTTAAATCGAGAAGCAAAACCATACAATGCACTGTTCTGTGGTGTTCCAACATGGACGTCCTTTTCAGAGAAAACTTTTGGGAAAAGAAAAAGAAAAAGAGACTGCATCGAATGATGCCGAATTCTGAGCACCCGAAGAAGATAAAAACTGAATATTTATCGCAGTGTCGCGGACTCTTACAATGAAGTTCTCTAGTTGTGTCAATATCGAGTACCAGTTATTTTTGGACCTCAAATTTAATTCTTAGAGTTCAACTCACTTTAAACATTTCCTACCAAACATTAATATGTGTAATCATAGCAACTGATTATAAACATATTACCACTGAAAATTGAAACAGTTTCAGTAACACTTCCAATTCCTGTCCGAGTCATTTGCATTCTTACTTGTTTGTACCAATTGACATTAGTGGTATACCCCAGTAAAACAACAATACCGATCAAATATGATATCGTGTGGCTCCTAGCCATAACACTATCGGAAATTTGAAACAGTTTCACCAACTTATGTAACATACAAATTTTCTATAAAAAAAACCTTTCGTGACATACGGATCCTTCACAATTTAACTGGTCTGTTGTGGCCACTGACATTAGACAATACAAGATTACTGGTGTATGCTACAACAATACTAGCAACAAAATTGATAAGATATGGATGCTAAAACTGGTTATCTTGTGCTCTGTTATTCATGGACACTAACCATTATAAAAGAGAAAAAAGAAAAAAGTCATCATCTTTAATATTTACAGTGGATAGCATTTCAATAGCGGAGGAGCTCATCTCAATGAATGTCACCCAGAAGTACAAAAATGCAGCAGGATTCAGAATCTTTGCACGCTTATCCCTTACAGTACTAGCCTTGGAAAGCAGGAAGGTCACTCAGTTCGTCGCATTTTCACATTTAATGGGATTTCCTTGTAGGACTGGATCTTTTCAGCTGCTCGACGCAGGGGGCGAACGGAGGACCTTCGACGCTCTAGATCCCCAGAATCAGGGGCATCACTTGTTATTTTGGTTTCATTTTGCACATGTGAGATTGATGGTGTGCAACTTTCATTCATTACAACCATGTGCACGGGAGAAACAGGCAATTCATTCTCCTGTATCTGTAATGAGTCGTCACTGAGTTCTTGTACTTGCTCTTGAGGCTTAGACCTTGTAGATCTCCTTGCCGGTAAAAGCCTGTACAAGTAAATTTGGACGGAAAGGGACCTTTATCTTTCAAAACACTTCTTTGTGATAGAAGCCATTGATAAACTCAAATGTGTGTAGTCAGCAAAACAAAGTAAATACAAACCTCTTCTTAGAGACCATCTGTTCAGCTTGGACTGGCTTAACCGTAGCAGAACCTAAAGCATCGGCTATCTTGATCAAGTCTTCAGTTGTCCCTTGTTCACCAGAACTAAGCCTGGCAGATTGCCTTCTTGAGCAAAGACTGTTGAAGAAAATATTGTCATACTGGGCATGCATTAAGCTTTTAAGCAAAGCAAAAGATAGAAAGACCACTCACAAATTTCAAAAAGCCTGAAGTTAATAAGGTTCAAATTGTACCTGTTTTCAACTAGCCCATCTTTAGCCCGAAATTGTTCATCAGTAGTAGGGTACAAACCTGTCCAAAATTATAAAAGCAAAGAATTAGTTTGATAGACAAGCATCTCTTAATTTCGGACAGGTTTTAACACATTAGATACATTGAGTTTTTGATCGTCTGCTCCTCTTTTTATCCCCAACTTTTCCATCAACCTTATCTGCTTCAAATAATTTTCCAGCGTCATCAGTTCTAACCTAAAAGCAGTGAAAGAACAAGTTTAAGAGAAGCATTCTAATTTGAAAGGGACAATGTTGGAGATGAAAGAGGCTTTTCAGTGAGCTACTTATCCACTATACTGTGAACAAAGAAAAGATAAAAAAAAGTAAGCTTGCCATGGATTCCAATTGTCTAGCTTTAAGCAAACCATTTTTACATCCCAGCTCATGTCGAAGGGCCTTCAGCTGAAGAGCAACAGAAACAATTTTTTTAAAAGGATTGAGGAAGACCAAATTCTGGCATCTTAAGTATTTAACATCTTACCTTATCTTTACCTGAATTTAGTTCCTGCAGCAAGAGAGCAATACAGCAGTCAACCTCTTAATAGTGCAACATTCTCCACTTACTAATTAATCCACATATGAATAGCAATTCATTTTTCAATAATAACGGTACCCCTAGCATCTGGCTATTCGCTTGGGCTAGTTGGACGTTCTGTTGTTGAACTTTCTGATAATTGATTCTCAGCTTCTGTAACTCTATTGCACTCAATTGGATAATTTTACTGTATATAACGATTAAGGAAAGCACAATTTTTTGTCAAAAGAAAATGAGAAATAACTAATCTGAAGAAGAAAACAAAATAAACTAAAATGCATACTTTCTGTCCTCAAGAAGCTTCACCAGTGCAATATTTTCCTGGATATAAACTCAAAAACAGAGTGAGACAGACCTGTGGAAAAGAATCATGATGATAAACGTACACTCACAGAACTGAGAAAATACCTGATGGAGTTTGTCAACGTACTGTTTGGTACTAAGTGACAGGCACTGTGATTTTCCAGCTTGATTTTGCTGTGTCAAGTTGGTGATGTCGGCTAGAGATTTTCTTGGGACAGTTTCAACACTAGGTCCCTTCATCCCTTTCCCTCCCTTTGAACCTGATACGGACAGCAATTTCCTCAATTCATCCAAGAAACCAAAATAATCCAGGCCCTTTTCACGAGAAAAGTCCTTCTTAAAACCATAAGCTTTTAACAACACAGGCTTCATTAAAGTGTTCCAACCACGAAATTGATGATGATTTCACTTCCTCATAGTAAATCAATCAGCCGAAGTAATTCAACTAGTTCGAACAATGAAAATGACGAGAACGGATTGTGTAAAGTATAAAGCTGTTGGGCACAAAATCACTGAGAGAACACAAAACCTGATCTGGGAGCAAATATTAGGGCTCTGAGTTCTAATTAAAACATAAAATCTCCACCAAATCAAAACTTGAGCAGAAACTGAAAAATCTGAGATTGGAAGTTGAGAATTGAAAGAGAAGGAAAGCAAAGAAAAAGAAAAAGAAGTGTACCACCAAAGTTGAAGTTACCTGTCTCTATGGCTACGCCACCGTCCATGTCGGAGAACAATCTCAAACCCTAAATTTGGCGAGCTCCTAGTGGACGATTTCTGTAACTATAATCGTCCTTGTCACAGAACAGCTCTTCCGTTCTCTTGCTCTGTCACTGACTCAATGTCTTAAAAAGTTAAAGCCAGGAAGGAGAGAAAAGCGGAGGGGCAAAAATGAAAATTAAAATTGGTAGCAGATCAACGGCTTTCCAAGCCTAAAGCCGAGGCTATTTTGAATATCCGAACCTCAATGTTATTGGGCCGAAAATATTTCTCCGACACCCCCCGAATTAAGTTCCAAATAAAACGATAGCAAGGTTTATTGAGGAAATTCAAAATTGATATGTATAATTGGAATGCAAATATAATTGGGGATAATTTTTTAATTAAACCCTTTTATCATAAATAAAATACACTAAAATACACTTGATTCGAAATCGTGTATAATTTTCTTTTGGAATTTTCAACTACATTTTATTCATATTCATAGTTTTTAACACTATTTGTAGAGTAGAATTCAAATATTTTGAAAAAAAGAAAGCAGTCCTAGCTTTCTAATATACAGAAAAAGATTATATGATTTCTTTTCAATTAAAATTCTAATTATAATTATAATTTAATTTTAATTAAAATGAGATAACTTATATTTGATTTCTAAAATTTCTTACGCTTTACAATTAAATTCAACTTAATTTAAATTAATTTTTCTTTTAAATAACTCTCAACTTATTATGTTCTTAATATGTTGACGATAATTATAAATTATAATTGTATAAATTAAATTTTTATTTAATATATCTTTAATTCTTCAATTCAATAATTTGTGGTCATAGATTAACATAGATAACTATTCAAATATTAAGAATGTTAAAGGGGTTTGACTTAAACTTGTATATGCATGATTGTAACATGTAATTTACTCATTTCTCATCTAATGTTTCAATTGAACATAAATAATGAAAGTAATGTATAATCTATTTAAATCCAATCATGTTCTTACTAATTAATAATTTATATTTGGAATTATAATTTTAAATGTCAATTAAAACTGGCTGGAGATTTCATTACACCACTAATATTTTCTCTAATTACTTTAGAGTAATGAATCTATTATTGACTTAGTCAACTATCTTCATATAGTTCATACTATATCTAGGTACTACTGACTAAACTATCATAATAAAATACATTTAATCAAAACATAGCAATTTTCACATATGATACCCTGATAATCTCAATTTTAAGGATAAATTACATATCCATCGTAATGAGAAAATCTACAAGCACATAAGTAATATTATATTTGAGATCCTCATAATTTAGCCAGTACAACGAAGTTATTTTCCAATAAGCATCCACATGTTTGTTTAAGTATCTTTATATTTTATTTTGTGAATTGAAAATAGCCTCTCAATTAGTTAGAGATAAAGATATGTACTACTAAACCTCTCTAGACCCTGTGCATCAAAGGGATTTTCACTGGGTCATTATTGTTGTTGTTAGTGTATATTTTAATTTATGAGATTAATTAATTTCTTCGTAAGAAAGAAATATGATGTGTTTTAATTTGATCATTTTATTAATATCTCATATTAATGAAACTAAAACTAAGAATAATTTAGAAATAATACATAAATACAAATTGAATCTCTTAATTATAACTTCTTTATAATTTTAATTACATAATAACTATTTCATGAGTTTTACTTTTAGTCTTAAAATATTATATATAATTAACAAAAAATATATAAAGATAAAGAGTGTTTTATTAATTAAACTGAAAATATCATACATTAATTTACAATCGTCTGATTAGTTGTAAGACTATAAACTAACATTCTCCCACTTACATTAAAACCACTGCCTATATACCCCATACCTTATGGCAACAGGATCAGACTAGATTTTAATACTTTCAACAATTCAGTTTAAACTCAAAACATTTTAACATGTTCTGAAAGGATCTTAACATTTCATAAATATTCAATTTGAACCCCAACTTAATTTTTCCGTCTACTCTCCATTTCAAGAAGATTATCTAGTACTTTTTGTAAGTTCCTTGTTAGGTATATATACTATTTGACAAATATGGTCCAAAAAATATAAGAAACTAGAGTTTCCTCTTTCTCTCCTCTCTCTCCTCTCTCCCTCCTCCTCACTTTCTCTTGCTCTTTAAGTTCTCCATTTTGCTTCTCTCTTTCTACAACTATGAAATTGCATATCTGTATTTAGCTCATTCATTTATCCCCGTCCTTTTTGGTGTCGATCAAATTTGAACACCTTCTAATTATAGAATTAAGAAAATTTTCAATTCTAACATAGATTTTCTTTGTCATCCTCTCTAAGACTTAGTAAATCCAACCTTGAAAGCACATGAATATAATTAGAATATTTGGTTTCCTTATTACCATCATCATCTCCAAGCATAAATTTCTAAACTCTATTGTAGGTTTAAAACCTTCCTTGTCTTCTAACATACCTCCATATAAAAAGCTCATGACAGCACTCATATTCATCTTAAAAGCCAATTAGTCTATATCTATAAGCTGTCCAATCTTACCATACACATCCTTTAAAAATTTTCTAATCTCTTATTTTTTAAGACCATAAAAAGAATTAATTTTTTAACATAAAAATTTCATTCTAAATATATGTTTATTGTAATGAAGTATGTTTTCTTTTACCTTCTTCCCAACCTTTTTGTTTGTGCAATTGATACTTAGTATGTTTCATTTTTTTAATGTCAAATGTTCTAACTTGCAAGGGTTGTTCACACTATTAAACATTTTTATTGTTTTTGTCCCCTCTTTTTTTAGAAACAAACTAAAGGTTCTACTTTTTAATATGTTAGTTTCAAAAGTATGAAGTTTTTCATTTTCGTTTTATTTTCTTTTGATATTTCTTTCAGAAAGTGTAAGGGTGGCAAGCTATCAAAGAAAATTGTGAAAAGTTAAATGCAATGAATTTTTTGAATTTCATTATTTATGTACATTAGATATCCTAAGGATTCTTGGATGAGATAAATGCTTATATAAGATTCTTTTACAGTGTAGAAGAAAATGATGTAGAAAAATAATAAGCAAAAGCTCTAATCGTGTGAATTTTGTTTGTGATTACGTGTTGTAATCTTTGAGGAATTATACATCATGATTTAATGGCAGAGGTTTTTTCCTATAACTTAATGATTAATTGTCTCATCTAAATACTACTTCTTCATATAACATAGGATAGAGAGTATCTACTTATTACTTTCTTCTCCTTTATGTGTTTTTAAGATAGACACATTACTAAGTGATCTTAGAAATATTGATGCTTATAGATGGGTGTTGAGCAAGTTTTACCTAATATGAAACCCTCAATATTCGTGAGTATATGAATCATAACTTGTAGTATTCAAGGGTGTCAGTCCTACAAGGAAAAAGCTAAAACTAAGTGAACCTAACTTTGTCTAAGTTTGTGTAAATTGATTTAGATGAAAATAAAATATCAAAAATCAAAACAATCAAATAAAATTGAGCACCTAACTACTTAACAATTGAAATGTCATAATTAAACAAAGATGATCAAGGATAAAAGCTTAAGATTCATTCTATAGTAATTTTGCCCCCTTAACCTTTATTGATTCAATTAACTGTCAATCCTAGATTATAAAGGGTTAATTACTCTCTCTCAAGACCCTAATCATTGAACCTCAATTAATTATCCTTAATTTATTACAAAATTCTAGATTTTTTCATTCTCTCGATTCACAAAAATAGTGTAACGTTTTCAATTAGTTCTTAAGTGATCTATTGGATAATCAAGTTTTCACACTAGATCTCTCTTCATATGATTATCAATTTGATATTTGTATGACTTAATAGGTCGTTAACTTTTGTAAGCGAACCTAATCAAATTACTTTTGACTCACTCTCTCAATTTATTGTCAAAGTATAAACATACCCAAATATCACAACACTACAAGATTGTATTAAAATCAATAATGATAAAATCACAAAATAACTTAAGAAAAATCCTAATCTAAAAATTAAAACATCATAAATGTGTATAGCATCTTCAATACCAATTTATACATCAAGCTTAAGGAAAATAAACAAAGGAAAGAAGAAAGAACTTGATTTGGACTAATATGGAAATGCTGGATAACTCTAACTCTCTAATCTCCCTTCTTGATCTTCCTTGGATTAATCTCAATATGGTAAAATGGAGACTGCTCCTTTTTTTTGTTTTTGTTCTTAAATAGTTCTTAAGGCTTCTAAGGTTATTTCTAGTGTTTACTCACTTAATTTGGTTCTAAAAATAGCCCAAAAAGCGTCAAAATTACAAAAATTCTCATGTGTTAGAAAAGTTGAAATTCGCTAGAATTATTGTCTACGCCCTCTGTCATGATTGTGACAAGCAACTCATGATCGTGCACTGCTTCATTCAGCCTCCATCTTCTTCATTCTTCAAATTCCTGATTTCTATTACTAACAAACACATCAAACACCTAATGAAATATCAAATTAAGATCATATTCTTGTTTAAACCAAACAAACACTTAGAATACATATAAACATTAACAATAACATAAGTCTAAGCCTATACACATAACAATCATCTAACAACATCTAAAAGCACCTATCAATGGTTCCATAGACATTATCCAGTTCTGTGAAATCTTGATGAATGTATTCGCCAAGAAATGGAAGGTATCTAAGTATTGGCAACCTTTAAGGACCTAATGCCAGTGAAGTTATATACTTCTTTATTTTATTAAGTTTCCACTATAAATAAAATATAGAAAGTGTTGTAACTGATATGAAGAGATTTAGTAAACTTTTATCAATAGTGGTTTATAAGGAAACTTAAAAAATTGGTAACAAAAAATATTTTTAGTTTTTTATGCAGCTATAACTAACATGTGTTGCAGATTCCAACTATGTAACCAAATGTTCTGAAATTAAAAAGAAAGAAAGGACATAAAGAAGAAACTTTAGTTTTTTCTATTTCTTGATCCCCATTTGCCATATATGATAAATATCTAGTAAGGGATCCATATAACTTTTATATAATTTTTTTATAACTAAGGAATGACGAAGAAATTAAGATGGGATTTAAAAGTTAAGGTTCTCTTTAAATGTATTAAAATGTTTAGGATTAAATTGAATTATGATAAAAATGATAAAGTCTTTTTGAAACTTTTACCAATACCATATCTATCTATATGTCGACCATATCTCTCTTAAGACAATGAGTTAGAGAGAGAATCAATAAAATTCTCTTTAGTGGAAAATTGCTCTATTGGAATGTCTTTTCTCTCTGCTATCTCAATGATCGATTGGAACTTTACAAGTACACGTTTAGATCATTGATGAGACCTTGATTTCTTTGCCTATATAATGGCACCATTATTATTACATACAGCATTGTTGACTTAACAATGTAAGGAACCACTCCAAGTTTGATAATGAACTTTTTAATCTAAATTGCTTCCTCTACTGCCTTTAATACTGAAATATACTCTATCTCAATTTTAAAGTCAATGATGGTTAATTTTTTTTAACTTTAATAACTTACTACATTACCATTCAAGGTGATGATGTACCTTAACTATAATATTCTATCGTTAGGATCAAACTAAAAACTCATGTTTGAATACCCCTTAACTCTTAATTCACCTCCTCTATAGACCAAAAAAACATCTTTAGTTCTTCTTAAGTACTTTAATGTATTTTTCATAGTTGTACAATGACCATTACTAGATTTGGCTTGAACTATGCTCATTATGCTCAAATTATAAAAGACATTCAATCTACTACATAACATCATATATATGATTGATCTAATGGCTGAATTCTATGGAACATAATCCATTTTATCTCTGTCTTTATATGTCTTTTGACACATATTATGTGAGAGAGAAATTTCATGTAACATGGGTAAATATCCTCTATAGGAATTCTCTATGCTAAACTTCTTTAGCATTTTTTTCTATGTACATAGATTATGACAAGCTAACTAACATCTTTGGTCTATCTTTATATATCATTATTCCAAAATATAGGCTGATTTTTCTATACCCTTGATAGGGAGGTTGATACACAACCAAAATTTTCTCTATTAGAGCATTGGTATGTCATTTTAATTAGAAATATGTCATCCACATATAACACTAAGAAGATGACTACACTCCCACCAATCTTTTTAAAGACACATGGTTTATCCACTAATAAATTCTAACTATTTAATAGTCTAATAAAAATTGATATTTTAATTCTGTGATGCTTGGTTAAGTCCATAAATATACTTAAGATACTTATGGACTTATGCATAACTAATGGCAAAAAGGTTTCATCAAAATTAACTTTTTGTTTTTGTTTGTAACCTTTTGGCTAATACCCTTTCTTTTTGTAGATATGTACATTACAATATATATTAGTTTCTCTCTTAAAGATTCATTAGCATCTAATAGGTAAATTACCATCGAAGCGTCAATCAAAGTTTGTACTTCGTTAGTGTATATGGATTCTATTTCATATCTCACGATTTTATGTCATTTTAAAGAATCAATGTTAGACATTGCTTCTTTAAAAGTAGTAGGCTCATCATTTATAAGCAATACATTATCTTTTCCTTTTTCAATATGTAGATCTAATATAGTGGGGACTGATGTATCTTACTCGTATGTCATAGATTATATATCTTTTAAACCCTTGATTGCATATTTTATGTATCAAGTTGAGGTTCCTGTCCCATCTAAATGTGAATTTGTGGTTCATTTACTTCTTTAAGTTATACTTCATTCCCATTACTTTCTTTGAAAATAAGTTCTAAGATATAATATGTTTCAAGAGAAACATCTTTTGCTTAAGAGGATAGTAAAATTAATATCTAATACTTTCTTTTAGAAACCATATAAATTTGCATTTTATTAATTTATTTGAATATTATCAAATTGTTCATTCTTTACATAAGCATCACATCCTAAAATCTTTAGGTATGATAACTTTTTTCTGCTACTAGTTTTTATCTCATATGGTATATTGTTAGCTAATTTGGATGGAACTTTATTCAGAAGGTAAGTAGTAATTTCAAGGTTGTATCCTTAAAGGAGATAAAAAAGACCACATGAATTATCATGAAACATACTATATTTAATAGGGTACAATTTATTCTCTGAAACACTCCATTACATTATGGTGTTCTAGGTGTAATCTATTATGAGAGAATCTCATTTTTTAAAAATAAATAAAAAACTTGTTGCGTAAACACTCATTACCTTAATCACATCTAAGTGCCTTAACAATCTTACCATTTTGTTTCTCAACCTTAAGTCTAAATTATTTAAACTTTTCAAATTATTTAAAATTTTGTTCCATTAAATACATATAACATATATAGAATGATCATTTGTGAATGTAATGAAATATAAGTACCCACCTCTCATACAAGTAAACATAGGGCCACATACATCTGAATGTACAAGCTCTAGTAACTCAAGTGCATTCCTTCCCTTTCCACTGAATTATAATTTAGTTATCCTATCCATTAAATGACATTCAAAATTTTAATATGACTAATAAAACTAAAGAATCTAAATATATATCCTTCTTTATGTAACTTTGTGACTCTAATTTCACTAATATGACCTAATTTATAACAATATAGTCATTAATTTTCTTTTATTATTATTTAAGTTAAGAATTAGCCTGTCAAAGTCTAATTCATACAAATCATTTGTGAGTAATCCAAATTCATAGTAAACATAATCTTTATAAAAAGAACAACTTTCATTCCTAATAATACATACAACCCATTTAAAGTAAACAAGAAATGGAAATAATGTTTTTTATAATTATTGGAATATAATAATAATTATCTAGCTTTAGTGCAAAATTATTTCCATTTCTTGTTTACTTTAACTGATCAACTCTTTGTTAATATTTCCATATTGTTACAAATGTAAGAACTACAATATAATATAACACTTATGATTGTGGAACAGATGTAGAAAGATTGATCTCAATTATAAACATTTATAAAGAAGTAGCTTCCTTAAGCATCTTATCATATAAGTTACTAAGATAAGCTTTGCAATTCCTTTTTCAATGTCCATCGACTTCATAATAAAAACGTAGTCATTATTCTTTTTCTTAAAAACACTATTTGGATTTTCTACTATAGTAGAAGCCTTATGTTTCTTCCTTTTATTATTTTTTGATCCCTTTTTCTTACTTTTAGAATAATCTAAAATAAGAACAAAAATAGGTTCCTTCTTAAGACATCCCTTTACAATCTTAATTATAATTAGTATTAGGCATTGATACATCTTTTTGGTTTGTATAAAAGTTCATAATAAAATTTGAAAAGCATAGCGTAAGAGATTGAAGCACTAAATCAATGTTTAACTCATAGTCAATCTAATTGGTAAAATTTTTTAGTATAATCAATTATATTTAATATACATTACTCCAGTAAAGATCAATTTTCTATCTTGCATTGATAAAAATGCTCTATAAGTCTAATATCTCTCCACTATACTTTGTGCATTAGACAACTCCTTGAGATGCAAAATTATTATAGGAACATCTATGTTCTCATATTGCCTTTAAAGCTCAGGAGACATGCTAGCTAACATCATGCATATAGCTTACTCAACATTGTCAATATGATGTTATTATCTCTTCCAAACTTCATTAGTTGCATTAGAATTAGGTTATAGTGGAGTTTCAATGTCAAGAACATACATTTTGTTTTTTTTTAATGAGAACAATTCTTTATCATGGAAATTAGTTTAAGAATTTAGGCCTAGTAAACTTATTAACATCCATAATTCTCCTAAAGGACATATTGCTACTCTTTCTATTTAAAAATTAAAAGACATAAAAGATAAAATATTAGTTTGTACCACAAAACCAAATAAAGTAAAGAATTTATAAATATTTAATGACTTCCATTATTTAAATGAAATAATAACCCTCACTATTGAATTAAAAAATTAAAAATTATTTTTAGTGGTTTAGATCCCTTTGAACTAATTTGATCTTAAGTTTGCACAACGATTCAACTAAATTTAAAATAGGTAGATAACAATCTTATTAATCATTTCTTCTATGGCTTCTAGATTTTTAATGTTACAACTCTTTACAAAAATATAGCGTATATGTTATTCTTAACATTGCTTTTAAATTTATATGATTATGTATTTACTCATTTAAACTATAAAAACCTAGTTGAGTAGGACTCATTAATTTAAAATAAAACATATTTACAGTAAAGAAATCTTAGTTTTTGCTCAATAAGCCTTACAATAACTATAACTCTAGTTTTATTTCATAAAGAATGGATGCCAATTATCATATTCTAAATGTGTACTTAATATTTAATTAATGAATTTAAAAATTAAAAATTTAAGGTCTCATCGTAATTAATACAATCTTATTATACTATTCATATCCGATGTAATCAAATTATGAATTATAACTCTTTGAAACATTTTTATTTTAATTATTGATTTGATAACTAATTTAATTTAAAATAAGTTATAAAAATATTCCTAATAAAAATTAGAAATTTTTTTCCTATATTTGTTAGGAAGTTGGACTAATTTAATTAAAATAAAGTTTTTAAGAAAGAACATTAACAAAATAAAAAGTGGGGACTGCTTTTTTAAGAATTTAAATAATTATATTAACAATCTTTGAATGGCATGGTGAGAACATTGGAGTATAAAGCCAAACAAAATGTAAATGTTTTTGTCCTGTAAAAACTTATCATTACTCCCATTACATATTAATCACTTTTGTAGCCTTAAATTAGCTCTATCTTTGCTTCCACTCATTCAAGCTTTCAATTTACTACTTCATATAATTTTCAATCTCTTTGTCACCATTTTAAATCTTTATTTATTTGAGTTTTTACGTTAAAGAGTTATTGATTGTTAACTTCTTTCAGCTTCTTTCTAATGCCTCCCTTAATCAGCTTTCTTTGGTTTTCTCTTCCTCTTAAAAGTAACTGCAATGTAACACCCTATTGTCATAGAGTATATACCGGACCACCCTGAGGGTATTCCAGTACATAACTTATAATAATAGGATGTTAGAGCAGTCACTACAATCACTTAGTCATGGCATCATCATTTATAATCTCTTATAAGATATCATAAAGAAACTGAATTCCTCCTTTCTCTTAATAAAAACTGAATATGTACATTGTAGCTTTACAAACCATCCAAATATGGACATCATCGAAAACCTAATACAAAACACCCAAGAAAGAGGAATTATACAAAAATTTCTATCTAATCCTTCAGTATCAGCTGATCAACCTTTGAGCTATTTCTTCTTCCCAAAAGTACAAGAATTATGTTTCTTATAGAGTCTCTCTATTGCTAATGTCTTCTCTCGATCCTGAAAAATCAATGTTGTAATTTTGATGAGTTTTGTGAATTTAGTGAAGTAACCATCCTCGATGGTTCACTCAATTCTTACAACACATCAACACATGTAAACACATAATTCACATCTTTTCATTTAGCATATAGCATCACATATCATTTACTTCAAATATCCACTCCCAATCAAATACATGTCCACAATATATTTCAATCAATCAAACACACGTATTAAATGTATATGTAGTGCTTGTGAGACTCACTTTCGATTATTACATTGTTGTGACTGAGTGCCTAAACTGTCCCGTATCTATTGTGGATACCGGGTTTATTGATACTGTCGCTTACTCATTGTGGATACATGGCTCATTGTATATATCAAGCCTTTAGATCTATACCATATTTCAGAGCTTTAAGCTCATATTTGTCGGCTACTCATGTCACAACTATCATTATTTGATCATGCATTCATGATGAAATGCATCACATTCATATTCAATCATTCATATTGTTTCAAACATTCCCATTCGGAATCCCATTTAAATACATTTATAGTCCCATTTTTATTTATCATAGGACCTTACTTTGGTATTCAACAAACATGTTGAGAAACATTTATTTCACCAAATTCACATTCAAGGAACACTTCAATATCACATTCATAAATCAAAATCTTCAAACCTTCATGTTTGGAATCAGTACAAACAATCCATATTCAAAACTTAATATTTACTAGACAATGTTAAGTTAGCCTATCTATGTTACTTACAGATTTCTCCAGAAGCTATTGTCTCAAAGTCCCAACAACGTCTAGATTTTGACGTTCCAAATGCTCTTCTATATCACATGTCCACAATATATTTCAATTAGTCAAACACACATATTAAATGTATATGTAGTGCTTGTGAAACTCACTTTTAATTATTACGTTGTTGTAACTGAGTACCTAAACTGTCTCGTATCTATTGTGGATACTGGGCTCATTGATACTATCCCTTACTCGTTGCGGGTACAGGGCTCATTGTACATATTGAGCCTTTGGCTCTATTCCACATTTTGGAGCTTTAAGCTTATATTCGTTGGCTAATCATTTCACAACTATCATTATCTGATCATGCATTCGCATATGAAATGCATCACATTCATATTCAATTATTCATTGTTTCAAACATTCCCATTCGCACTCCCATTTAAACACATTTATAGTCCCATTTCCATTTATGATCGGACCTTACCTGGCATTCAACAAACATGTTGAGAAACACTTATTTCACCAAATTCACATTCAAGGAATACTTCAATATCACATTTGTAAATCAGAATCTTCGAACTTTATGTTCGAAATCAGTACAAACAATCCACATTCAGAACATAATATATAATAGACAATATTAAGTGAGACCGTCTAGGTTACTCACAGATTGCTCCAAAAGCTATTATCTCAAAGTCCCATGTTCCAAATGCTCCTCTATGTCATGTAATAAACATTTACATATATCACATATTTGCACAATTATACACGTACTCATTTATGCACATATGTATACATATGGATTACATACAATGTATGTTCAATGACAATCTTGGGTATCTTTCCATTATTCTCGTCACTTAATCATTCATATATCAACACTCACATAAGTATAATTTTTACTTAGCATTTGCACCTCCATAAAACAATTTGAATATAATTTCATAACTCATTTGATCATTCCATATTTTTTCTAAAAATAGACTTTTGGGTCCATTTTGCATGATCATTCTGAAAAAGAAAATGGAGTAATTTGGCCACAATACCTTCTAAAATTTTTTTCTCCTATGTCTTAAGTTTCTAAAGACACCAAGATCATACAATTTGGTTCAATATTTCGAAAGTTATACTCAAAATACTTTGGATTAAGTACGTTCAAAATTTTAGCTAGTGCATGATCATGCACTCAAAGTTGTACAACTTATATCTCTTAATTCCAATATCCAAAAATTACAAATTTTATACAAATTGAAAGCTAAGAGAATTTTGTGAAGACAAATTTATTTGATTCAGCCTACATCAATACAGTCTATTCGATAAAAACAGGACATGATCTTTATCACGGTTAGTGTTGCAGCCTTAGCCAAAAGTGAACTTCAAGCTAAATTTCAAGACCCTTAGTGATAGAATTCAAATTCAATTTCTTCTTAAAAATTGTAGCCGTATGTCCCTAGTTTTATCTAGATCAAAATCCATCTAATTTGAATAGTCACAGATCAAGGTATGACCCAAATATAAATTCATGTTTAGTGAAAACACTCCATATAACATACTCCAACACACTACATTGCCAAAATTCTATCATTTCAAGTTAATAACTTCTTCATGTATACCTCAAATTTAGTTAAATAACATGCACACACAAATCAAAATCCATGAATAAATACAAACATAAAAAACAAAACATCATTCATGCATGTTCATCATTTTCTGCACTTCTTCATTTTTTTGTTGCACTTTTTCATTTTTCTGCTGCACTTAGTAATCAACTTCTAGTCTAATTTTTAAACTCTTAAAGACAAAATTTGAATTCAATGTCTTCATAAAAAATTTAGCATATGTCTCAAATTTAATCCAAATAAAAAAATCATCTCATTTGGATAACTATAGAACAAGTTTTGACTAAAATATATAATCTGATCAGTGGAAATGTTATAGCTAACATTTTCTAGCACACTCTCATCTAATTTTCTAGATTGTTATAACTTCGTACATTTTACATCTAACACATCTTGTAACTAGATCATCTTTTCTACTCCATTTCAAGTTAATATCATTCACAGACAATCATGATCTAGATTTGATCCAAAAATAGACATATACATGTACCCATTCATCATCAATTTTTTACACTTCATTTTATCTCATTTTAGGATTCATTCTAACTTTAAGTCAACTCTACATCAAGTTATGAATCATTAATCATCATAAACACAAAAACCAGTGATAAATACATTCATTTATTCATCCACAATTTAGCATAAAAATCAACTCCATTTACACTTTCAATCTATCTTATAATGATCATTATAAATGCCTTCATTTAGCCAATCCAAGAATGTCATCAATACACTAAAGGAAAGACCATAAACCTCTTTATTTTTATATCCATGACACATACATAAAATGTAGCACCCCACTCTCGCAAGACTCGAACCCGATATCGTGGGTGATATCCGAGTCCGCGCCACACGAGAATGGTATGCTACTACACTCAACTTCCGTTCAAAACTTAGTATGCCATTTTTAAAACATTTTGAAATCATTGCAAGCGCGGAAATCAATAAACAATGGGTCCACTTTAGTTCAAAATCCTTTTCATTCATATCACAATTCGAATCATAAAAAGGTCCACGACAATATTGAACGCTTTCCAAAATCATATTACAAATACGGCATTAGGTAATTAGGACCCACTGAAATACAAAGTACTAAATTGTGGAAATACACATTTATACAAAGACAGAATGACACAATGCAGACGCGAACTGATCCCGACCTCAAACTCTGACTCCTATGCAGTGAAAATACTCTCGTTTGTCTAACGGGGTATTCTTCATAACCTGTAAAATAATTGCAATGTTGGGTGAGTTTGCGAACTCAATGAGAAACCATCATCGATGGTTTACCCAACTCATGCATAT
>JANZLD010000237.1:36073643-36089720 GCA_026413575.1 Erythroxylum carthagenense | reverse complement strand
ATCCAATGTCTCCCTCATGCGTTCAAAAGAGAGTTTGAACCTCTAAAATGACTGTTGTGTGGCTCTCAATGTAACGGCATTCATTTCCCCTACTCTACCTTCATCCTAATTCCCACTTTCCTGTGATATTTTAGTGAATGTTCTTTCCTACAAAACAAAAGTTAGTAGAAAACAACCTCACAATCTCTCCCTCACGTATTTCACTTAAGAATTTTTCACTCTCCCCGTGTTTAAGTTACAGCAATGACTCCCTCAAATAAGCTCATACACTCTTGCCTGTTACCATTTAATGTTCTCTGAAATCCAAGTTACAATTAGAACCATAGCTTTAACAAATCAATGTTCTCAAATGTAGCTCAAATAACAAATAACAAGCAACCTAAACCAATAACCAATGACAAACTAGCAAATCTAAAAAATTTTGAAACTATTGGTCATGATTGATTCAAATAAGCCACAATCAAGTAAAACAGTATGGGAACATAGAATTTTTTTTGGATTTTTAAAGATTTTTTGACTTGTTTTACCTTTTCTGACTTTTTTCGAATTTTTCCAACTCTTTTTTTGTTCAGACCTTTTTTTTCAGATTTTTTTTTATTTTGTTCAGAATTTTTCAAACTTTTTTTTTACTTTTTTCAAAATTTTTCTAATTTTTTTATATAAGCCGAAAGTTTCAACAAATAATTGAAAACCGTAACTAAAATAAAAACAAGAAGAAAGATTGAAATCCTAGGCCAAAAGTTAATTCACACCTGAATTGATGATCCGACAATAATTGCATGGTGATGAGCAGCAGTTTCTTAGATTTTGATGGAGTTGAATAAGAATTCTCCTCCAAACCAAGGCTCTGATACCAAAATAACGCACACCACAAAAGGACTGATGTCGATTTGATAGTGTTTTCGATGGGTATTTTGTTTTGGTGTGTTTTCGACCTTAAGGAATTAAGAAGGATGAAAATTTCGAATTCAACAATTAAGAAAGTAAAGATACGTAAGGTTTGATTTCTACAACACCTTTTGGAAACTTGTTTCAAATAATCCCGATGATCAAAATAAAACCAAGAGAAATGAACAATCGACACGCCACAATTGGGAAAGTAATTGATAAGTGAAAGATAGTTCGAAAGGTAACAAGAACAAGAGAATAATGTTTCTCCCTATTGAAGACGGTGACACTCTAGCAATTCTGATCTAAAAGTTGCAAAAATTTGACCTAAAGAAACTTATTTATACCTAGGTTAAATAATAAAAGGTTAGGCTAAAATACATGAAAGCTCAAAATAAAACAAAGTCTAAAAACTAAATAAATAATTTTGATGTGTGACACCACTACTGGATCCATATGCTCTTGGGCTTAACTGAATTAAATAGCCCACTCCCACTAATAAAATAAGTGGCTGACAAAACACTCCTTGAAAGTGATGAAGCATTAAAATAGCCCAAGTCTTCTTGTCTTCAAGCTCTAAGTGTATCCGGTCCAATGATTTGAGTTAAATGGATTAGTTTAGGCCCAAGTCCATTAATCTCTCCTTCAATAGGCTTGGAGCTCGCTATCCTCTTAAGATAAAAGCTCACATGCTTATATAGAACCGCTTTAAGTCTCTTGGCCCTAGCTTTGGTCATGGGCCCTTCTGGCATGGCTAGCTCTCTGCCTGGTCCTACTCAATGGTCCATGGTCTCGCTAACATTAGTGTCTACATTCTTTTCCCGTTAAACTCTAATCTCACAAAAGAATTGTTTTAAAAGCAGTCATAGACTGTCTTAGACTTTCTGATATATAAGATCCTCATAAGAGGCGACTATAAAGCATATTTGTCTCTATATAATGACAGATAGTAACATTACTTAAAGTTTAAGCTTTCAGGAGAGGGAGAACTTAGAGAGAATGGAAAACACTCAAACTAATATTCATTGAAATGAATCTTCTTCAAATCTAATTCTAGTTTTAATTCTAGTTCTAGTTCTACTTACAATGAAGGAGAAACAAGAAGGAAAACTCTCAGGAGACACACTCACTACAACTTTAAAAAAGAAAGCAACTTTAAATACAATCATCACACCTTTCTAAAAGCTACTTTGAAAAGGCAAACAACTTTCTACAAAGTAAACAGTATGATGATAAGATGAAATCTTGTATAGTACTTTGTGGGCCACAAAGATTCTCTTTCATCAAAAGACTTAAAAGTAAACTCCTAAAAAGACGAGTCCTTTAGAATCCAATACATTAGTTGTCACGTATTGGTTCATGTCATGATTTCAAATTGGATAGATAGTCTGGATTGCTTGAAGTGTCTGTATCATCTTGATATGTCTTTTATCGCTTACTAGGACTAAGCTCACATGTGTGTAGTTTGTGGAGGAATTGATTTAACTCACTTTCATTAGGACTATAATGGTCATCATTAGGGTCTTGAGCATTTTGAAAGATTGAGTCAAAAGGTTGAGAAGGTCCTACAAGGTCAATAATTGATTCTTTTGTGTCATATTGAGGGCTATCGGAACATGATATATCAACTTCTGGTGCTTCTGGTTCACTAGGAATAAATTGACCTGGATATGGTCCAATAGAGGTGGAGATGTCTGGTGTGTTAGGAAAATGATTTATCTCTTTGAGAAAAACTCTAAGAGATTGAAGCACATTTTCTTGATGTTATGGCCAATATAATGAAGTATGATAAAAAAGGATATGATGTTTAGTGTAAAGGACACCAGTATGTGTTTCTTGATATAGACGCTGAAGGATGAAGAAGTAATAAGTAGATTATCGTATAGCAGAAACTTTCCATTGACAATGTTATGAGATTATCATAGAATATTGTTGGTTCCATTGATCTAGTGGTTGAAGCCACTCAAGAAATGTCTATAATAAAGACCTTCCATTGTTTATGTCACAGAGATGTTGATAGAGTTGAAGAGGAGATATAGTGACAACGCAAGCATAAAGGGCTGAGAGAGCCCAAAGATACTATAATGTGTTTTTAGAAAGAGGATGATTTTTGGAAACCTTTGTATGTATAAAGTGGTTAGAGGTTGAAAAAAGTTCAATTTTGACTTGATCAAACCAAATTTAATGAATAGATATTAATTTAATTTTGTTTTTAAATTTAAGTTTTCAAATAATTTTAAATTCAAAATTAATAAATTTTCTAAACTAATTAATTATAAAAAAATTAAATTAAGTCAATGAATAGTTAAGCATGTCGATTATATTTAATTGAATTTGTAATTGATTGCAACTCAGGCATTTAAGTCGTAATTTTTTTAAAATTTGGACTCATTTTTTATTTCAATCTTCCCATATAAAGGGTATTTTGTTCTATTTTTTAAAACTTCACATGTTGCTTTGAAACGTTCTTCCCTCTAAATCCTTTTTCTCGGTTAAGGTGGACTTTATTAATCAATGATAGAAATATCTATATCAAAATTAAAAAGAAGAGAAAATGTGGAATTTAAAGAACATGTCATAGAATAAGTAACTTATGAACTTTTATGGCCACATCATTTACTTAGAGAGATTGAATATTTTGATTAATATAATAATTATTTTGAATAATTTATCATTGATTAAAACTCAATTATATAATAATTATCATAATTTGTTTGATTAATATAATATTGACTAAATCATTTTTATAAATTAATAAATAACATATAATATCTAGAAATAATTTAATTAATATGAATAATTAATCATAAAAAGTACCATAACTCCCTAACTCTTTTTTAAATATGTTACGATTTATCATAAAGAGACGCAACAAGTGGACACAAAACTTGTATAATTGATTTAAGGTCACACAAAACTTGTATAATTGATTTAAGGTCACAATTACATCGATCAAAGTAAATAGAATATCACATATGAGGGTGTGAAAGTGATTTTGAGCAACTTATGATATTTATTGAGACATAAGTAAAGGAAAGATGCATAATCTAAACTCGTAATGTTCGAATTTAGATAAAAAAATTTAAAGTTGTATTCAAAGGAGAAAATTTGAGATAATTTCTTCAAAAAGTTTCTTCATGCAAAAGATACCGCCTAGATTTCTATTAAAAAATAACTTCTACAACCTTTTAACCAAAGTGATGTTCAGGACAATGTATAAACAAATCTAAAAAATTAAAATTAATAGAACAAATTGTAATCCGACCATAGTTTGTGGTCGATTCACAATTGAAAACCTGAAAATGCATTTAGCATTATTAAGCTAGTGATATGCAAAAGGCCAATGATAGAACGTGGAAAGGTTTAGCAAAAAGGAAATAGATAAATATGTAATCAAATCTAATGAGATATGAACCATCAAGACTCCAGATAATTTAAAAAAAATAAAAGGAATTATATTAATACTAGAAAAAGCTACAAAACAACATTACAATGAGTCACTTAATCTGCCTATAAGATCATAATCCTATAGTAGGTACAATGATAGAGTACTTCAATTGCTTATAGCAAATCAACTTGGCTAAGTGTCTTTTGTGTGTTGTTAGCTATATATTATCTGTTTCATCTACCTTCAACTTCACTAGACTTCAATAAGTCACCTCTATTTGTTTTGAATTATATAAGCAAATTATTTGACCATTATAATGATATAAATGATTAGTAATTGTCTTCCATTAAGCACCTAAAAAGGACAGTCCATTCTGAATTATCTACCAGAATTGGCTTCCTATCCATTACTAATTCTCTCATCATAGACTATTTGAAAGGATTATTTAACCTTCTTGTATTCCATATTAGAATGAACACTTAAGGGAAATACCCTTTCTTTTTGGTTTTCCTTCTAGCTGATCTTCTTTTGGGGTTAGGGGAGCTCTCATGAAACTTTTCTGCTATCTCATCAATTCTGTCATTCTTTGGTTGTATCATCATCAGGTTGCTTGTTGGATCATGGTCCAATAAATTAGTTTCATCATTTTTTTCTTCTTCCGCTGATTGTAAAACTTGTGTTGTAGTTACATCTTCCTATTTATCATGTTCCTTTAATCGAGAGGAGTGTCCAGATGCTATACTGTGCTTCCCACCTTTAGTATTATTTATTTATAAGTTACCCAGCTTCTCATTAGCATCAAATTATACACCCATAGCCTCATCATTAAGCATCGGAGAAGATTCAACTCATAACAAATCATCCTACCATCCATTTTGAAAAAATTTTCCTATAGCAACCCATTTCTTGGTGGAATTTTAAGGCTTCTAGGGATATGTCCCTTTAACTTCATATTGTTAAATCTCCCCTATTTCACCTAGTTTGAGAATTGGTAAATGATCAGGTAGTATACCATTCCATTTGACCTCCACCCATATTTTTGCATACCCAATTCGCTCCATTCTAGATGTTTGAGCATCCATACCAAGAGGCTTACTTAAAGAACTTGCCAAGAAACTCAATCCTTCAATTGTCCAAAGTTCTAGAGGCAAATTATAAAAATGCACCCACATAGAAAAAAATTCCACACATTCTCTATCAAATGTTATCCTAGGTTTCCACTTTTGAATAAACATGGGTTGGTATCTTATACATGAAGGTCCTATTTCCAATATTTCATTCAAGTTGCTATTAGCAGTAAATTTAAACATAATAGTTCCATCATCCATGAGTAAAGATTTTTCCAAACCTTTCTTATCCCTTCATGCAATGGCCCAGGCATTGATGACTAGAAATGTGAGTCTCTTGCTTTAGAAAGAGTCAGCCAGGTCAATAGAGTAAGCCCTCGCTCTAGCTTGCAACAAGTCAATCGGTGGACTAACAACACCGTCTTTCTTAACGTCTAGGTAGTATTTCACTTGTATCTTAGGCTACTGAAATTGAATTTGCTTTGTCTAAGTGTCATTATAGGGAGAGGATTTTTGGGGATTTGAATTTCTCAGTGATCTTTCCCTCTTTCCAGATGCAATTTTCTGACCCACCTCTCAAGTGAGCATAAGAAAATCTTACGTGGAAAAAGGTGAAGGCACCCCATCTGTTGTCATGAAGCTCACGTGGCTTAAGGACATCTGGGTCATAACAAGTTGAACGAAGCTTTCATAGGTCTCATATGAATGAAGCTTGCGTGGGTTTGCTCCTCAGATTTGGATATAGTTGTTGCTGCTTTGCTATCTGAATCTGGGACCTCTATAGAATGATCGCATGACCACCTAGCTCCCCTCGCGCAGTTGTTCTGGGTCGCTCACTATCTCCTCTAGATTGCCTCACTGTCTCTCCCAAAACAGGTCCTCTGGGTCATCTCACTCTTCTGTCGTTGGTTCCTACGTCTCTCATAAAACAAGTGGGTCGCCTTGCTCTCGCGCTACTGTATTAAATAAGAAAGATGATGTTTACAGTCCAACGAATACAATCAAATAGTTACACCAACTCTTGTCAGGATTAATATGCATGAAGTTGTTAGGGCACTCAAAAATTTACAATATGATTACTACCCTAGTAATAGTCATGCTAAGAAACCTTTCGATACATATAAACATGTTGAAGAAGATTTGTTTACTTTCCAGCTTCAACCTCTTCCAATGAATAGATTTATTGACTTTTTGTTTTTCCAACTCTTTTAATGAATAGATTTATTGATTTTTCAATTTCAAATTCCTTTAAAGAATTGGCCTCCTACAAATCTAGATCCTAGTCAAGTATCCTTCCTATCCTTGTCCAAGCCAACATCCTGAGTTGGAATAAAGGAAATTTTAATTGGTTTTTAACATATATTCCTCTCAATTGCAACTTTAACCTACTAATTAACATTGATAGTATCAAATGGAGAGAAAATTTAAAATCTTTTGCAACCTTTCCTAATATGTCTCTTAAAAGTCAACTTTTTCATTAGAGAAAATCCAACAAATACTAGAAAAAAACGTTATACTAAATCTCATTGATTATTTCTCAGTGAAGACCATTATTGAAAAATATTAAGTTCATTGTAAAAATTCCATTTAAACTTAATAAAGATGTCAATTCTACCAAGTCAAGTCATAATCGATGCCTTTTGGTCAATTTCAATTTGCCATAATATAATGTAAACTAATTTTGATAATTCATAGAACCTATATCTTCTTCATAAAATAGACAATGTACTATATTAATAATCAGGGAGAACTATTAATTATAAACTACTTAATCCTTGTTGTGCAAATAATGAGTTTCATCTCCCAAATTGATAGATACATCTATCATAATTGTTAAAAGTTTTTATATTCTCTATTTTTATTAAAATAAGGCTTTTGGTAATTATAAGTTTGTTCAAATGATAAATATAAAATAGTTTTATCTGTACTTAACAATTAAGTTTTATGTCTTTCAGGTTTAAAGTAGCACCATTTTTAATCTAATAGATAATGATAAAAAAAATTCTTTCAACCACTTAAACCTTAATGCTAATTTACATTAATGATATTCCTGTATTATCTACTAACTAGGAACTTATCGAAAGTTGTAAAAATTTTATGAGATTGTGAAAAAAATATGATGCCATACATTCTAATAGAAATGCAAATTGTAAGATGTCATGCTGAGTTTTTTTGGCATAGAAATCATTAACAAGGTTTAACCTCAAACTCACATCAGAAAAGAATCAATTAAGTTCCCTAACTTAAAGTTCACTAAAAAGTAGGTCTAATAATTATTTGAGATTGTTAATTATCTTAATGACCACCTCAAAGTTATCTTAATCCCATAGACACAAATTTTAAAGAAAGATGATCCACCTTAGTTATGCAATTATGCATTATATAAAAAAGAACGTAACGAATAGCTTGCCACTTCTCTAAAAATCTCTTTTGATAAAAAAAAGAATGATAAATATTGAGGACCTATCTTATTAGAAAAGTAAAACAAAAATAAAAAAAATATGTTTATATTATGGATTCAAAGACTCTGAGATGCATTATCACTCAGCTTTGGCTACAACTATAATGCTTGATATTTTTCAAAGATGAAACAATTCAACAAAGGGTACTACTCAATTATTGTGATGATCTAAATGGTTCACCAAATATGGTTTTGATATGTCTCTCTCTCTCTCACACACACACACACATATACATAAGAAAAAAATCCATTTATGGACATATTTCCAAACCCTCAAAACATCTTACCTTTTCTAGAATTAATCATCCCAATTAAGATTACTCATATGTATAACTTTAAGAAGACTTACCATTAATTGATTCAAGCTGATCAAAGTCTTCTATTATTAAAGCATGTTCATAAAAATATATATAGTCTCACAAAATCTTTGGCAATATTACTTGGTTGACTATACCTTTGAATTGGATTTGAATTACATAATCTAGGTGACCCATTATAAATTTTTTGTACAAGTACTCACACGTTCTCGATTTTAATTCTTTATATTCCAAGATTTATATGACTCAAATAAAGTTGCTACCAGCCCATGAAGAATAGACCAGTTATTAAGTCTACATATTCATTAACTTATTTTGGATAGTAGAAAACAAGAAGACCAAAATTGGTATAGAATGCTTGAATATGATGATTTCGATATTGGTGAAGACGTTCAACTATCCCTTGAACTAGAACCAGTTAATAAGCAATAAGTACTATACAATTATTAAGCATTGTTTATGTGCAACTAATGGAAATATTTAAATAAATCAGTTTCATGTAAGCAATAATTTCGTATACTACATTGATGTAAGTAACAAATTCATGGTAAGGTATTACGAGGATATAAGCACCATCCACCAATGTATTAACATGGGATGATCCCAACTGAATTTAAGAAATAGAATGTCTTCTCTTTTCATTTTGTTTTAAACTTCTCTCTTTATGAATCAGATCTTTATCACATTAGCTCCAATGAAGAATATGATATATTCTACCATCCTAGTTGCAGATCTTAAACATAAAAATTTCATTGTTCTCTGTGGTTTCAAATATCTGTTTGATGATGTATTATTAATTGAGACATTGAAACTTTTAACCTACAGTGAACTTCACACTTTACACTTAGAAATACTGGCACGCTCTTTATAACGATTTGATCTTATTCGTTGTAACAAGTAGAAACACTCAAAGAGTTCCCATGAAGTACTTGGGCCACCTCCAAAAACATAATTTGATCACGATAGTTTTATTTTTAAAGAAACTTGAATTGCAAAAAGGCTAAAACGCTGTCCTAGAATTTATTGGGATACCATTAATTCACATCCGAGAATTCTAGAAAATGTGTGAATTACCTCCTCAGGTGGCATAAGGGTATTTCTGTCGGTAGCACAGAATCGCATCTTCAAAACTCATACCACCTTCACCACGTGGTTATTGTTGTCTTTTCCTTTCGTTATTGCTTTTGACTTTGGAAATTGCTGGTGCATAATGCATATGTTGTTTCAACGTTTTGGCGGACTGCTAATTCTTTTACGTCGTCTAAAACGAGGCAAATGAAGAGAAATGATTTTAATAAGTCAATAATAGCCACGTAGTGATATTAAAAATTATGATTCCTAAGAAAAAGAAATGAAAGTTTTCGAGACTTGAATTTTTAGTTAAATATGTAAAAAGTTTAGTATTTTAATTGTTATTGATTTTTAAATTTTAAAATAAAAACAAAAACCACTTATCATATGCATTTCAAATAAATATAATTTAAAGTTTAGATTTGTTTGAAATTGATTGGACAAAATCAGGCTTTGGAGTTAGTGGAACACCCCAAGTGTACGTCTGGTATTAAATAAGGCGATTAGTAAGAGGAGTTCAGCCCATTAAGTTGGCCACATTGAGAGGACTAGGTCCCTTATAGGTCTACCTGGTACCAGAGATCCCCACGTGATTAAACTGTCTATCATCAGTCTTGATGGATGCAAGCTTGCCTAACTTTTGCCGCAACTCTTTTCTTTTGCAAGGTCGCGATTTTGTTAGTCATCACACTCAATGTCAGCGACAAAAGGAAACGGATAGCTTCCACAATTAACACTTTATCCCTACCACTGACATAAGGATAGGCCTGGCTTCAAGTTCATCAAGTACTACAATATCCCATCTTTAGCTATTTGGAATCATTATAAATGGGCATCGGCATTCGCTGTTACATGGTTAAAATATTCTTGGGGAAACTTTTACATTATCCATTCTTCAAGCACTGATTTGGTTGTGGGATAGCATTCTGACCCCTTTTTTTTAATTTTGGAAATCTGATACTTGTAGAATAAGTTATGTTGATGGTTATCAACGTTTAACTCAATATCTCAATAATTTCTTGGATTGTAATCGTCATAATGTTTTGTTCTTTATGTAAACAATTTCTTCAATTATACGGTTAGTAAGTTCAGCAATCGATGCATTTAATGTAACTAGTTAACACCTATCACTCTTTAGTTTGGAGGTGATTTAATTAGTTTTTAATCATAATTATTTTAACTATATGCTTTGCAAGGCCCTCTCTCCTCTTTATAAAGGCAAGTATTCGACAAGGCTTACGGGCATTAAACTTGACTTCACAGGACAAGTGTGAGGAGACAGTAGGATGCCATTCCATCAGAGTCTCTGACGAAGGTTTATCTACTTAATTAAAGACAAGAAGGGTTGAACTTTATAGTCTATCAGGTACTCGCAGATCTGGACTCCATCAGGTATTTATTTATGTTTTTATTGTAATTTTAGTTGCATTGGAATTTTCCGTGCTAGTTTTTACTTTTCTCTATAACTTGTATCATTCTTGTATTGTCTCATTTGCATGTGGATCTACCGGTAATAGCTTCTCTACTATGTAGGAGTAAGGCTGCATATTATTAAACCTCTCCAGACCCGATTTTATTGCGTAATTTCAGATTGGGTGATGATGATGATATGCTTTGCAAGTTGAGCATTATAGTAAATAAAGGCAAAACATTGCTTATCACTCTCATTTTTCAATTGTCATTTTTCCTTATTGATCTTGAAAGATTACATGTATTAATAGAACCCATTGATGTGAAAATATAAAAGCTTCCAAAATGTCAAACAAAAACTTCCAGGCTTGATTCACTACGGTTAAGTCTCCATGAATAGCACCTGTGGAATCCATAACCCCTCTTCTTGTTATTCTTCTTATTGCTTTCTTATTCCATAATTCTAACTACACTATCGTATATTATTTTTCTTTTCATTACCTCCCTTCCTCGTCCATCCCCACTTCTCTAGAATTCTTAGGGAAAGTTTGGTAATTTTTCATTGCCTCATGTTCTGGCCTTATCTTTTGTTACCATTTTGGGTAACTTCCTTTTAGATTGTCCATAAACTCAATATAATCTCTTACATTTTTTAAGCTTATGGTTGCTATAGTAGTAGATAGCAACCTGAAGGCTTTTGACCAAGTTACCTTTCCATCCTCCCATCTAAGCAAGCCTCAACTCGAGAAATATCAAGCAAAGTATATATGAGAAGATAGAGGAAGAATACTCTAAGATTCCTAGCATCCAAATGAATTGGGGGAAGGTAGTTAGGGCAGCTTTTGATACTTTCCTACATTATTGCCCCTACCATAATTGGGGGACGAGCCATTGTCTTACCTGATTGGAACTGCTAAAGGAGGAAGCTAAGAGTCGAAACACCACCTTAGTCAGATTCTTGTTAGATAGAAGATTCTATTTTCATTTATGAACAATTGGGGAAAAAAAAAAGCTTGGAAAGGGAAGGCATCACAAAAGTATTGATCTTTGAAGATAACAATGTATTGTTTAAGTTTTCAATAGAAGAGGAGACAAAAGGAGTAGTAGCAATAGGTATATAGCCTATACACAACTTCCCAATCTTTATTTAAGCATGGAGAAAAGGAGTTAGTTTAGAAAAAATCAAACATGAGAATATACCAATTTGGGTAAATAAGCTCGACAGGTCAATCTTCACCCTGGTGACATCCTTTTATATGTTCAAAGAATTATCTGAGTTAAAAGTAACCATAAGAAAAGCCATCTAAATGTCTCCACTGATGAAAAGATTTTATAAGGGGAAGGAGAGATGGAAGAGCAATGATTAAATTAAATTGGAAGAGAGTTAATAAACCAATTGATGAGGGAGAACTGGGGAGATTACGTATCTGTTTAACTACAAGCTGCTTATTACTAAAAGACTATGGAGATTATTAGAGAACCAAAAGCATACGGATTAGATGGATACATATGTATTTCATAAAGGATAGAAGCTTATAAAAGGTACAATTAGGGCCAAAGATCTCATAGTTCATGACTCAACTCATGATGCTAAGAGATAATATGCCATATTCCTTTAAATATAATAAAGGGAACGGAGAAAAAGCTTCTCTTAATTGTGATGATTGGAGTAAAGTGGAGCCATTATACTAGTCTAGTCTCCAACATTACAATAATACAATCTCAATTTAAGGAATCAAGACAGGTACATTTGGCTTCAAGACTTGACTAGAGTGTTTTCTGATAAGTTTTGCAAGAAATTGCTCAGAGATGGGAGAGAAATAGAAAGATGGCATATTGTTGTATGGAACAAGAATCTGATTCCTAAAGTGTCTTTCTTAATATGGTTAGCCATAAAGCAAGGCTTGTCAACTAAATACAAGCAAAGTTTTTCCAACATTGCATATGTATTTATTATGTGTAAAGATGCACACAAAAAAAAAACTACTTACCTTTTCTTTGATTGTAATTAAACAAAGTACTATTGATGGTGTTCATAACCTATGCCTAATTTAAAAAAATATTTTAGTGATTGGTACATTCTATAATAGCTGATGTTAGACAAAATAAACAAGAAGGGAGATATAGCAATAATTTTCACAAGTCTGGGAGTAAGAATACATAAGATCTGGGAAGAATGTAACACCAAATGCTTTAAAGGCCTAAAAAGCTCAAATGATAAAATCTTGAGGAAACCATACAATAGGTTAGAGAATAACTTATACTCAATTAAGAGACAAGAATTTGTCACCAAATATAACAATAGTATGGAGAATTTGTTGAAAAATCAGAACAAGACCTGATCCTACATGTAGCAAAATAATTAAAAGAAAACTTTTTCCTTTTGAATTTTTGAAAGACAAAATCACTTTGGTTTATATAAAATAATTCAAGCATAAATCATAATAAAGCATGAATTTTAATTCGTACCTTATTTTGAAGTGTGGTTCTTTTCTTGTCATATTCTTCAAACTGTTTATAAAAATTGACTCATCTTAACCATTGTATCCGCATAAGTGTCTGGCCTCTAACAGTATCAATACAACAAGTTGAGAGAAATTTATAACTATAACAAAAAGGATTAGGCAAGAAGTGCTAAATCCCTTATAGCTTAAGTTGATTTATAATAAGTTTTCAGCATTATAATAATTTAATTGAAATTAAAATCTAATTTCAATTAAATTTTAATTAGAATTAAAATAATTTTAATTAAATACCAATTATTCCAAAATAAAATCTAATATCTCATACTGATCCTTATTTGTTAAATATTTCATATTTAATCATACAGTTTCCCAAACCTTACAATCAAGTCCAACTTGACTAAATACTTTTCTCTCTTTAACCGGTTCTTTGTATGTAACCCATTAGATTCCTAAATATGTTAGCAATGGATATAAATTATAACTCTAAATCATATTTAGGATTAGATAAATTAAATTCCTTTAATTTATCTTTAACTCTCTAATTAAATAATTTATATCCATAAATTAAGATTGGTGTCTAGCAACATATCATAATTATGCAAATATTTAGGAATATTAAAATAGTTTTAGTTAACCATTATGTGCATGAATTTTTTGTATAATTCAATCATTCATCATACAATATTTTGAGTAGACATAAAGCATGGAATTGATGTCTATTTATATCTGAGTCTAATCATATTAGTTTTCTACCATTAGCAATTGATTCAATTAGTGACAGTTGTAAACTATTTTACAAAGTGTCTTTTTACCTTGGCCAAGAATTTCTCAAATCAATACTAATCGAGACAATAAAAAATTATCCCTAATTTCTTTAAGACGATTAATCATAGATTGATCACTCAATGACCTCCATATAGTTCATTCTGTATCCAATAACTACTGGATGAGCTACTGATGATTAGAATATTACATAAATAGTATGAAACATAGCAATACTTATATGAGATAACTTTAAAGATCTCAAGTTAAAAGATTACTTATACAATCATCATATGAAAATTTTCATAGCATACAAATAATGTTCTCAGTTCAATGAACTTGTTCTCTAGCAAGTATTCACACGTTTGTTTAAGTATCCCATTACTTTAATTTATAAGATTAACTGCTTTCTTTATAAGAAAAAGCATAAGATGTACTAGTCTTTTTACACTTTATTAATGTCAAGTCTTAGTAAGACAATGACTAGGAATAATTGAGGAATAAAACATAAATGCAATATAAATATTATAATTATAACCTCATCATAATTTTATTTGCAATATATATTTGTCTCATAAACTTTATCGTTGACATCTAAATATATATATAAGATAAAGAATATATTTAAAGTATTATGTCACTATACTATACAATTAAGTGATTACCTATAAGGTATAAACCAACATAATTCTCAACCAGACACCTACAAGTTAATAAAGGAAAGTAGCACAGGTTAACGGATGGAGCTAAAGCTCAAATGTGGAGCTAAAATAGTAACAGTAAAACTTGCTAAGATTTAGTGATTATGACTTTGGTAAGAGCACTAAACTTTTCCTATGAAACTTTTTATTTTGGACTCCTTTGAATTTGAGTGATCAATATAATTCTTTACTTTTTCAAAAAAAAATCACATGTATTAAAATTGAATTAGGTTAACTAAAAATCTCTTTTTAATACCAAAAGTACAATCTTTCGTAGGTTTTAGGTTTTATGTTTAATTACATTTAAGTGTTCCGTGTAATCATTAACTTTTTGGCTATTATAATTTGTATTCTATCAAAAGGTTTATACCGTTAACTAGTTAGTTAAATAAATATTCATATCTAATCTTTTAAGCTGATATATCTTTTGTATGGTTAACATTGAATAGTCTTCTTTGACGTGGATGATATTGCTTTTGTCAATGAGTGTGCCAATTTATACGTATCACATATAACTACATTCATGCAAAGATGTGGACTTTGAAAATAACGCCAGGACTTTGAGAAAAATACAACCGAAGTAAGACATTTGCAATGAATCTTTTAAGATGCTGAATTGACGTTCATTTGACAAAAAAATTGCATTATTTAATGAAATTTCTCTTCAAACATGACAATCTTAACCTCTCAAATCTTATCCTTCAGTTGGCCATTTTCCAATTACGGTATTCCTAGCCAGGCAAGTGTCTTCCATGGTGTCATAAAATCAGCCGGCGACCAAAGACATTTTTTTCTACAAGGAATTGCGTGGGATTATGAAAGACATATATACTATTAAAATGAATTTAAAAGAAAGATTTAAGGATAAACATTTAAAAGATTATGTATATTATAATAATTGAAAGAGAAAAGAAAACACACAAATTTCACTTGTATGAATACGGAAACTACTAAGAAATTTATTTTTCCTTAAATATGTGTTTGTAAATGTAATTATAGATAACAATTTAGATTTAGTATGAAATCAACGGTTTAAAAATGCGCTGATTGAGTTTTAGGTTAGAATTGAAATTGGAAGGGTTTAGCTTGCCTAATTGAAATTAACTGGTTCAAATAAAATCATATTGTTTTAGCTTCGATTTAATTGAATTTAAAGTTATATGATACTCAAACTCGGTGTGATTTATTGTCAACATTTTATGTAATACATATCAACAAGAAAAGAGATAAACATATAAGTGATTATATTACTAATTAAGTTTTAAACATGGAGTTTTCTTCTAATATCATCTCTTGATCTACTGGAAGAAAACTCCATGATATTGGAAGAAAACTCCACGATGACATTAGTAGATAACATTAATCGTTAAGTATTAGGGAGTAAATATGTTGGACCCCGATCTTTGAGTAAAAATAAGAAGTTTTCAAAAGTGGATGAGTTGATTGAAATGAAGTTATATAGCAAGAATTAAAAAGAAAAAGTGTAAAAATTTGAAGAATTTAGAAAGTTTGACTTTTTGGAGAGAGAATGTTTGACTTTGAGAGTT
>JANZLD010000237.1:36045177-36056333 GCA_026413575.1 Erythroxylum carthagenense | reverse complement strand
TGATAGAATAATACCTTATATAGTGCATGTGCTAGGTTTACGAGTTCACGTCTACATGGGACTCTCTCACATGCGGATGGGCTGAGGAGAGCGTGGATTAGGCCTGGGCTTGATATAGCCATTAGGTATGAGATTGGTCTTCAGAGAGTGGACCGATCGGCCCATGAGACATTTTGACTGGGCTCGGGCCCTGTACAACCGACCCGACCAATTTGTAATGCAAATAACACTCATATCATTGCAATACACATAATTGATGTTGGGTTCTATATAACAATTTCTAAAAAAGAGTGAATATATTTTCTTTCGACAACTTTTTTCTTTTGTTATTCAACTTATTATTGGTTTATGATATATAAGAATAGATTGTTAATTTTGTTTTATAAATGAATTTAATTCATGCATTGTAACTTTCATGGTATTTAAGAAAAAGATGGCCTTAATCATATGCAAGAATAGATAGTTAGTTTTGATTTCCCTAGAGATAACATTTCTAAATTTCAGCAATTGGTTGATTATCTAAGAGTCTTTCAAGTTTTTTCTTTATATTATAAAAGCTATTGCCATTGAGACATTGTTTATAGGTTCATTTGCCCATAGGAATTCCTAGTCATTGTAGAGTCTCTAAATCATTTTAGCAAGCAATACCTTACTAGTGGCTCTTATGGATCCAATCTCAAGCCCCTATTAATCCTTACTTAAGCAAATTTCCTTCTAACTTTCTTCAGTAGTTTTGAGGTTGTTAATTACACCAGACTAAAGGAAGTTTTTAAAGACCCTCTCAATAGCTTTTGTCAAGTTCTGAGACAAAAAAAAAAAGAAGAGAAATCCATTAAATATGAAGGATATTGAGCACTGAGCATATTTGTTGGAGTCTCCAACATATGAAAGAGTTTTATTCTTCTAACTTTTGGTTCTTTTGAGAATAGAATCAAAAGGAGGCATACAATCTTTATAAGTAAGTATAGAGGTGGATATAGTGATCTTTAACTATTTGGAAGGTGAAAATTGAAGATATAAGTCTAACAAATTGGACAAATCTCGAGCTATAAGCTTAAAATTTGTAGAGACATAGTTGTATTTTGAATCCTGACTTTGAGTCTAAATAAAGCTGAGAAATAGGTAAATGGTTTCATAAAAGTATAGTAGAGAGTTTATTAGCTCCATATTGTAAAATGAAATCATCATCAAAAGATAGATTAAGTAGTTTTGGTAATAAAACTTGAAAGCAATACCTTAACTAATATTGTAGGATAGTAGTTAGGTTAGTATCTCAATGAAAAGGGTGAAGATGTAAGGTGATAGAGGGTCACCATGTTTGATCCCTCTTTCTCCCTTGAACACAAAAGAAGGTTCACCACTCATAAGAACTTTAAAGGTGGTGCTAGAGATATATTGGTCAATTCATTAAATGAAAATCTTAAGGAAGCTAAAAAGCCTCAAAAGTGTTTAAAATTATCTTCCAAATTATGTAATTGAAATCTATGAAGAAATCTATATTCATTAAGCAAATTTTGACTAATTTCATATTATGATAAGCTTTGAAAACATCTTATGCAATTAAGATGTTATCTCCAATACTTCTCTTAGGTCTAAAGGAGGAATTTATTATGCTCTTTGTCATAAAATTTAGCCTCAAAGCAAGGATTTTTTAAATGATTAAATAGTTTTATAACAACATATAATTCTATAGTCATAATAAATTGAAAAGGGTTACAAATTTTAAGGACAAGGCATAAAAAGTCTTGTTAATCTCCTCTAGCATTTTCCTTAAGGAGAAGAACTTTTGAATTACCTTGATGACTTGGTTACTCATTAATAATTAGGATTTTTTAAAGAAAGAGGCACCAAACCCATCTAGTCCTTGTTAAGGTACAAGCTAAAGAGAAATCCTAATTTCCAAATTAGTGATAGATGACATGAGCAAATTTGATTTCTCTTGAGAAAATTTTAAGATATAGTAACACTTAAGGTATGTATAGATTAAGTGGAGTTAGCTCCAATCCCTAAGAAGTCTTTGAAATGTTTAAAAGTTATCTCCTTAAGCTTCTCTTGTTCATAATATAATGACCATTAAGTGTAGACAAGCAACTTATCTTATTTTGGTTTCTTCTTGCCTGTATTACATTGCAGAAGTAAGCACAATTATCATCTCCTCTTATAGCTGTTGAACTCTAAAAATTTTTGTAGGAAAGGAGTTATGAGCTTCCACTTTAGGTAGATAATTATTAAGGATAATCTTCTCTTTCATTTTATTTGAGGTGTTGTATGAATTGTCATAAAGTTTCTTATGTACAGAAAGTAATTCTTCTTTAGCATCTGAAATAGGTAGATGTAAGTCCTTCTTTAATTGCTTTTTATAGAGCAACTTGAGTGCTTGTTGGATTATTTATAGCTTTCTCATTTGTATATAAGCTTTAAAACCATGAATTGACAAGATATTCCTTTTAGCACTATATCCTCATAACCTTCAAGTTTGGTTAGGAAGTTGAAGAACCTAAAGGGAGCTTTCACTTTTATACTTAGAGAAAGCATTTGAATCTATATAAGATTGTGGTTAGATATAAGAGGAGAAATAAATAATATAAAGTTGTTAAGAAAAAGAGACATCTAATAAGAATTAACCAGGTTTCTGTCCAACTTCTTTCTAATGAGTCATTGGCCATCTTATTTATTTATCAATGTAAATAATTTGCTATAGTAATTTAAGTAAGCAAGACCTAAATTTTTTAAACAATTTCTAGATCCCTCATCTCTATATTTTGCAAAATGGGTGACTTTCTAGCCTCTTAGGTATAGGGCACAACTAAAATCTTCAAACTCAAACCAAAAGGTTTCAAAATTGAAGGATAAAGATTTCATGTCATCCATAGTTGATGTATTTAGAAAGCATGATTAACAACATAAATAAAATTAATGCTAATGTCATCTAACATTTAGACAAAATTGATTATAAGATTTATAAATTGATCAGAAGTTTAAACTTGAAGAACTTTGATGACTTTAGAATTATATGCCATTAGAATTCTCCCATTATAAAGGTCAGAATGATTGGATAAAGTGATACCATATTTTTTTTTTCAAAAAAACCAAAGTCCATCATTTAGTATGTCCTTATTGGACTTAGTTATAGTTGGCTAACTAATGATAGTTTTTTATAAGTGAAATAATCATTAAGGACCCACTGCTTCTTGGGGTAGTTTAAGCCCCTAATATTATATGAGATAATCATCAAGGAATAATAGGATGAGAGTCTTTCCTATTAGTTCTTCAACCAGATATTCTCTTGGAGACTGATTTAAAGTCATATCCTTATTTTGTTGAAGGTGATCCCTAAGAATTTAAGATTTCCTTAGAGGGCTTAGAAAGATGAGTAATAGAGCCCTTCACTATATAGTCCTTTCATTGAACACTAGAGTCCTCAATGGTTAAGGATCCTAGAAGAAGTATTTTAGTGTCTCAACTAGATCCTCTGCCCTTTTCTTCTAGTTCTATTTATTTATTCCCTTCAGATGGTTTGTTTGAGGAGGCTTCAACAGGAATAATATTTCTTTCTTGAATTCTAGTAGAATTCGTTAAACTAATTTCATTAGTGTCTAATTTAATAATATTCTTCTCTTTATTTCCTTTGTTATTTCTTAGCTTAGGAGAGACCACACTGCATTGAGCTTAAATAGATATTGGATTCTCCTCTTCTTAAATGTGTACTTCAAATGATAGTTTTTTAAATGATAGTTTTTCTCCTTAGGTCTCCATACATTAACTCAATTCATTTGGTTTGGTTTTTAGGGGTAAGACAAGGTGATTATTGAGGTCATTAAGCCACCTTCCTTATTAAGTTTCTAAACATTTAAAGTATTAAGGAGTTCCTTATCCTTTTTCACTTCTATGCACCTTAACATACATTATCCTCCTTAAACTAATAGTATGTTTATAAGGCCCCAAATTACACCTTAGTAGAAATGTTATATGATCATCAAAGTAAATGTGATAGGTGTTGAAATTGTGATATGCTTGGGAATTGTATATGTCTTGAATTTTGGTTTGACGGACCATAATTAATAACTTTAAATTAATTGTTACTATTAGAGAATTGATGAATGAAATGTACATTTGGATTAGGAAAATTGTCAACTAGTAAGACAAGTTGGTATATGGAAATTTGAATGATTAAGCCGATAAATTAGTGACATTTGACATGAAAAATTAAGTGATAAATGACATGGTTAATAAATTGACAAGTGGAAGCAATAAGTGAGTGGCAAGTGGCTTAATAAAATTGAGACATTTGGTGGCTTATATGGTGGTCAAATGGGACATATGTAATGGTGACAAATGCCATGTTGTGAGAGTGGAATTGACTTTGTTTTCAGTGCATGTAGTGAGACAACCAGTACAGCTGGTATTGAACCAGGCTTGTTGGAAGAGACTAATGGATATGGATCTAGAGTTGTGCCTAAGATTAATAACAATTGGTTTTGATTGGACCACCAAGAATAGAGCCTTCATTTTCGCATCTCCACTAAAACCATTCACCCTCTCTTAACTCTAAATTTTGCTTCAATTTCACTTAAAATTATTGTAAGATATTGCGTCAAAAAAACTACCACATGCTATCTTCTATGTTTTTGTCTTTTGGTATTAAGAGTATCTTATTTTCACTTGGATTTTGGAATTGTGCTTATTGTTTGGAAGTCTAGTTTGACTTGTTCTTTGAAGTTAAACAAGTAAGGAAATTCTAAACTTGATAACATGTTGTAATATGAATTATATGATGCTTGAATTGGATAGAATATGTATTGAGTTGATGGTGAATTGAGGTTTGGAATATGAAAATTATTTGATAGCTTTTTCTTTGGATGTTGATACCTAAAAGATCATGGATTATGAGATACTTAATGAATGATTTTTCAATTGGTGTGGACATTAATTTGATAAGAGATTGAAGCATGAATAAGGTAGAACTGAAGTAAAATTGATAGACTTTGATGAAGGTGTATTGAATGGAGTATGAAGGAGTAAAATTTGGAAGCAAAATGAAGGTTATGGGTGAGTGAACCAAAGGTTCACCCCACGATTGTGGGGTTTATATGGCTCATTCTCACAGTCATGGGAAGTATTTAGAAAGTAGAAAAGGTTGGTTTTGGGCAATCGTTGGACTATATAAGGTTAAGGTACTTTATAATGGTGTAATTGGACTTAATTAAGGTGTAAAATTAACCTAGTTTTATATGGAATAAGTTAATTAAGGGTTAAATAAGGTTTGGATTATTAATTGAGGTGATAACCTAAGGAAGGTGTTATTTAATAAAAAAGTAACTAATTTTGAACTTATGAATTGTTAAAGGAATGAAGTATATATAAGAAGGCTAATGTGATTTAAAGAATAAGAGTAATGTGTTAGCTATGAATGTTTGTGAATTGGGAACTTGTGTGACTACATATAATGTGTAATTACTTAATGATCTTATTGTTACATTATTGCAAATGTTTATGTTTATAAGGCATGTTAATTTTGATTAAATGTGAATGAAAATATTGAATGTAAGCAAAATGGAATAAGTCATATGATATGCAATATATCTTTCACATATGATTCTAAAATCTGAAATGTTTGTTTAAAAATTGTTAAGTCCTAGTCGTGAATAAATAGGCATGCTTAAAAGGGTTTGTAGCTACTTCTTTAACTTGACACTAAGGTGTCCCTTGTAACTTGACACTGAGGTGTCCCCTATAACTTGAGATTACGGTGTCCCCTGATATTTTTGACACAACAGTGTCCCATGATTTTGAGACATAAGTCTCTTCTGTTCTGTGACACCAATCATAGGTACCTTCTATTCTGGTCTTATTACCCACTTCTATAAAAAGGATTAGCAGGCTAACTTGTTTTATATTCTGATATATGTTCAATTATGATATAAGCTAAGTTTAGTTCTGATACAACTAAATTATGTTTTGATATCATCAAGTTTTGGTCTGACACAATCAAGTTCTGTTTTGATACTATGGTATTCTGTTTAGATGCTTGTAAGTTTTGTTCTGAAGTTAGTATATCCTGTTCTGATATGTTATATTATGTTATGATGAAAATAATGTTGGATTGTTCTTTAATTTGGACAATTAACGGTTATATGTGATTTGAGATGATTCAGTGCATGTAAATGCTAGACGTTTGTTAGAAAAAATCTCCAGATTATATCTTGTTTAGTTATTCCCCATTATCCATATTATATCTTTTTTAGTTATTCCCCACTAAGCTATATGCATAGTATGGTGGTTTTGTCTCCGTGTAGGTTCTGGTAAGAAGATCTAAGGCTAGGACAACCGAAGTGGATAAAGAAGGATGTGTTTTATTTTGGAAGATGTATATTTGTGTTTAAGTTTAAGATGTATTTCAATGAAATGAGACATGTTGTATTTTGTATTTTGTTTAATGGTTTGTAATAACCTTAATATAGGATAGATTTGGAACTTATGGCATATATTTGGAATAGTATAATATGTTTGATATGTTTTGTTTTCAAAAACATCTAATGATATGTAATGTATGTTTGCTTAAGTTTTTGGAAGTGCTTTGGATTGTTTGGCATGTTTTACTTCTATTTTGTGTGGCATTTGCATATCCTCCTAGGGGATAAATGAGTGTTACAATGTTCATCTAGACACACAAGTTTACCTATAAAACTAGTTAAATAGCTAAGTCCTATTATATACTAATACTTAAAGGAAATGTTATAGAAATATATCTAAATATGAACATGTTTGAGGCTTTTTGTCAAAGGTTATACTAGGTTTTCACCTAAAGAGAAATAATGGCTTTCCATTCCAATGTTAAGGCCCCTAATCTAATAAATTCATCATTTCATATTTATCCTTCAACTTAAAAAGGAATTATTGTTCCTTTCTAATAAGGGTTTGCTTTAAGCCCCATTTGTTCCATGTAGTCTTAACCTAAATTTTAATATAGAGGAATGATAGTCTTTTATCAAGGAAGTATCCAAAAAGTGTTGACTTTTGTTTATCAACTCTACCTTTAAAAATTGAGAAGCAATAAGTGAATGGCCTTATGAGCAGCACCACAACTAAATCTCATGATCTCTAACTACCATACTGGAACTCTAGAAAGTAGCAAGAAGACATTGAGCTTGAACAAAAGACTCAAGAAACAATGTCAGTGATGTTTTCAAGTGAATTCTCCATGAAACAAGTTTAAAATGTTATAGTTTTGATTGATTCAGTCACATTTTTGTAATGATGGGAATGTGCACTTACTACCTAAAATGTTGCGTTTTTTTTGTGCTTAGCTTAATATTTTTTTTAGAATTGATTAATGAAATTCCTTTTAAGTTTTTAAAAAACTTTACCTTTAAAATTTTTGAAAGGAGGAAAAATAACAAAAGTATTAGAGTCTTTTATATGAAAGATAAACCTGAGGTTATCAATAGGTTCCTGGTCCCTTACCACTTAGTTATAGGATTTGAAAGATTTCATTTGCACATAAAAAAAGAGTATAAGGAGTAGTAGAAACACCAAAAGTAGTTTAGCTGTTTGTAATAGAGGATGGAAAGTTTCTGCTTAAGCTTTACTACTCCTTAAATTATTTAGAGAAGAATGTGAGGGAGAGAGAGAGTCAAGTTACTAAACGAAATCTAGGGATGAAAAAAAAAACACAAAGATGAGGGGAATTAGCATTTGTGGTGCTAAAAGTAGGGAGAGAAGAAAAAGTGAGATTTTCTCTCTAGTTATTAGACACAACTCTATTCGAGTGCTACTTGTCTTAGTGACATATCAGGACATGGAATTAGAGAAAATTGATGTAAACATGACTTTCTTACACGGAGAGCTTGAAGAAGAAAATTTTATGAGTCAACCAAAGGGGTTTCCCATTCAAGTGAAGGAAGATCATGTTTTTGGGCTTCAGAAACCTCTATATAGGCTGAAACAATCTCCAAGACAATGGTACAAGAGGTTTGATAACTTTATGACAAATCATGGCTACAACAAAAGTCCATATGATTGTTGTGTGTATCACGACAAGCTTAGTAATGGTCCATACATTTGTTTTGGTATTGTATGTAGATGATATGCTCATTACGGCTTAGAACATGCTAGATATTTAGAAGCTAAAACAATTTCTTAGTGCAAAATTTGACATAAAAGATCTCGAGATAGCTAAAAATATTTTGGGAATGGAGATTTATAGGGATCGAAAGCAACAGAAGCTCTTCATGTCATAATGGAGCTACATTTACATTTTTTAAATATAAATTTGGGATGAGTACAACAAAACTTTTAAATACTCCTTTAGTTGCAAATATTCGTCTTTCTATAGATTTTGCACCACAATCAAAAGCAAAATTAGAGCATTAGCAAGTAATGAAGTGCATATTTTGATTTATAAAAGGAACAACTGATGTTGGTCTCATGTATGGAGGTGATATAGATTGTTTGGTTGCTAGTTATTCAGATTCTGATTATACTATATATTTGAATAGTAGAAGATATTTGAATGGCTATATGTTCACATTACATGGTTTTGTCATTAGTTGGAAGGCTACTTTACAGTCTTCGGTTGCCTTATCTACCACAGAAGCAGAATATATGACCTTGAAAGAAGTAGTTAAAGAAGGCATATGGTTGAAGGGCTTAGTCAATGATATTAGGACATATCAAGACTAAGTTATAGTGTTTTGTGATAGTTTGAGTGCTATATATTTGGCTAATGATCACACGCATCCTAATCGGACCAAGCACTATAATATATATCACTTCATCCATTAAGAAAGAAGAATCAAGGTGAAGAAGATTGATACTGAATACAATTCAATAGACATATTCACCAAATATGTTCCTAACTATAAGTTCAGGCATTGCTTAAATTTGCTGAATGGTTGAGACTTTTTTTTTTGGATATATATGCCTTGAATTTTTGGCTTATTCATTTATTTTTTAGGAGTATTTTCGGTATATCTATTTTGTATCTGAGTAATATATAAAATCCATCTGTTTTAAAGTTGTGAGTGGGTGAAAAAGCCTGGCTACATTGCTCTTGTAATTTCTCTTTTTGACAGTGAATTTGTGATTTGTCGTTACCTGCAGACATAGTGCTAATCAATCTGGGTGAATTATGTAAATCTGTTTACTAAGCTTTTATTTACTTGATTTTCTGTAATAGATTGGTTACTCAGAGAATAGATAGTTAGGAAGCTAAACAAACATTTTCTTTCCCTCCAAGTTGTTTCCATTATTTATTGGCATTTGCAATGTGAAATAGGAATGTTTTAAACCGATCCATTTCAAAAAATCCATTTGCTAAGGAATTCAAATAATTGTATTTTCTACCTTTTGTATTTAGCTAGCTTTCATCGACATTCATCCTATCCTTATGAGTTGATAGCTCCAAAGCCGACGCTCCAACTCCTAAAAAGATAAAATAAAAAAATCACAGTTCTCAGCTAATAATAGGATAGTTCATAAAATCCCTCAACATTTGGATTATCACTACCATAAGTGTATGACCTGTTCTTTCACTCATGCTGACGAGGTACCTGTTTGATAAGGCAGATTGCTTGACGCATTATCATGCTTATCACTAATCGATGCAGAAAATGATTAGTCAAAATGTCTTTTTTTTTTTTTTTCCAGAGGAATGCGATTGCTTTCTGATAAGACCAGTTTTGGCCTAAACGATTATTATTTTCTATGCGTGGCGCCACAAGTTAATGACTTGTATACTAATGTAACAGGTACAAAATCAACAGGGATGAGGTGGGTTCTTTGGAAATTTGCCACCTGCTAACTCCGGGAAGGTTACTTTGACAATAACAAGGCTTAATGTCAGACACGCAATTCAATATACCCTCAACCCCCAACATTAAGGACAAAGACAAGCAACTTGATTTCCTTATTTTAGCATATTGACCTGTTAAATTAACCTAACATAAAGATTTACATACAGTGCTTTGTAGTTGCTGTCAGATCATCACACTAACTAATATAACTAAGATTCCGAATTTGACTATGAAACAGAAAAGTTCTGATTTTCGTGTTCTAGCCTTATTATAGATTTGAAGTGTGAAGAAGCAGCTCCCACGAGAAAATGCCTTGGAGATTGCAGTTATCCATAAATCAACATGATTTGGACCACCGAAAATTGAGCAATACCCGCGTAACATTTAGAAGATCGAAGAGACACCATAGAAGCACACAAATTTACCGGAACTTGTCTCCCTTGTCTACATATAAATATGATTATAATCTCCAGTAATCATTAGAAATTAACCAGCTAGCACATGGAATATATTCTACCCGTCCAAGGCTTGTAGTTGGAGTAGACATGTCACTGAGTTGGACTGCACATTATTTTTCCAACTGCATAGTCCCACTTCTTTTTTTTCTTAGAGTATACACTTGGATTCCCCATATATATATATATAACTAATGTATACCTTATATCCTATATTTCACACTATCAGTTCACTATAATAGGTAATAAACACCAAGAGAATGATTTAAACCAATAATATTTTTTTCATCGGTTGGACCAAGATGATAATCAATCAGACTTAAATTTATCATAATATTAATAAACATGCGATGAATAAAAAATATTTCTTTTCATAAAATTGTTTTTTTTTTGGGTTTGTGAATAATAGCTATAAAAATTTCCCCAACATTTGTATCTGAAATTTGAGTTACACTTAGAAATTTTCTTGTGTCGTTGTGTTTATGGTATTTGTATCAAGAAACAAGGGGTAGCTATTTCAACATATTGATCTACTAGATCTAACATAGTGTTCGGTTGTCGTCTTTATGGGTGAGGACGGATGACAAGGACACAAAAGTTTTATACATCGTGGTGTTTGTTTGCTGTCCTCATTCATTTTTGTTCCGTTTTCAAAACACAGGGACAGAAATTTTTTGTTCCTTCCAAGACTGTGGTACAAGAATTCTTGTCCTAAGAACAAAAACAAAACACATAAGAAAATGTCAGAAATACCCCTCCCTTCATATAAACAATTTTTATTCTTAATTAAATTATTAAACTCATCATCATCATCATAATCATCATCATTATTATTATTATTATTATAAATTTTAAACTTATTATTATTATTATTATTGTTATTATTATTATTATTATAATTTTTAAA
>JANZLD010000237.1:36034389-36045062 GCA_026413575.1 Erythroxylum carthagenense | reverse complement strand
TTATTATTATTATTATAATAATAAATTTTGTACCTATTATTTATTTATTTATTTATTTATTTATTATTAATAATATTATTATTAATTTTATTATACAAAATTAATTATCTTATTATTCTTATTGTTGTTGTTGTTGTTGTTTTTGTTTTTGTTTTTATGAATAATAATAATAATAATAATAATAATAATAAATTATTGCTATTACTGTGATTATTAATTATTGTTATAAACTTTGTACTTATTATTTATTATTATTATTATTATGCAAAATTAATTTTCTTCTTATTATTTTTATTATCATTATTATTCATTATTAATTTTCTTATTATTATTATGATTATTAAATTCCTTATTATTATTATTATTAATTTTCTTCCTCTTCTACTTTTATCATTATTTATTATTATTATTATTATACAAAATTATTTTCTTATTGTTATTGTTATTATTATTATTTGTTAACTTTTTTACTAATACAAATCATTCATTTTAAAATAATCAATTAATTACATATTTTCAATCATATTATATTGCAGGGGCATTTTCGTCATTGATACTGTTTTTATGTTCTATCTACTGCAATCAAACACATTTTTGTCTTCGAGATGGAAACAGTTTTTTCTGTTCTGTCCATTACAATCAAACACCTCACTGTCTCCAATTTTTGTTCTGTTTCGTCTCCAAATTTTCATCTCGTTCTGTCTCTGTATATTGAAGGCATTAACCAAATGCAGCGTAAGGGAACAGGAAGATTGTTCACTTGAACAAACAGACAGTAAGGATCCATGTTGATAAGGAAGAAATTAAATAGGGCCTTGGTGAACCACTCTTGGCTTAATCACTTTCCACATTCTTATGTACACTTTGGAGACAATGTATTTTTAGACCACTCCTCTATACTTATTCAGAAGATGAATGAACTGGTAAGATTTGTAGCTCCATTTTTTATTTTTCAATTGTATCACTTAGATGGACGATTTTATGGAATTAATCAGTAGCTCTTGGAGGCAAGAGGTGCAGGGATGCATAGCTTTTCCATTGATGGAAAAGCTTAAACTTGTCAAACATGGCATCAAACAATTTGCTAAAGTGAAGAACCAAAACCTTAGCAACATGAAATAGAAATTGGCTGAAGCTTAGGAAGCTTGCTGCAAGGATCCATTCAATTCTAATTAAGGAACACTGAGATTTTGAGGTTGAAAGACTATTAGCAGGGGTTTGTCTTTTTGAATTCCAATTTAAAGCAAAAAGCTAGACTAAATTGACTTAAAGATTGGGATTCAAACACAAAGTTTTTTTTCATGCTTCTCTTCTTAATAAAAGGAACACTAATACAATTTCTGGCTTCAAAGACAATTATGGGAATGTGTTATCAGAACACCCGGAGCTGACCATTTTTATCAGGGGATATTTTCAATAGTTAATGGGAACCTCTGGTGGTCAGCAGCACGGTTTAAGTATGAAAGATATATTTGAACTAGACTCAACATAACATGCTTATAGCTCCATTTACACCTTAGGATTTCAAGGAAGTGCTTTTTAGTCTCAATTCTTCAAAATCCCTTGGCTTAGATGGCTTTACTGCCTGTTTTTGCCAAAGAACCTGGGAAATCACTGGTAAACTTTTTACGGATGCAATCTTTGAATTTTTTTTCCTCTAATAGGATGCTTAGGGAAGTGAATCATATATACTTTCATTTGCTTTAACCCTAAGAAGAAAAACCCTTCCTCTTTTTCAGACTTCAGACACATTTCTTACTACATTGCAGTTTAATTTTGTCAGACGTCATCAGTTTGGCTCTAAGGGACATTCTTATTTGAGACATGTATAGGCAATAACATTCTCATTCTTCAATAGCTAATGGGTGAATATAATTCAAGTAAAAATATTAAAAATTTGCTTAATGAAGATTGATTTTTTCAAAGTTTATGACACCATCAGTTGGTCCTTTTTGCAAGCATGTTTGGAAGCTATAAGGCTACCTGTTAAATTCAGAAATTGGATTTTGCAATGCATTCAATCCACTTTCTTAAGTAATTTGATGAATGGAGTCCCTTCATTAACATTTAGCATTGTTAGAGGTATTAGGCAAGGGGACCCCTTCTCTCATTACCTATTCTCTTTAGCTATGTAAGGTTTTTCTAGACTTAAATCAAAACTTGTGGATTACAATGGCCTATTTTAGTATCATCACAAGTGCAGAGAACTTACACTATCCCATTTGATTTATACAAATGACTTAATACTCCTTTACAAGGCAAATAACTCATTCAATCCGAATGATATTGAACATGCTACATATTTTCGCTGATTGGCCTGGATTGAAAGTTAATATGGAGAAAAGTGGATTATATATTTCCTCAAATGTCAGAAATCAAGAGCAAGTCAATTGCATGGTCGGTTTTGATTTGCACTCCCCCCTTTGAAATATCTGGGAGTCCCGATCACTACTAGTAAGCCTAAATTCTATGACTTTATTCCTTTAATTGAAAAGCTTAAAGATATAATTAATGCCTGGAAAAATCAGTTTTTTTCCATTGCAACCATATTGACTCTCATAATTTTTAGTTTTAAATAAAACTAAGAATGGTAAGCAGGCCAAGGTGAAATGATGTGATATCACTATCTCAAAGAGGCAAGGGAGCTTGAGATCATTCCTATTGGTCAAATGTAAAAAGTAATGCTTTGTAAGAGGATTTAGAGACTACAAAAAAAGCACTGTGGATTAAATAGGCTAATGAATGCCATCTTAGAAGTCATAATTTCTGGCAGCTGGACAATTAAAGGAACTTCTCATGGATATTTAATGACATGCTTAGCTTGAGAGACATAGGTTGGGTGATAGAGAGGATATATGGCTCTGGTTTGATAACTGGACCAATTATAGTCCTCTCATTCAAAGAACAGATCTTTCTCGAGTCAAAAATAAAATCCCTTCCAATGCTAGAGTGACTTTGCTCATCCAAAAGGGCAAGTGGGTTGGAAACTTCAGAGGATTCCACTTAATAGCAAATTACTTGTCAAACATCCCTGTAGGGTTGAGGAAGGACAACATCATCTGGACTCCCCATTCCAAGGGTACCTTTATCAACAACTCTTTTCATATGATACTGGTTAATAATCTTGAAATGGTCCCTAGGTTGACGTCATTTGGAAGCAAGCTTTAAACTACAAAGATGTTGTTTTCACTTGGTTAGTGATTAAAAAAAAAGGCTCAGAACCAAAGACAAGTAGTTTGGGGATATACGATCCCTTGTGTTTCCTTTGCAAGCAGACGAATGAGAGCAGGAACCACTTATTCTTTAAATGTAATTACAGTAAAACAATTTGGAGCAGACTTATGGTTATGTTACAACCACCTAGGTACACATTTGAATAGAAGGAGACTTTGAATCTTATCATAAGGTGTACTAAGCATGGTAAGAACTGATCAAAGAGAACTGGTTGTTATAATGCTATCTGTTGTTAGCCTATTTTTGTTGCAGATGATATAATTCATTATAATGTTTGTGTAATAGCTTTTGCTATGTTAATATAATTTCTTTTTTTAATAAAAAAACGTAGGTACCTTTCACTACAAACTTATATATGAGTGTCTTTAATAACCTTTGCTAATAATTTAGTTCTGAGTTTCTCATTTTCACGTAAAAACGAAAAGTAATAGAGGACTTTTGCCTTTGCTTTGAGTCTAACTATGGTGGCTCCAGGAGGACCAGGAAGCCGTAACGTATCGCCCATCCTCTAGCGCACTCGCACGCTTTGTCTACTTTGGACCTTCCATGAGTAGTCGCTGACTCGACAACACAACCCATGCTTGTGACCATTCTTTGAACAGAAAAAAACAAAAAAAAGGGATGGATCTTAGCTGACAACCATAAACATTTCATGAGTGGACTTCCCAAAAGTTGGAATTGACTGCCCACCATATCTTTGAACCTGCATATTTCCAAACTCGTGCAAGACTCTTTAATTTACTGCAAAACTCGTGCGAACTTTTTCCCAATATGCTTCTCGGAGACAAGATTTAGCAAGGTCTTTCACATGTTAATTCTGCCGAGCAACCTTCAATGCTTTTAGGTACCTTCAATGCTTTTAGTATTTAAATCTATAATATACAAAAACCACTAAAATACATGAGATAAGGAGAATTCGTTAAAAAATGAAGCATGGTTAGATTTCCAAGAACAATCCTCTCTTCGAGTTATGTAAGTAGGTAAAATATTAATGTCCATACGAAAAGTGGCAAGTGCCAATTCGGATGAAGGGGACCAAACTACATACAAGACAATATACAATTATGTGAAGGAAAAGTTTCCACAAGTCGATCCACACTAGCTAGTTATTCATGAGAACAATCAACAATTGCAACTTGCTGATATAAATAAACGACGGAAAGGTGAAAGCGAAGAAGAAACTTTTCGACCAAAAGGATTGCTTTGGAAAAAAAACCCAAGTAGATCACGCTTGTGTGAACCGTTTGACTTGGATTTTTCAACCAAAAGGATTGTTTTGGAAAAAAACCCAAGTAGGTCACGCTTGTGTGAACCGTTTGACTTGTTGCTTTCGGCTTATTCTAGAAGACGAAATAGTGAGTGTTTTGACTTGGAACTGTCTGTCTTTTCTTCATTTTATATCATTAGCTGTACTAGTCTTCTTACCTCTAGAAATTAATCCTTCCGAATAATTGTCTTTCGACTCATGTGTGTGGACAAATATAAATGAAAGTGTCTACTTCTTCTCCAAATAAAATTATGAAAGTACGCAATAATTTATTTGCTCTGAATTTATCGTTCTCTTTTTCATGACCACGATAAATTTTTTGTGCATGATACATTTAGTCTTGGGAGTAAAATTTCCACTAAACATGATATCATAGAATACATATTTGGAATATTTATGTTTGTATAGTGCACCTTATATGTTGATTCTCATTTTTTTCTTTATGGTTCTTTATTTTTTCCCCCATCTGTTCTAATAATATTGTGTAAATGTATGGTCACCTTCATCCGGGTTGGCACTTGCCACTTCCCACCTTTCATGTGGACATTAATATCTCTACATCCCAAAGAAAGGATTGGTTGTGGAAATTTAATACTGAACTGTCCCTTAAAACCAATATATAGGTTTGTCTATGCGCATGAAGAAAATTTTAAAACTTCAAGCTCTGACTAAGGTAATTTGTGTGAACCAATAACATTAATCCCTGGAGAAACGTTTAAACCTTCGTGTAGAGTGTAGACATCGATTCTATCCATGTTTCATTTCAAGATGGAAACAGTTATTATGTGCTCTATTTGTAAGGTCAATTCTTTGAGTAATTGATAAATTTACTCTCTTATAATTGGAAAATTGTGAGTTGAAGTTATGAAAATTAATAATCTTTCTGTAAAATGCTAAGAAAGGTTACGTATAATTGATAACTTTCTCTCAATCCCACAAAGCCGTTTTCATTGAATGTTTATCATGTTTGTTTTCTTTAATTCTCTAGCAGATGGAGACGTTCGCATTAATTAGCACTTATCATCAAATGAAATATAGTTGAATGTGGTGTGGCAGAAAAGTATTTGATCCTTTCTTATCTTATCAAATTTCCAGTCTTTGGTTTGAAGAAGATTGCTTAATACTAACCAAGCCAAGAAAATGGCAAGAGATACTTCCTAAAAGTCGAAGGTTTCTTTCTGGTTGAACTTTATGTAAAACATATATTATAATTGTATCAAATCCAACACATATCATATCATGTTTATCATAAAGCAAAAGCAATGCCTTCAAATTGAGATTATTAAAGTTAAATATTAAAAGTGACGATAGAATTTGATAACTGCCCCAAATAAAGAAATTGATGTTGGATTAATTTACTGTACGTTACTTAATTCTTTCTTATGATTTATAACCTTGACCAAATAGAAAGTTGTCTCATGTATCTGGGAAACTAAGTTTAGGCATCAGTGAACATAAAAATGGAAATAGAGAAAAAAAATTAAAAATAAGTCAAACTGGAATAACCTCGCTATTCATCGCAAGAGCTAGAAACACGATCAAATTAATGAGGACTGAGGCTTAGGGTCCTCTTCGACCGAGGGCGAGGCGATCATGAGGACTTCGGTGGTTCTTCCACCATTTCCATATCTATAAATGCCCCTTCATGCGCCAAATAAAAAATATACTTGCTATTTCTCACTAAATTCATGGATAATAATTAAATAATCATCATTAAATTATTATTTTTCAGATAAGTCAATATTAATTAATCATGAAATAGGAGAGCAAGAAACAAGAAATACTTAAACTAAAAATAAAATTTAGATATAGAACAAAACTTCCGAAAGTTATAAATGGAGTTTTTTTTTCCCTGAAGAGTAAGAATTATATTTAGCTTTAAAAAGCAAACAAATAATGTTCCAATGCAAAGATAAGGTCATTAAAGCTTAGTGACTATCAGTCATTACAAGGACTAAAGACAAAAGAGGAAACTAGGCATTCCAAATGAAAAGGAGATATTATACATAGGTTCTGAAATTTCCGTCATTGTTTATTGATTTGGAGCCTGATGTATTGTATTAGCTGCTTGCCTAATTGATCATTAGGAAGCTCCTTATCATGAAAGATAATGCTATTTCTTTCATCCCTTACGGCTGTAACTAGTGATGATAGAATCACCTAGAAACACTGCTATGTAAATTGAGAAATCATATGTATGAATAAATTATGTCATGAATCATAAGAGTTACATGGAATCTTGAAGATAGGATCACGCATATCATCTAGGTTTAAATCTAACAAACAAATTTATAGAACAAGTTAATGAATTCTAAGTTTTTTTTATTAGAAAGAGATTTCAATAAATCAACTTAACGGTAGGAGATGTATGTTTTAAGAAAGAAAATAGTTGTAACTATGGAATTTCAATGACTATAGTTGTAACTATGGAATTTCTAGGTCAAAGAAACTAGAGTTAATACTTGAATCAAGATAAATTTAAGCATAAAAAGAACGTGGGACATATTTTAGATTTAAGTCTTAAGTATCTATTAATTTTTGAATTCTTTTTTATTGCTTTGGTTTGTTATTTTAAATTAGTAATTTTAATTTAATTAATCATTTCTTTTAATTCAATCATTCATTCTATTAGAGTTGATATTAAAAAGATAGTTATTCTTATTGGTTTTAGTCCTTGTAAAAACGATGCTCATATTCATTAGACTATATTATAAGAATGATAGGTGCACTTACATAGTTGATTTAGATCAAGAAGATACATCATTCTCTATTGTTGGAGACTAGAATATTAGAAGCATTTTATTTTTATTAATCTAATCAATTTCCTTTTACTTTCATTTATTCAGTTTGTACATTTCTTTCTTGATCTTACATTTATTTATTGAATTTAAGTAATTTGGCTTATGACTAGGTGTAGATCTAAAAGTTGAAAAGACTTTAATTCAGATTTAATGGAAAGAAACCTAAGTGTCCTATAGGGTATTATGCTAGATCTTCATTTACAAGGATGGAATCTAATATGATTAAGCCAATAATGGAGGCCAAAAATTGTAAGATTAAGTCTTACATGATTATGATGATTCAATAACAATTTTAATTTGTTGGTGTAGGATCCAAATGCATATACTTTTGGAGATTTGTGATACTTTTAAGGTTAGTGGTGCTTTGAATAATGCCATTCAATTTAGATTGTTCTGTTTAACATTGAGGGATTGATCTAATCATGGTTGAAATCCTTGCCTCCTAGATCTATTGCAACTTGGAATGGTCTTGTTAAAATTTTTCAACTAGGAATTTTTCCTCTAGCAGAAACAGAAAAAATCAAGAATGACTTCTTTTCCCTTAAACAATTAAAGAGAGAGACATATTATAGTACGTAGGAGAGATGAAAGGAGTTACTAAAGTGCCCATACCATGGACTCAATTTATGATTACAAATACATAAATTTCATAATGGACTGAGTTACCTATCTAAGCATTAGATTAATACATCTTTGGATGGGACCAACTAGTTTAAAACTCCTAAGGAATTACAATAACTTATTGAGAACATAATTATGAACAATTACCAATTGGGCAACTTAAGGTTAGATCCAAAATCATATGGTATTCATAATATTGACATATTGATAAAATTATAGACAAAGTTGAAAGTTTTAAGCAGGAAGATTGACAACATAATCTTCGTAACTTAACTAGAACGAGTGATGAGTTATGATATTTTTGGAGGTTGGACATCCTACTCATGAATGTCAGGCATTTAACTTTATAGGACAATCAATCTGGCCAATTTATTTTATGTGGAGTTGAATTTAAAATAATCACTGTAGTAATTACCTATAATTTAGGGTAGAGAAACCATCCTAACTTTTCAGGAATAATCAATTATAATAAAAGGGGGCCCACACAAATATTAGTAACAAATGAATCAAAGTTTTATGAAGCTCATGATAAAGTTCACTACTACACTCGTGGCTCACTTATAAAAACTAAAGCATCTCTTTGAAATCAAGAAGCTTCTAACCACAATATGGGAAATTAGATAGAGAAACTTACTAAGCTTGTCTCTAAAAGCTAATAAGGTACTTTATCTACTAGCATTAAGCCAAACTTGAAGGATTAAGTGAAAGCGGTGACTTTGAGGAGTGGAAAGGAGATGAAAGTTGAAGAAAAAAAGGAAAATGCTGTTATACAAGGAAAGAAGGATGAGTTGAGGAGGAGCTAAAAAATAAAGTTGTTAAAGAGCATAAACCACCAATTCCGTACTATGCAAGCTTGAGAAAGATAGATAGAAAGATCAATTTAATAAGTTATGTAAGATTTTTAAAAAATTACATAATAATATTCCTTTTTAAAGCTTTTTTGCAGATGCTAAAATATGTTAAAAAGGGACTTAGGGAGTTATCAATGGCTACTTTAAGTGAAGAGTGCTCCACCATCTTGCAAAATAAACTACCTAAAAAAATTAGATTTGACAAATTTTACTATTCTTTATAATATTTGCAGTTTATCAATTAGTGGGGAATTAGCAGACTTAGTAGCTAGTATTAACTTAAGAAATTATGATTGCGTAAACCTAAGCTATTTAAGATGAGCATTCAATTGGCAAATAGATCATTAAGGATCTTAGTGGCATGATAGAAGATTTTTTTTAGTTAAAGTTGACAATTTTATCTTTTAAAGTTTATGATATGGATATAGTGGATGATGTAGAGGTTCCCATGATTTTAGGATAACCCTTCTTAGAGAACTCTAAATTTATTATAGATATGCATGATAAGAAATTAATCCTAAATGTAGTGGATAAGGAAGTATTTTTTAGGATATTTGAAGCTAAGAGACATTCCCTTGATAAAGATTATACTTGTTTTGATATAGATGTGATTAATACTAAAATTTCTTATGCTATATCAGAAATAATCACACATAACCTAATGGAGACTTATATCATAAAAGGAGAAGAAGAGGAGATGGATATCCACATCCCAACAGAGCGTAATACATATTTGGAAGTTAATTAGCATAACATTAGGGAGAAGAACTTTGAAGATGTTGAAATACTAATGAAGAGTTAATATATCTATAATCTTTATGATTTTAGTGATAAGTTAATGTTGGACCCCAAATTTTTCTAATTGATGTTATTAAGTATGAATTGTGTTAATTATGTGTTTATGCCTTAGTTTGATTAAATTGGGAGTATTAGTGGTTAATTGAAGTGTATTTGAGTTTAATGTGGTTTAAATAGGATTATAGGATAAACATGTTGAGGGTTCTTTGGGAAGATTACTTAGGTTGGAATGGGTTAAGGCTTTACAAGGAGGGGTAAGTTGGTCTTTCTATTCCCATTAGACTTAAGAAAGAGTTAGAAGAAAGGGAAAGGAAAGAAAGAAGAGAAAAGAAGAAGAATAGTGTAATAGGGTGAGGAAGAAGGAGAAGAAAAGGGAGTTTTGTGATTCTAGTGATTTCCGACAGATTTGAAGCAATTTTTGGGTAAGTTTAGCTTCATTCCATTGTATTGTGGTTAGATTAAACTCTAAAATGGATTGAATATGTTAGAATCGGTGGTTTAAGGCTTAAGGGAGAAATGGTTAGAATTCTTGGGTTATTGATTTTGTGACTGATTTGAAAGTTGTTTTGAGTTTAGAACTGAAGTATAAATATGATTTAAGGTTTAGGTGTGTTGTATTGGCAAAAAAGGAAGGATTGGAGTTAGAAAATGCAGGAAATTCAGGTTCGGGAGGCATTCCCCGACCTGCACGTCGCGACGTGCTCAAGAGCACGCTGCGGCGTGCGAGAGAGGGTGAGTACGCCGCGGCGAGCCCCCCTGTTTCTAGCAAAGATGAGTTTTGGTGTTTTGGGCATATCTTTTGCTATAAATGTCCAACTGAGGTGATTTTGGATTCGTTGTGTTCTAGAAATAAAGGGCTAGGAGATTATGAAGAAAGAAAGTTTGGGTTTTTCCTTTAGAGATTCAAGAATTTAGATGGAAGTCGAATGTAGACTTTTAGCACGTTTACTTTTGATTTTTCAAGCTTTTTGAATATTTCCTTTGAATACTGTTTGATTGGGAACTTGGTTTGTTATAGGAAACTAAGCCGACCTGATCCAATCGCAAGAGGAAGGACAACAGTGAGTTGGATTCTCGAGCGATATTAGGTGGGTAATATAT
>JANZLD010000237.1:35388885-35399001 GCA_026413575.1 Erythroxylum carthagenense | reverse complement strand
TTAATTATGCGATAATTGACATGATTACTGCACAATGAGCAAATCAAATTAATTTATATCAGTACCATTCACTTTGACTCTGGTAATTTATATTTTATATAAATGGAAACATTAAATCTTAAAAGAAAATTTTAATGGAAAATTTTCTACATAAATTGATAAAATTTTAACTTAATAAAAAGTCTTTTTTATTTTTAAAAATTTCATAAAAATGATAAATTTTTGTTTCATTCATTACATCGAAATATACTTTAATTATTGTAGGCAATTATATTCGTAGACAATTTTTTAAATATATATGCTTGAATAATAAAAAAAGAAAATAAAAAATCACTATAAAAAGAAAGTTTTAATAAGGGAAAATCATGCCGTTATTAAAAAAATAGTCCTTTGTATCTTATAATTACTAAATTTTCTTATAATAATTTTATTGTTATTATATATTTTATTGATTTCGGTTAAAATTGAGTCTTTATTTATCACCACTTATTTAACGAATCGAGTTGAAGTAGAAAAAAGAACACAAGATTTAAGAAAATTTGGGTGAAAAAATAGTAAAGAATAAGAGAATTAGGGAGAGAATGCTGAGGTAAGCCGACAAAGGGAATCTTTGTAACAGCGTCGTATCGTACGCACTTTCAACGTCTGCACCGCTTCTCACTCCCTTATCTCGTCGCCTGAGGCCTGTGCAGTTAAGTGGGCCTTGAACCCCCTCGTGCGGATTCTCTCTCTTTTCACTTTTTAGTTTTACTTTTCTTTTCTCAACTGGCTCGGCTCAGGCTTTGGCTTTACTTACAGCTGAAATTGTTTCGTACCTGTGTTTGCTTTTCTTTTAATTCACTTGCACAACAGTATGAAACACACCTCAAGGTCTCACTGGTTAAGAACATCACTCATCGAAACAATTAATTCAATCATATGTCAGAACTGTTTCAGATTTCACAGATGGCTGATTGATTTGTTGACTGGATGAATCAACGAATTCCCATGCAGGATACTGAAGTTGTAGTTACGACCAAATAATTACTCCTTTTCATGGATTACTGCGTACAAATTATGCAGGACTCGAAATGAGCAGAGCTCGGAGGATGTCAGAGGGGACCATCAGAAGGTGTGTCGTGAGTTGGTCTAATCAAACAACCTCAAGTATTCTACAGAACAAGTCTGCATCGCCCATTTGTTAACTTTCTTTCCGTGGCTTTTTCTCTATTTCGCGTTTTTCGTTGTATCCTATTCCCATACAGTCTCTGGTCAGTTTCTGGTTTTAAGTGTATAATGGAAAAAAACCTTTGGACACTGATGCCTGAAAGGAATTCAATTTGGTTGGTGAAATACAGCTAGTCAGGTTTTTCTATTTAAACCAACTTACTGATCTTCCTTTTGAAAGCTAAATCCTGTAATCAGAAACCTGAACGGAGGACTAAAAGGGAAAAAAATCTGTCAAAAGAGAAAAGAAGATTATGTTTTGGCGTGCAAGATTATACTTGTATTAGTGTTGGAACATGAGATTAACGTTATTTAATCCTAAAATTGGGTTCTAGGGCAAGTATGGCCACCTACAAGCGACGAAGTTTCCTGAGCATGTGCTCTGATTGTACAAACGTTAGATCCCATAAGTTAGCAACAGGGTCGTTGAGAAATTAACCATCTTAGTATGCCCCCATTTTTCAGTAACCATTGGACCCATGCAATAAATCCTGCACATTACACAAAAAGGTTTACAGTAAATGTACTGGAGAATCATGTTGACGGAATAAACCACCGGACCGGAATACCTAATTACCTTTCATGGCCTCTTGTTTCGAGGATTTCGACCGCATTTAACCAGAGAGCAATGTCACGTAACTACTAAACCAGCTAATTGCTACTTATGTACGCATTCCTTAAGTTAACAAGTTTATCACAGATATTTTCTAGCAATTCGTACAAAATTTGGTGAATCTTAATCTCACTTTTCTGTATTGAACTATATATGTAGTACCCAAGTGTAATTATCCTTTTCTTAACTCTCCTTTTCCTTAATTATAATCTTAAATGGACGGATATACATAATCTTAATTGTGATGTGTCTATTTGTTTGTAAAAATATCTAAGGTAACGTAAGAAAAAACTAAAAGAAAGAAAACAAAAGAGCTGAAGCTCAATAGTTCAGTTCAATTCAGTAATGTCATTACTGCGATTGCTTAGCGTTTTTGGAAGTGGCCCATCAAACTTTGCAAGTACAAAAAATGCGTGCAAGGAGGTGTGGGGGAATGGCTATGTTGCCCATTTATGGACATGATGGATGTCTACCCCTATCAAGATAAGATAGTGTTTCTAACATTAATCATAAAGGACATCTACCCCACCAAAATTTAGGTTAAATGTATCTTCAAAATCAAAGCGCAGCGCAGATAGTCAACATCCAATTGCATATTTCAAGATTGTCATAATCTACAGTACGTGTGCCAAGAATAGGAATGGAACATGCACGATCTCTAATGCTTAATAAATTCAAGTGAAAAATATAATCCCAGGCTTCCGCTCTCATTTTGAGTGATGAACTAATGGCGACGGATACTTCGAATCTTGCCTGATAACTAAGTTACGAGTTATGATAGACAGACGAGACAAATTACTGCTTGCGAGCAAAATGAGTTGATTAGGGCCATGTATGAGCACAACGCAAGACTCGGATTGCGATGCGATCATGTTTAGGATCACGCACACCAATTAACTACAGCTAGGAAAATGGGTTGGGTGCGAGTGTGACATGACAAGTTCAAATGTTCTCAAATGCTTATGAATGCCGCGGGCCCCAATATCTCCAAACTTCAGGTGGGACTGTCCCCTAGAGGTTGTTTAGTCCTATCAAATGCCCCAAATATCACCCAAACATGAAAACATTTCCACACTTGAAAAATAGCCTTTGGCTTAAGCTAATGGGAGACTTGTAGTCCTACATACATTAGCAACTCTGGCAACATGCCTGTCATATGGCGTGGTTTCGGTGCTGCCAAGTGCCATGCTCCAAATGCAAAAGCAACCAAAAGGACTGGTAGTGGATGAAGATGAAACCATCCGGCTTTATTGCTCATGCATAGTCAATGGATTTGACTTCAAACCTGCTCCTCTCAATTCTCATCTCATTTACATATTACTTTGATCACCTCAATGCACATGTAATCTTAAATCTATCTATATATAACCGTGTAAACCAAAAGCTATTGGTGAGATTAGCGCCCACATGATCACATGCGATCTTTTAATGTGACTAAGTGAGAAATTAAGTGAGATTAAGGCATCAACCAATTGGGAATTCATGAAAAGATTGATTGTCATTGTGACAAGAATTAAAGCATATCGATAAAATAAGGACGTTTTCTGAAGAGATGAAGTGGATGTAGCTTCCTTTTGTCTATGCCAAGTACAATGGCAAAGACATTTTCTTGTTTGCAATCCACTAAAGTCGCTAGTCTACAGAAAAGATTAAATTTAGCGACTTTTTTTAAAAAAACATTATTACATATCTATTGTCCTCGTGCTATGTGGGTAATATAAATAAACAAACTTGGAAGCTAGCCCAACCCCACTTCTGTTCTTTTCCTGGTATATGGAGGAAGGTCGATAGACTTTATATATTCTTGCACTTGTAGTCTCAAACACAAGTGGACAGCCTGAATCTTAAAGGAAACATGGCCATATGATCTATGGGATTAAGGAGAGGTTTTGTCCGTGAAAAAATGATCATAAATCGCTGTCAAAACCATTTCTGTAAGTCCTTTCGATGAACCTGAAATCCAAAATGGTACGTTTCGTTCAACAGCCAAGAGCAATCCCACATGTATCCAGATTCCAAACCTTAGCCTACGCGACACCTTAGCATCCTTTCACATGATTAAACAATTCAATTGCATCTGCACAATCGCTAAGCCTTTAAAGTCTGTCTTTTTCCTAGTGCAGTGTTTGAGTTAGCTAAAACAGTGAAACTTCAAATACCAATCTATTAACTCGTATTATTTTGTCGTGCAGTAAAAAGTTAGATGATTCAATTCGTTCCTTGTGACCCACTTTGTGGTCAGGTTGAGGTTCAATAGGTTGCGACTTGCGAGCAAACTCTATCAAAAGTCTGATCCTTAAGACATAATCGGCTACGATTGATCAATGTTTACTGTACTTCTAAGCAAAACATTGGCATTGCAGCTGTCAGCAATGGCTGTCAACCCGTACAATACTATCCAGAAGGGACTTGATTTTCTTCTAGTGGGTTAGTAAGACAAATAGCAGCTCAACGTCAAACAAAACGGACACTCATACGCAAGAAAAAAATGCCATAGGCTAAACTGTGCACCAACATGTGCACGGTGGGAGGTCTACATACTTTGCCATGAACATCTCTGCTCCTGCTAAAAATTGAAGCGGAGGGCTTTTTTTTTTTGTTTTTTTCCCTGTTTTAGTATCCTGAATAGGGGGGCATCATAAGCGTGGCTCAAACCCACTAACTTCTATTTACCACCACTAAGCTCGGCTAATTCTGAGCAAAAATGCACTTCTTTTAGTATGAACCATATATTACAAGCCACTGAATTGCTGTCATGTGAAAAAACGCATTTCAATTTAAGTGAATGTCATAAAGTGCTCCATTGGCATGTTCAAAGCTTGTTATGTTCTTAGACCATGTTCATCTTGTGTTTGGGTAAGCAAATAGGCGAGAGAAGTATAATTTGTCAAATTTACCTGTGGGCAAACGATAACAAGGACAGTTAAAGAACAACTACAATAAAGGAAACCGCTATATGGACGTAATTACGTCGGTAATTACAAGAGTCTGGGGTGCTTATCAATCTGTTCATGAATCGCCATTATTAATCAATGAAGATGTCACAACCCAATCAAACTGGAAAAAACAATTCACTTCTCTGTTGAAACCAAGCTAGATCTTTACAGCATTGTCACCTGTAGTTCCAATCTACACTAAGATATGTTGTTTATCCAGGGAAAAAGAACTTTAAACATTAACATGATTTCCATCCTGGGGTAGGAGATCCATAGGTTAACAGCATAACTAACTGACGCTTGTAATATTACATTAATTTGAAGTTTCTGGACATCACATTTAATCCCTTTACATACAGCAGCCTGTGATGATTAATCTCTAATATGCCAAGTCGGCAGAATTATCATTGTTCCGTGATGTTCTATCAGGAAGAAAAATTTCTCAAAGTAATTGAAACCTAATAAGCATAAAGTGAGATGAGATTCTGAGGCTGCCACTATATACACACAAAATATAGTAGAGAATATTTCTTACTTGTTCCAGCCATCTAGTAGATTCAGAAATCATGATGGTGGGGATGGGCGTGGAAGACGCTTAGCAATTTCCTGCCAATTTGGAGAAAATACCAACTTTTTTTAGGACAATTAAAAGTTTAGTTGACAGACGAGAAATTATACCGACAACAATGGCTTCCCAACACCAAAATCAGCCAGGCACTAGACCAGTATCCACACCAGCCAAAGGACAGATGCCTGCTTAATCCAGAACTTTTAAAGAAGTGAAAGAAAATCGTATGTGCACAAGCAACCCAAGTCTTTAAGTATTTTATTACACACATGCCTACAAAATGTTTGAGAAATGAAATGCAAAATTGGCAAAGGAATTGTCCAGGTTAGGTTTGTGCTTTAGACACAAGAAGACATGACCAAGTACCCATATAGAGATTGAAGAAGAACAAGAAAACATAACCAATTTAAACGTCAAGATTTTAGCTTCCCCAAACTCAAACTCTGTCAATTTGTCAAAAGTAACAAACTTAAACACCAAACAGAAGCTCTGGAAGGAGAACAAAATGTAATTGGATGAAAACAATGATGTTGAACTATGTTTAGGAGTCTACGGATAAAGCCTCATTGGTCTTGCATTGACAATAGGATGTTAAAAGAGAAAGTATCATGTCTTATTTTGGTCCTTCTTAAAACCATGGACAAGAAAAAAGCACATCTTCCAAAAGGTTATAGTAACTCAAACAGTTGATTTATATTATCTGCAGTTTTTGAAGATGTCACAATAAAGAACATACAGTTCTTCTCTGCATTGTCAACAACATCCTGCGGTACAAGAACAATATAAGTGAAATTAAATGATGTGCATTGATAAAAGTATGTTGCTATATTTTCCAGTAATCACTCAAACAAACTTGAACAGTTATTTCTCGTTTTTCATGAAGATCAGCCTTGTTGCCTACTAAAGCTAGGACCATATCTGGGCTCCCATGTTTCTGTAACTCTTCAAATTTCCCATATAGAGAAAACAACCAACAATGCAATGATCTTCAAAAGTAAAATAGAACTGAAACATAAGAGAAATGCAGAAAAAGGGTAAGTAATACAGAAATCCCTGGGCCAGGAAACTACCTTAACCCAGTACTGTGCTTTGTTGAATGACTCATGACTTGTTATATCATACACAATAACAGCAACTGTAGTGCCAATGCAGCATACCTGTAGAAGACACATGCAGTAATCAGATTTGGAACAAGTAAAGTATGTGGAAAGAGTTAAAGAAGTCAGCGTGAGAATGATCCCACCAAAGAAAATGAAAATGGAAGTCAATAATGAGACTCGCTAACTTGTATTAAAAAGCAATAGTATGATTTGAAATGTCGTCAATAACCACTGAGCTAGCATTTACGTCTCCTGTCCTGCTGTATCCCATATTTCAAACTTAACCGTGGTTGAATCTTGCAAAGCTGTCGTCTGTGACAAAAATGAAGCTCCAATAGTCACCTGCAATAACAAGAAGCAAACAAATATTACAGAACTTGCCCAATAAAAGTTTCGGGTATCCCTGGGAGCCCAGGAGGAGATGTGTGATTACAATCCACACAAAACATTTATGAGAAGTGGCAAATGACAACATGTGCTGTAAGCAGCATAGCGCTAACTTAATAAGATCCATTACCTTGGATGTTGGATCAAACTGACTCCGAACAAACTGTAGAACAATACAGCTTTTACCAACACCAGAATCACCTAGCAAAACCAGCTTTTCATGCCAACAAAATCAAAGGCCATTACGTTTATTAAAAGAAAAGACAATAGGCGAGAAAGTGTAAAGCAATCATATATCCAACGATAAAAGCAGTATAACGAGCAGCTAAAGCAACGGAATTCCCCGAGTTACCTTTACGCAGAGGTTTTTGGCATCAGAAGCTCCATTGCTCCCAGAGTTGTTATTAATTCGACCGAACTCCTAGCCATAAGCATTTAAAAACTCAAAACGCATACCAAAGGGGGGAAGAAAAAAAAAAAGGGTATCAGAAACAAAATTCCAAACGTAATTCAATAGTCAAAGGACATCCGAGCAGCGAAATGGAAGAAATTCCACAAACCACAAAGAAAGAAAAACAAATTTAGCAATATCATATCGATCACCTGATGAGAATAAAACAAGAGTCCAAAACTCAAAACCTCACTAATATATTATCTTCCATATCACTGCCAACTTACATAACAAAACTGAACCTTTTCCTTCTCAATCACATAAAACCCAGAACCATTCACTAAAGTATGCCCAAAAAAGGAGCACAACACAATCCAATTGCATTCTCATTACACTTCATGTGTGAATGCTAAAACAGAAACGCAAAAACCAGGGAAGAGATTAGGGATTTTACTCGGAAGAGAAGAAGAGCAACCCATGGATTTCCGAAAGCAGGAATGCTTAAATCAAACAATGCAACGATTTGTGTACACCAAATATTAGGGATTTAGAAGTAAGAGTCAATTAATATTTAGTTTGCAGAACGGATTATTTCTTAGCGCTTGATTAATAAATTCACTCACCATTACGTGCTTCTCATGCTACGTTTTTTCTTACACTTCACATACGCAAAGGTTGCAGAGATACGGTGCCCTTTAACACCGTCGAATTAGTCGACGAACTTTTGACTGTGGGACCCAGGTGATCTTGTGGCTGAATTTTTTGTCTAAAATATTATTAACTAAATGGTCTTATATTTGGTAATCGGTAATGAAGATATGAGAATGAGAATGAAAACTGGACTCCTATTAGTTATTTAGTTATTAAGAATGGCCAAAAGGGCTAATTAGATCCTAAGGTTTTAAAATCGTTTAGATTGAACCTTGTGCACTAACATCATAAAGACACCGTCAGTGTCGAACCTTGCGCACTAACATCATAAAGACACCGTTAGTCATCTATAGACACAATTTGTTAAATGTTAGTGGGATTTTTTTAAATTTTCGTGGATGTGGATCCCACCATTGCTGACGTGGGCATCGAGGTGGGTCCAACATCAACTCCTAAAATGCTATGTCTCCTGCTCCCTCAAACGTAACATTTTTGGACGGATAAAAATGCTATGTCTCCCTCCTCCCTCAGACGCAGTGTTTTTGGACCGATACAAGATGTTGCCTTTTTGGAGAAGCCCATCGTCCCTCACATGCACCATTTTCCTCTTCCATAATCCCTAATCCGTAATCCCTAATTCGCCATCCACAGACATCACCATGCAGCGTGCTCTTCTTCCCTAATCCCTAATCTCCCATCGACATTCCCTAACATATGCACATTTTCTTCTTCTCTAATCCCTAATCCCCCATCTTCTTCCTACACATTCCCTCATCTCGCACTTCTTCCCTCTTTTTCCTTTTGTGTTCTTCCTCAGACGATATCTTATCATGGTAGGTCAGTGTTATTTGCCTTTTATGCCTTTTGAGGTCCCTTAAATCTGCTTATTTGTGTCCATTATTATCTGCCTCAGATTATGCTTGTTTGTTTATGATTGTAAGTTGTGGTCCCCTATGGTTGTTGCGATGCTGGATGTAAGTCATAGTCCCTTATGCTTGTTGTGGTGTTGGATATAAGTCGTGGTCCTCTACGGTTGTTGTTAAAGTTGGTGTACCAGTATAGGCCTAACTAAATGCTAACAATGGTGTCCTTAATTTTTGTTCAATGTATCCACCTATATGTTGACTTATTGGGTTAGCTTAATATGGATCTCATTTATGTAGGCTTTTAATTTTTCTTTTAATAGATTTGGCTAGTGGAACTTTGTAAAGGATGTCTTTGGCTCCATTAAGTCTCCTTAGATAATTTTGGGCGACTTTGACAGTAAACTTCTTATGTCTAAAGCTTTGTTACAATTATGAAATGAATAATGGGTCCAAAAGTGTCAACTCATTGCTCACTTATGAAGCAAAAGTCAAGAGTTTTGTGGCTATAACTTTCTCCATAAAGTGCTTTAGGTATGAAGGAATAATAACATAATCACCTCACTAGGGCTAAAGGATTGTAGTGCTATTTGTAACCAATCTCAGCTTCTGGAACATGCATTTGAATATTTGAATGTATGCTTTTTGGTAAGTATCCATTATATTGTTGATAATATCATTTAATTGTATGCTTTTTGGTGATAAACTCGACTTTATAAATTTGTTGTGAATAGGTATATGATGGATAAATATGGAAGCATAAGGTTGTTTTATGGCGGAAAGTTTGTTGTAGAGCCATAGTTAAAATATGTTGATGGCGAATAAAGTGCTTTTTGAAAAAGTAGACCCAGTTTTGAGTTTAGTGAGTCTTTGAAGTTGATTGAGTCAAATGAAAGTTGTCTACGACTTATCAATCTGATTAAAATTCACGAAAGGATTGATGTATATGTAACTCATATTATAGACACCCCATCATTTGTGCCTAACATATTACCTATATCTAAAGGAGAGGATGGAGATAGGGAGGGTGAGGAGGAAAGTTGTGGAGCCACAAAAGGTGTTAGTGTTGAAGGTGTTGGTTTGGGAGTTGATGCAGAGGTGGATGATGATGATGAACATGATGATGGTTTCATACATGTTCAAATTCCCGATGACCAGGAACAGATTGAAATTGAGTCGATAAATTTTGGTGGTTTTATTGGTAGTCAATATCTTAGTGAAGAAGAGCCTGGTGAGGCATTGCGAAGACCAAGTAGTACTATTAGGCACAATCCATCCAATGTTAAACCAAATTGGAGATTGGGAATGGAGTTTGACTATGCAAATGTTGGACCCCGAATTTTTTTAATTATTATTGATTTATTTGTTTCATTATTTTTAGAATTGAGTCATTAATTTGAT
>JANZLD010000237.1:35184894-35197639 GCA_026413575.1 Erythroxylum carthagenense | reverse complement strand
AAAAATCTCAAATTAATTACTAAAAGGAATTTAGGCAAACTAAACCTCAAAAATATGAAAAAGGAATCGGGGCCCAATATATATTTCATATTTATATCCAATGAATATCGACAAAGCTAATTTTGACTAAAATAGGTTATAAGTAGTATTAGAATATAACAATTCCTACAGGAGATACTTTGATGATCTCAAGTTAAAGAATCACTTATATAATCATCAAAATGAGAATTTTCATAAACAAACAAGTAATATTTCAATCAGAATCCTCATAAATGGCTAGTTTAGTAAACTATAACTAACCGATTAATTGTAAAACGTAAACTAATAATCCCCTACTTATAGTAAGCCAATTCTTTAAATATCTATTACCATATCTTCATATAACAAATGTACTACTGCCAGGATAGTGAATTAGTGAGAAAATTTTACAAGAGAAAAAAAAATAAATGTTAGCCTAATTGGTAATTAATGCTATATTGAAACTTTTCTAATTTTAAAATAATATTATTCTAAGTAAAATATATCTTAAGTAAGATTTACGGAAGTTAATAATGCACAACTAATTAGACTAAAAATTTTGGTGGTCAAAATGGCAAGCATAAAAAGAATAGATTGTGAATTTAGAACTAATCCTAGAACTAAAAGGCTTTTGGGTTGGCCGGAACATTTGTCATTCCATGCATGCATGATAAGAATAACAGCAATAGTATACATAACTGTAGGAACTAGGTTATTACTATTCTTTAAATTTTACTAAAAATAAAATAGAAATATTATTCATATTTAGTAGGATTATTTTTAAAAAAAAAGTTAATGGGATGATATTAAAACCCATTAGAAGGGGATATTTAGATTCTTAAATGAGATAAGCTAAGTTTGATTAAATTATAAATCAAAAAGTTCTCTTGAGTGTTAAGGTAATTAATTTTGAGAAATGCTTTACACATAATACGTGTAATTCTAGGTCTCCATCCTCTACTCCATATAAGAATTTTATCCAAAAATATAAAATTTTTAGGCCTTGATTGGTAATCAGTAATAAGGAGGTAAGAATGAATATACAATTTTTATCCCTTAACTTTTAATTGTTTGGTTAGTGGTAATAAATAAAACAAGGAATGACATAATTGAAATAAATTTTAAACAATCTTAGACTTTTATGGAGGATGTGGGTATAAGCTAAAATTTATTAATTTTAACTTAAATTAATGAAAATTTTAAATAATTATTTATAAAATATAAATATTTTAATTATTTATTTACAAAATAAATCATATAATAATTAAACATGAGTAAAAATTTTCTTATTAACATTTTAAATATTTAATACCAAATGGTAGCAAAATTTTTAACTTTGTTTAATATCATATTAAACCCATATAATCAGTGCGATCTTATTCAGATCTCACTTCCATTCTTATTTTTATTTTTTTGTTATAATTCTTTCGTGGTTACTAAATGAGGTCTTAATGTAAAAAAAATATTTTCCTTAAAAAACTTCAAAATTTATTTATAATTTTCAATTCTTTAAAAATATTTACACTTTAATTAATAATTAAATTTAAATTATTGATTTCAATTGAATTTAATTATTTTAGTTTGAATTGAAGAATTAAATTGAATTATTATATTATTCTATTATTTAAGTTAAATTATAGTATTTATGGTATTTGATTAGTTTACCTCATTTATTATTAAGAAATTTAAGAGAAAAGAAATTTTAAAAAAATTATCTCAAATTTAAAAAATAAAAACCATGCAGCTCAGAAAACGACACGTAACGAATGATTATAGCCACGAAAGCGTGACCACGGCTGGTCCTGGCTGCTGGCGGTGCCGGCAACGGGCCCGCTCTCCATGTTCCTCCACGTGGCATGCTCTTAGGTGTCGTTTGCGAAGATCCTTTTCTACGCGTCATCGGGTATGGCTGCTGAGCGCTCCAGCCTCCACGCGAAGAAGAAACAATCGGTTCATAATCATAGAATGTCTCGTCGTGACAATTATTATGAATATTCTTACACGGAAAATGAAGAAGTTTTTATCCTTCCATCCGTGAATTTTAATGAGAAAACAACCCAGTGAGTTTGACGTCTGAGGCGGTTAGTAGTTCCCACTTGCCTGGGAATGACAATTTATTAGGAACTGTGAAGGATGAATTTTCTTAATTTAGGTCAAACAAAATCCACCAACCAAATTGAATTGTCAGAAACGGAGAAAAACAGTATTTTGACAATTACGACAAGAGAGAGTCGTCGTTTGGAATTTTGTTGATTAAAAACAAATGGTCTTCAACCTCTCTCTCACCGTTCTTTCATAAGAAAAACAACCTCCCTCCTTCCATGGCCCTTGTTGTGTTTCCTCCTTGTCAATTCCTTCACTTTACTTGACTGCCTCTGCTTGTTCATTATCTTCCCCTCTACTTGTTTCTCAATTATCTTTGTAATTCCCCTGTTCAACTCATCTGGGTCACGTCTCTCTTCTTTCCGTGTAATCCTTTCACTTTTTATTTTTGTTTTTTGTGGATCTGATCTTATTTAGGTTCCAATTTTCTCATACTGCTCACGACTCTATCTGGAGACCCTCAATTTTCTCAGCTAATCATTTTTGGGGCTCTGTTGAAAGAGTAATTAAGGCCGCTCACATGGTTTTAACAGGGGGCTCAAATTCTGACTTGGTGAGTCAACTTGCAGACTCGGTGAAGGAGATATCGGGATTGCCCGAGTGTAAGAATGTATGCAAGAAGATGCATGGGAATTTGTTGCGTAGAATCAAGCTCTTGAGCCCTTTGTTTGAGGAGTTGAAAGACAGCAGTGAAGAACTAAACGAAGAACAAGTTAAAGGCCTTGAGTCCCTTGAATTTGCTCTAGATTCCGCTGTGGATCTTCTCAAGTCGGTGAACCAAGGTAGCAAGCTGTATAAGGTATTGTTCTTTGCTCTTTCTCTTCGATTGTTGTAACTTCTGGACAAATTAAAGATTTTAACTTATAGTATCTGGCTATTGGAAACTTATTGGGGATTTTGATTTCTTAGGAAATATTTGGAGCCACTGGATTTGTTTACACAGTTTCCATTGTCCCATAGGAGTCGAGTCTCTCAAAGTTTGAGCTTGATATTTGAGGACTAAACCACTTACCGTTACGAAATTTTTGTGATAAAGTTAATGAATAATGCAAACGAAAGTATGCGGTCACTTAATCTTGCAACTCTTATTTGGTAGATTTATCATCTTATTTTTCTTTTCTCACGCCACAGGCCTTGGAAAGGGATAGGCTAGCATGTAAATTTCATGAGGTTACAGAAAATATTGAAGCAGCATTAAGTGAGATCCCTTATGACAGGCTTGACATATCAGAGGAAGTTAGAGAACAGGTACTTTGACGAACCCATTGATTTCTCAGAATAATGGTGCTTCACCATTGGAGCTGTTTCACAGCTGTAATTCAATCTTGTTCGCTATTGTGTTCTGATGCAACTTTGGTGTTGGAAAGTGTTTCTCATCTTATGAGATTTTTCTCGCCCATATGTAGATTGAACTTGTGCATGCTCAATTCAGGAGAGCCAAAGGCAGACCAGACTCCCCTGATTTGCAACTAGAACTTGACTTAGCAACAGCAGAGACGGAAAGAGACCCTGATCCTGTAGTACTGAAAAGGCTCTCAGACAGGTTGCATCTGAAGACTATTGATGATATGAAGAAAGAGTCCCTTGCTTTTCATGAATTGGTCATCTCATGTGATGTCGATCCAGGAGAGTGGTTTGAAAAGATGTCATGCCTCCTTAAGAAGTTAAAGGACTACGTCCAAATGGATATTCCTGAAGCTGACACTTCTGATGCTGAAAAGGGATTGATCAAACATAGATCTCCTGTTATCCCAGATGATTTTCGGTGCCCAATTTCTCTTGAACTGATGAAAGATCCGGTGATAGTGTCTACAGGACAGGTACCAGAGCATGCCTTCATATTTTCTGGAATTTTGTTGTGTGATGCCTGTTGTTTATTTCTTTTAACTTACAATTGCAGACATATGAAAGATCCTGTATACAAAAATGGCTAGATGCAGGACACAAGACATGTCCCAAAACACAACATACGCTGTTGCACACTGCACTAACACCTAACTACGTATTGAAAAGTTTAATTGCTTTGTGGTGTGAGAGCAATGGAGTTGAGCTGCCTAAACAAGGAGCATGTAGAACTAAAAGAGTCGGAAGCAGTGTGTCAGACTGTGATCGTACTGCTATTGTAGCTTTATTAGACAAATTAGCAAATGGAACTCCGGAACAACAAAGAGCAGCGGCTGGAGAGCTTCGTTTACTGGCAAAAAGGAATGCAGATAATAGAGTATGTATCGCAGAAGCTGGGGCAATTCCACTCCTTGTGGAGCTGTTATCCTCCACTGATCCAAGGACCCAGGAGCATGCTGTTACAGCACTGTTAAACCTTTCTATTAATGATAGTAACAAGGAAACCATTGTCAATGCTGGAGCCATACCAGATATAGTGGATGTTTTGAAAAATGGCAGCATGGAAGCAAGGGAAAATGCAGCTGCAACTCTTTTCAGCTTATCTGTAATTGATGGGAATAAAGTGGCAATAGGAGCTGCAGGAGCCCTCCCAGCTCTTATAAAACTGCTTTGTGAGGGGACTCCAAGAGGAAAAAAAGATGCTGCCACAGCAATTTTTAATCTTTCAATCTATCAGGGAAACAAAGCCAGGGCTGTGAGGGCTGGCATTGTGCAACCCCTGATGAGATTGTTGAAGGATGCTGGAGGTGGGATGGTGGATGAAGCATTGGCAATTCTTGCTATTCTTGCTAGCCATCAAGAAGGAAAGACAGCTATTGGTCAGGCTGAGCCCATTCCTGTCCTAATGGAGGTCATCGAGACAGGTTCTCCAAGGAACAGAGAGAATGCTGCAGCTGTCTTGTGGTCGCTTTGCGCCAGTGATTCACAGCAGTTGAAGTTGGCAAGGGATTTTGGCGCTGAAGAGGGATTGAAGGAACTGTCAGAGAGTGGCACCGACAGGGCCAAGAGAAAAGCTGCAAATATTTTGGAACTTTTTCAGCGTGCAGATGTGGCTGCTGATCAAAGTTGCCTTTGATTATGCTCCATTACTTCAAGAAGTTTGCATGGGGTTAAGTGTCTGTGAATTTAATACTTGTATCATGTGTTACAAAGGGAAACGTGTTTGTACAATTGGGTCCGATATGTATATAGGATTGGAACATGTCCTTGTATTCGAGATAACTTATTTTTGTCCATCGGAGTCCACCAAAAAATGCCATAGAAAATCAATGTCTGACCTTGCCATTTTCAACTCTTTTCCCGCGGCAGAAGAGGTTAATGATGTTCAGATGCAGAAAATGTAGGCAACTACCATTTGGTGGAAAACCGTCCCGCAGCTCGATAAATACAAAATTCTCGCATTTAGAGATTATGGGTATTTCAGTGTGTGTAATTTTGGTCTTTCATGTATATATAGTTTTCCTCTTAACAATTATGACGCAGTTGCCAAATCAGGTGAACCTTATTAAGTATTGCTTTAAGCGTTCAAAACTTCTTTATTTCTTATACAAAAACGAAAATGGAAGGTTCAAGCTTTACGATTTCAACAAGACCTAGGGAAAAAAAAAATGAAGAACACAATGTAACTAAATAGAAAATAAAAGAGAAATATCCAGTACAAAATGAAATATATTGACAGGGAGATTGGTTTTATTCAAATTATTTTCAATTGTCTCGCATTCTGAGGACTGGACTATGTCACACACTCAAAGTCACAACACATTCTGAGGATTGGCCTATGTCACACACTCAAGTCACAAATATCATAACTTTCTGAAAGACACTGGATCCTTTATGCATAAAATACATAATAGTTTCGTATTCAAACTAACTAATTCTTATATACCAAAGTTCCAATCAAAATCAATTTCCCTTGAGAAAGAAAAAATAACTTAGCCTCTTTCCATGCACCATTAAGGAAGACCTTTCCGCAGCTTTGTTAGCCAATAACACATGAATCCTTTAACGGAAATATTCACAGCGACACGGTCAACCCCATTTCTCCATGTAGGTCTCAGCCAAAGTATTGCCGTTGACTATTTTGGTGGTCATAATAATAGGATCATATGCCATTCCTTCCTGCGGGACATTTCATAAAACACCATGAATATGAACATTGACCAATATGCACCACCAGTGAGCTTAACTCCAGTGCTAATAATTTAGTGTCAAAAATCACATAATTGATCCACTAGTTACTGTCATTTTCATCAAGGAAATGCCAGGCACAAATATTGAAGGAGAAACGTCTGACCAGCCCCAAGTGTAGCTGATTTATGTGGGTCCCATTTTGAGATATAACACGATGGTGAAATGTAGCATAACAAATAAGTCAAGGATTCTCAACTTTTCATATAGTCATAAATATAATGAAGAAAAATGACATACCTGTGCACTAAGAAATCGTAGAGCAGAAATTTCTGCAAAAGTCACGCCACCAACAAAAACAACAAGCACTATTGAGCGCCTCCCATGAGTCGGTCTGAAACATGTTTAAGTAATGTTACACCACAAGAACATTAACTGAAAATCAATACGTCAGCCAATGCAGATTGTAAAGCTATAGGCTTCTATGATCAAGAACCTGGGGTTGATACAGAGAGTACAGTTTGAATACTTCTCTTTAGAATCATGAAGATAGATGTACGTCTTGGAAAAGGTACTCTTAACTACTTTGGATGTTTAATGATAATACGAAAAAGGTGAACACCATTGATTGCAAAATACGAGCTTCTATACACATATGTGGATTTTGATAATGGACTTTAACCAGTGAATGATGGCCGACAATCTTGGCAAAGAACATCTTAATTAGCATACCAAAGAGAAGAGTGTCATTAGGCAGAGATACCTGTCAAGAGCTGTTGAATTCCCTCGCAAGGTGTCAAAAGATGGGCTGCTTGAAAACCCGCCCTGCAAATTATGGAAGAAATGCACTTAAAATTTCAGAAACCTAACAGAGGACAGAAATAGTTTCTTTGTGACTTCTTCCTTAAACCAAAAAATATAGTGTTGATGAAGATAGGAAGCATGTTCACTAACTCTCTTCACTTCAGAGTGAGGTCCAGGCAACAACTTCAAAATTTCTTCAATAGGGCGCCTGCAGTTCAAATTACCAATTTTCCATAAAAAAATAGAAGATAACCAAGAAAATTTACAAGAATGTTTTTATTAAATTCAGTTAGATTTTTTACAGTAAAATATATTCAAGCCTAAAGCTATTGATAATCCCAAAAAGAGATTCCACTAGAGAAGGAAAAGGAGCAGGAGGGTATGCAGTTGGAGTCTTCGCATGCTTTGAAACATAATTTGAAGCTGACAAGTTCCATAAAAAGGAGAAGCAATAAGTTAAGTTTCTTTTAATTCTATTAGGAGACCATGACTCTATATGACAACATTGTCTGACTTCTAGTCATAAGTTTGAGTTCGCTGTCAAATTGGAGCAACTCACATCCCCATCCATGTTAAAATGAAAGAAAATAGTTTTTCAGTTCAAGAAGTTATTTTCTATCAAATTAACAGCAAGAAGAAGCATAAGAAGGAAAGTCAATAAGAAGACACATGGTCAGAGAGATATAAGAGGTACAGACAGATTAACCTCACCATCCTGATCGCACAGCATTTTGAACCAGGCGAACACTCAGTGGAGCGTATCCAGAAAATACATAAGCAATGTCATTGGGGCTGGCACAGAGGTAACAACTTTAAGAATCAGAGAGCAAAAGGAAAGTGAAATAAATAGAAGAAAAGAAGTATATTCTACATAATGAGGGAAAATATAACCAGTTGTGTCAAGATCACCCAATGGCTCAGAAATAAATTCAACTTTCCCTTGATAATAAACAGCTGCAATACATACCATTTATCATATATGGTAAAGGCATTTAGATCGCCTAAAAGTTCCTCAAGTGGTAACTGACTACCCAACTAATATTATTAACTTGGGAATTTTAAGTTTCAAAAAACAAAAAAAAATTGGCACACATCAATTACAATTTCCTTTAATGGCATTTCAAAGAAGAAATTTAGAAGTTTTCTTAATATGTATTTACTACGTTATATGGTTGATAATTATCATACTTTGCAGTGTCGGTATCTTCAACAAGTTGCAGTGCACGTTTAATTGTCAACCAGTTGCTTTTTGATTCCTGCAAGGTTCATAAGATGTGTAATAAGTATGATAATTTAATAGAACTCACTAAACTTCACTAACATGAGATTATCTACTACGATATAATGCCAGGATAACACAACCTGTTTCTTCAACAAGCCAGCCTTCTCTAGGTTGTGCAACATTGCTATGTGCTCAAATCCATAGCTGTGGAGCAGCTCTCTCCTAAATCAAGAGCATATAAGCTTTAATATCCATATTGCAAGATAGCAAGGATTCATGAACCAGAAGGAAGAAAAGTTCAAATCAATCGTATAGGTTAACAACCAAAGTAGGACAGACAATTAGCATGGGTTAAGCCAGTCTTGCCTCAAATAGTCAAAATGCTTCTTTGGCAACCCTGAATTGGTAACAGAGAATAAGATAAGCATTCTCAAGACACTGACAAGAGGCTCCTGCTTATGAATCAGTTCTTCAATGTACTCAAAGCATCTGCATACATGAGCATCTATCAAACACTTGACCCTAATCCAGTCATGTCCAAGTTGCAAAACCATGAAATTTTAACAATTAACATAAAAAAAATTCCTCTGGATGTTAATGAGATGGTCAGATAAGGAGACAAAAAATGTCTTATGGAAAATAAAGCCTTTATCAATATTTTGAGAATTACAGCAACCAGTCATGGCATGAGACAGCATAAAAGAAACATGACATATATTGAACTATCTATACTTTGCTGAAAACATGGAGGTAAATTAATACTGGAACCAACTTACATGTCATAACTCTGAGCCTCAACAATTGTGTGTTCCATGTCAAGCCGGGCAAGAAATGTTTGTTTCGATGTGAAAGTTGATAGATGTTGAGCAAGATTTATGTGCCTCTGAAAGAATTATCATCAACAGTATAAATCTAGCTCCTACAAGGGCCATATCCACAGTGATTACAGAAAGATCAAGAGAGATAAGCTGACTTACAGTCATCTCTGGCAATGAGTTAAGCTTTTTAACAAAATCCTTTAACTCAGAAACAGTCTGATTCTGCATCCATTACATCTATGCTGTTAATAAAAGCAGCTTCATAGGCCAACAGTGGTAGCAATAAATCACATCACTAACTGACTTTGGTTACGTTCTTTAGGTCTACAAGCAACTTTACAGTACAGTCTATGGATTGCAGATAAGACATGTTTCAATTGAGACATTTCTCCTCTGTTGCAACAGAAGAATCAATCAACCAGGAATTAATAACGTAAAGTAACTGATGTAAGTATCCAGATGCCACAAGATTTACTTACAGTAGTGGTCATCTCTGTGTAGTCCTGCTTCATAGAAGTCGCTTTTTGCCTTAAAACCTGCAATCAAATGTTAGCTAACAACTAAGGTCCATAAAAGAGAAAATACAAAGTAAAAAAAAAATAAAGAAATCAAATAATTTGATTAAAAGCTAATGAAAGTAGAAATTTCATATCTAAAAAAAAAACAAAACAAAACACAACCTGCACAACAACTTCAAAGTTGAGATCTCGAATCTCCTTAAACAGCTTGTCACTGAAATTTAGCCAATACACAGTTAGGCAAAAATATATTTAAGTGAAAGTATTGGCGAAGAAGCTAGATAGCTTAAGAAGGCATTGCATGTTTTTAAAACTTCAAGTTAAAGATAAAGTTCAACTTATCCATTCAACAGAAGCAATCACAACAACAATGAACGGAATTCATCATTAAAATTCAGGAGATGCGTTTCAGTTCTGTCTCATCCAGCAAAATTCTTCTGACCTTATATCTAAGATGCGTATAGATCTATCAAGATGTGGATGAAGAAAACAATATAGCCAGGCAAAGGCCTCAAGCAGAGGTACACATCACCTTGAGTTAAGTGGAACTTTCATCTTTTTACCCTCTTGTTGAGCACCCATGATTGATGCATCAAGCTCCACAGAACCACTACTGACATGCAGAAACTGCACTCGTTTTAAAAGAGTAGCTATCAAGAAATCAAAATTATAAAACTAACCAGAAAAGAAAAAACCAGAATTTTCTCATGTCCAAATAGTCATGGAGATATCTTCCTCTAAGATAATTCAGCTTCCAAAGAGCAGAAACCATGATGAATAGATGCTTGCATGAAAAGCCACTCAACAAATTAATGTGATAGCTGAAATTTTCTTTGCAAGTATTTGTTATTTTCTCTCCCCCTCACACTCACACATATACACAATAAGGAGTAAAATGATCAAATTGAAGTATCTAGGCAAACAGGTAGACAAATCTCTCATAAGATACTTCTCGTTCCACATATTTCCTTGACAAACAGATCACTACCCTTAAAATCTGTTACAGCATAAAATGTAATGATATCACTGTAGAAAAGTTCCTCTTGCTTGTGACCCAGTACCTCGTCCAGCAGACCTTCATATGTTAGCTGAGAGCACATGGGAGTTACCATGTCTATCTGTATGCAAGAAGAAGTATAAGAAGAAAGAATGCTAGTAGACTATGCACTATAGTTACAAAGGGATACATCATGAGACAAATAGTTACCTCTCTATCTATAAGGATCAGTGTATTTATCTCTGACACAGCAATCTAAATGAATGAAAAAGCAATGAGTAGCAAGTCATAAAGCATTGTGGAGGAACATAGGAAAGATGATGAGTTGATAAAAAGTGCCCGAGTCAAATCATAATTACATCAGGTGGGTTGACTGGTTCTTCTACTTGCATGTGATTGAGAATATCAGCAACACGAACTGATGCTTTGCCTTTTGCTCTCACATTTGGTATCACTCCAAAAAGAGACTGCTAGCCAGAAATTTCACGAATCGATTATAATGTACATGAGAAGATTCAAAGTATGCTAACGCTTATGGAAGAGTATTTTGATTGCCAAAAGCCATACACACCTCAAGCTTATGAATCCCTTTTGCAATATGCCAAAGTGAGCTTGTGTCGCTGTCAACTTGGCATTCCTGCCATGTGATGGGAAGAAAGAGAATGAGGAAAAAAATTAATATGTAATTTTGCAATTGAAAAGTATAACAGAACCTGAAAACTTTAATTGCTAGCCATACTTTGTTAGCAAAATCAAGTTCAAATGATAACACGTCCTCATCCAGAGGAACCATGTACAAGGGGTACTCCCCTATTGTTATCAAGTGATGAACTTTTTCCTCCTCAAGAACCTGCATGGCCAAAAACATACCCACAACTTCACCATAAGCAATGGATTGTCTAAAACTAAAATAATACTTTACAAGAATGAATCAACTACCAATGAAAAGGAGTACCTTCTCACAAACAACCTCACGACGTGGTACAAAATAAAGATAATACTCCCTTTGAATCCCTTTCGAAATATCATTATGAACATTGGAACATATGAATCTCATCAAGTTAAACCGAGAACGAACAAGGTAAATCACTTTGGTGCAATCAGTCTGAATAATTTCTGCTTCAAGATGCCGCAATTCAACACCATTATCCTGTTATTCCAAATTTGACAAGAAATCCATCATCGCTTAAAAAGCCACATTCCAGTTTCCTGATTTAAGCGTACAAATCCAGGTTTGGGGTAACAACCAAATACCAACAATCTACAACAAACATTTTCCACTAAATCAAACAAAGTTGGAAAAAAAATTCCTTCAGCATTATTTCCTATTTGAAAAAAAAAAGTTCATATTAAATATACAAAATAGAAGAAACTTTCTTACCTTGAGAGTTGACGTTGGGACGATCAGTGAAAGGGAGCCACTAAGCTGCGGATCAATGACCAAACACTTCTTCCCACGAATCTTTTAAATTCAACATCATTCAAAATCATGTTAATAATTCATAAATTTAACTTAAAAGGCTTTAAAACCACAAGAATTTCGATGAAATTGAATAGAGAGAGTAAAAAGGAACAACGGAATAATTTTGACGGGAAACTTAATACAACTTTAAAAGTATTTTCTTTGAAAATGAAAACCCAGAAGATAAAATTAAAAAAGACAAAGCAATGTAATGGACTATAGAAGGAAATTACATTCTTGAGGATGTTTACGAGTTCTCTCTGCGACTGCTCCCTGAGTGTGCAGAACCAAGAGGAAGCAATATTAGTGAACTAAGAACCAGTCAATTCCTAATCAGACTATGAAAGCGATCAATTGTATGCACCTGACGTATTTGAGATTTAGTGAAGAATTATCCAAGCTTGGGATCTGCGCCATTGGAAGCAGCAAAACGAACTCTTTACAAGGTACGAGCGGAAAATAGAGGAAAATCTGCCACTGGGCTGATCCTTACGCCCTTACCTCAGCATGTTATACGATTTGTGTTGCCGAAAACATAACAAGAGGTCAACTTATTACCGATGTCTGAATTAGTATCGAATTGGATTCTATTTCTACTATGATATTATATCGGTATTTATTAATATCTGATATTTTTTATGTAATTTTTTAAATTTCTAAAATAATTCTTAATTTTTTAAAAATTATAAAATAATTCATTGTCTTATTTTACAGCTTTATTTTATAAATATTTTTTATATTTTAATTATTTCTATACATAATAATTATTTA
>JANZLD010000237.1:35154282-35179438 GCA_026413575.1 Erythroxylum carthagenense | reverse complement strand
GTTGGAATCCATCTAAAGCCTATTTTTATATTTTCAAACGAGTTGGTATATAACTGTTAAATAAAAAGTGGAGAAGTCCTTTATTTTTAAAAAGTTCAATATTTACTTTTGTTTAATAAAATCTTAAATGGAGTTGTGACACTCTACGTGAATAGCCAAGTCCCAAGAGAATGATTAGGAATTAGGAAGCCAGAGGGTTGGTATGCGTTAACTGTATTGATTTATTGGTTTACATATTTACATATTATGAAGAATACATTAATAAGTAATATCAATTTATTTTAATTAAAAATAACATTTATTAATTATTAATAATATATTAATATAATAGTAAATGAAATCTTTCATTAAATTATCTATTTGTTTACAATAATACTAAAAAATTAAATTTTGATTAATTAATTAATTTATATCCTTATAAATAGCTAATAATTAACTGATTTATCATATTTCAATTATAAACAAATATTTAATTTGTAAATTTATTGTCTTATTTTATTAATAATTAATGATATATTTATCAATTTAAAATGATAGTAAATTAGCTTTTTTATTAAAGTTTTATAATAATACTAATAAATAAGATTATTAATATGCTATAAATTTCAAATTTGTTTGATAATATTTATTTTATTTATTATTTTACTTGTTTTATTTTGAAATAATTATTTATATCTGGTAAGTAGACATATCAATAAAATAATGAGAATATTTATAGTTTTGTTTTTAATAATACAAATTATTATTAAACACTTGTAGAAAATAAATTTAAATAAAATGTAAATTTATCATATCATTTATATATAATAAATTATCATATATTAAATCGATTAGTATACTATCAAATAAGTCTATTACATATTGAATATTTGTTTATACTTTTTGATAAAAGCAATGAGACGTAAATATAATATATAATAAAAAAAAGTTTTAAAATTTTCATTAGAAAATTATTTAATCAAATATTCTACTCTCACGTTCCCGAAATTGGCACATGTATGGGTGAAATTCTGTTACAGATGTGGCGGCACAAAAACACACTCATTTTTCTGGAGCAAGATCTTATTCTGTAAATAAAATTTTAAGCATTTATTTTGTGAGATTTACGTGAGATTCACGTAAAATTTACATAAAATTTATATAAATAAATAAATAAGATTCATTAGACACAATAAAATATTATAATATTAGACAGTGAAATTTACATAAAATTTACATAAAATTTATATAAATAAATAAATAAAATTTATTAGACACAATAAAACATTATAATATTAGACAGAAGATCTAAACTCCTTTCTCTTACCATAGTTGCTCTTAATTATTAAGTCTGCTACACGCTCCGCTTGAATGCTTACACGGAGACAACGGAGCATTGAACGGCTAGCAGAGCATTTCACCAACCCAACCATCACGGATTTACGTTGTCAGTCACGGAAATTATAAAATATATTTTACGTACATCGTAATAACTATGGAAGTTTTATTTCCGCTTTTCCGAAACAGGCCTCACCAAAATCCAATCCACTGGAAATTTAGGAGAAAGCCAGTGGCAGTATAGTAATCTAGGGGGTGTAACATTGAACCATTCCCAACGCGAACTTCGCGGCTTTCCCGTATAACGGAATCCTCTGTCACTGGGACTCCTATTCCCTTTGCCACTCATCATGCCCTCTGCCTCCCGATTTCGCGGCCTCACCGTTGCCGCGATTGTCACTGCTACCGCCGTTGGTGGATCTGTCGCCCTCTCCCCCACTCTCTCCACCAATGACCGCGCCGTTGAGGACGTCCGGCAGAGGATTAATGATCCCACTGCCATTGTTCCGTCGAGAGCCGCTCAAGAGTCCGCGTTGATCTGCGCTAGTCCCACCAGTCCCTTGGATATTCTGGTGATTGGAGGTGGCGCTACCGGCTGTGGGGTGGCGTTGGATGCAGTCACTAGAGGACTTCGTGTTGGGCTCGTTGAGAGAGAGGACTTCTCTTCCGGCACGTCTTCTCGGTCCACCAAGTTGATTCATGGAGGTAAGTGATAAGTCACTCTCTATTTATCTGAGGAAATATGTAAGTGGATATGAATGAAATGTTGTCGGATTAACTTAAATTAGGTGTTCGCTACTTGGAGAAAGCTGTTTTTAATCTTGATTATGGCCAAGTGAAGCTGGTGTTTCATGCTCTCGAGGAGCGCAAACAGGTCATTGAGAATGCACCACACCTGTGCCATGCTTTGCCATGCATGACACCCTGTTTTGACTTGTTTGAGGTAGTCTATTACTGGATGGGCTTGAAAATGTATGATTTGGTCGCAGGACCACGCTTGTTACATTTTTCCAGATATTACTCACCTCAAGAGTCTCTTGAACTGTTTCCCACTCTCGCAAAAAATGGGAAAGATAGAAGCCTGAGAGGCACAGTCGTGTATTATGATGGGCAGATGAATGACTCGAGACTTAATGTTGGCTTAGCATGTACTGCTGCACTAGCTGGTGCCGCAGTGCTCAACCATGCAGAAGTTATATCCTTTCTGAAAGACGATAGTAATGAGCGGATCACTGGTGCAAGGATTCGGGACAATCTGTCAGGTACAAGCCCATTTCTTAGAAGTGCATCGCCCCTAAACTTCTCACACTTCTTACCTGCTAAAATCCAGTCATTTCAATTCATTACACTGGATTCATTTCACTGCTTTTCTTATCCATTCATCCTTTTCTCAGGAGCAAAAAACATGTGAACATTCCTTCCCCTACTTGTGTTCAGGCTTATGCTAATCTGTTCTCTTTGTTAAAAGAAGATATGTATTGAAACCAACTATTATACTGTTAAAATTGTCTTAAAGGATTCTACTTCATGCTGTGTCAGGTCAAGAGTTTGATACCTATGCAAAAATTGTTGTGAATGCTGCCGGTCCTTTTTGTGATTCTGTAAGAAAAATGGCTAAGAAAGATGCACAGCCAATCATCTGCCCGAGCAGTGGTGTACATGTTGTTCTCCCTGATTATTATTCTCCCCAGGGAATGGGCTTGATCGTTCCAAAAACTAAGGATGGACGTGTAGTCTTCATGCTTCCATGGTTGGGACGAACAGTTGCTGGAACTACAGATTCTAACACTACCTTAACTCTGCTTCCAGAACCACACGAGGATGAGATACAATTCATACTTGATGCCATCTCGGATTATCTTAGTGTTAAGGTATGCGATTTTGCTCATCACCTTCCTTTTGCAAACAATTTTTCATTTCGTAGAATGTCTGGAGTGGGTTGGCTTATTTGTGACATAGAAGTAAAGTGGATTACGAATTTATTTTTCTGCTTCAAGACAAATCGTATAACCTTTTAATTACTTAGCTAATGATTTGGTTTTTTTATCCTCATTTCACTATTGAGCTAGTTTGGTCACATTTTGGGTTACATATATGGTGATTTACATGTGATGAACATTGGTTCAAAAAAGTTGTCTAGGCAATTAGTCTTGGATCATTTGCCTAACTTTCAATGTTAAGTTATTCTCGTTTTCAGTTCAGATTGAGAACATGAATTCAATGAATATAGGTACGCCGAACAGATGTTCTTTCAGCTTGGAGTGGAATTCGCCCCTTGGCTGTGGATCCATCAGCAAAGAATACTGAGAGCATCTCTAGGGATCATGTTCTCCTCGAAGATTATCCTGGCTTGGTCACCATAACGGGCGGAAAATGGACCACCTACAGAGGGTAAATTGGCTTGATCATGATTTATGTAAACAATGTCATATCAAGGAACTGCAGTATACAATTTGTGTTTTATTTATCACCCAGTTGGGATTTTTTCTTATCATATGCTGTCCTTACTAAGATTCTCCTTTTCAGCATGGCAGAAGATGCTGTTAATGAAGCCATAAAATCAGGGAATCTTTGTCCGAAGAATGGATGTTTAACCCAAAATCTGAGACTTATTGGTGGAGATGGCTGGCAGCCTTCAAATTTCACGGTTCTTGCCCAACAGTATGTGCGCATGAAAAGGACATACGGAGGCAAAGTTGTCCCTGGGGTCATGGACACTGCTGCAGCTAAACACTTATCTCATGCATATGGTACTTTGGCTGAACGAGTAGCTACCATAGCTCAGGTTGGTTTGATCTGTGGTTATTCACTGAAGGTCCACAACTTTGGGCCAATTTAATTTGCAATCCTCCGACTGAAAGGAAATATAAAAAGGGAAAAAGGAGAAAAAGAAAACTTTTACCCGTCAATCACGGTGTTTGAGATGATAGTGGTGCTACTTAGTAATCTAGTTTCTTCATCTATATTCAGCATTTTCCTGATGCTAATTAGAAGATAACATTTATTGTTTCAAGTTTCTAAAATATTACAACTGTCTGATTTTTTCTTTTTTTATAAAATTCACAAATGTTTTAAAGCCTCAAGTCCTTTTCTCTTATTCGATGAGCTTAGTCAATTATGTTTGGCTTATAGTTTAGTACAACCATGTGAAGGCTGGTAGTTTGACTAAATTGTGGATTATCCGTGAACATTTTGCATTTTAACAGACTGATTTTCCTAATAAATATAGGATGAAGGTCTTGGAAAACGGCTTGCTCATGGCTATCCTTTTCTAGAGGCCGAGGTTGCTTATTGTGCCCGCCACGAGTACTGTGAATCGGCTGTTGATTTCATTGCTAGACGATCTAGGCTTGCTTTCTTGGATACGGATGCGGCTGGCCGTGCATTACCTCGCGTCATCGACATATTGGCTACTGAACACAAATGGGATAAGCTAAGACAGAACCAGGAATTAGAGAAAGCTAAAGAATTCTTGGAAACATTCAGGTCATCAAAAAATGCTCAGTTCCATGACGGGAAACACGATCAAATACCGACTTTGTAATCTTGTTGTAGTTGTCCTATTATTTATACTACTGTTGTCTCATTATCACACCAGCCAGGATACAAGAGCTGGAATTTTAAGAATTTCATCTTTTATGGTCTGCTTAGTTGGTCGAGATTTTCTTGGCACAGATGTTCTTGGAGAAGGTTTTGACGGCTACATCTGGCACATCGTCAAAACATGTAATTTTCTGGAGGAGACATTTTTACTGACAACAGATGATATTTGGGATTGGCATCTCTCAAGGTGAATGGCGACATCTTCTGGAGGATTTACAAAATATTTATGATTCAAGATTACGCTGAGTTTGCAATTTTGTTATTAGTTTAGTTCAAAGTTGGTCGGGACATACAATTCATCAATCAACTATATTTATTAAAAATTTCATTCTTTATGTTTATCTACTTTTTGATCCGTTCACCAAATGTTCTGAACAGGGGCATTACAAATTTCAGCCTACAGGCTACAGCTAGATTTGATTAGCCCTTTCGTATTCGTCCAAATCGCACTTTGCGTCCGCCTCTTGGCAGAATAGAATATGAAAGTCTAGTTCATTGACAAGTTATTTCTCTCTCTAGATTCTCTCCCCAAAAAAGATCATCTTTTTTAGACTGTTCTGGTTTTTTTTATGCCAACTGCAACCGATAACCTGGTACTATAATGGAGTCCTCAGACCAGGAGGGACACCTTTCTAAACGTGTGTGCACCCGCAGGCATGAGGAAGAACCTGCATCACGCCCTAAGCCGTCTTATAGTGCCGTAGTGACAGGGGAAGCATTGGCAGCCATAACTTCCGACCACAGTGCTTGGCTACAGGCATTTCCTCAAACAATGAATCATCATTTACCCTTTATAGGGTCAGATCATTGACCTATGTTAATTCACTTACAAAGACAGCAGTAAGAACACTTGGATCCCCTGTGTTTAGATTCCAAAATGCATGGCTAACACATCTAGGTTTTGATGATGTGATAGTAGAGCATTGGTTATCAGCCGAGGAGACGATGAGTAAATCTTTAGCCACTTTCTCCAAACAACTCATGAGATGGAATAAGTTAGATTTCGGTAATATTTTCATCGGAAAAAAAAGACTACTAGCACAGCTAGAGGGCATTCAGAGGGTCATGGCGGTCAGCCACTTGGATTCACTCTTAGCCTTGGAGGAAAAGCTGAGTGAGGAACTGACACAGGTCTTGTGTGAGGAAGAAATTTATACCATTAGAGAGCCCAATGTGAATGAATTTTGAAGGGCGATCGAAATACTAAATACTATTACACTCTCACTCTTGCTAGAAGAAAGAAGATAAAGATAGAGTGCCTTATTGATTCAAATGGGTCACAGATATCAGATCCAGATCAACTGAGCCTTTTAGTCAGGAATTTTTTTGTCCAACTTTATACTGCCAAAGAAGGGACTCTCCATTGTTTTCCGATCTCTGTTGCTCTTCCTTCACTTTCAGAAGATAGGATTCATAAACTAAATCTGTCAATCCATAAATCAAAGTCAAGCATGCGGTTTTTGATATGAATCCTAATAAAAACCCTGGGGTCGATAGTTTTAATGCTTTATTTTTTAAAACCAATGGGGGAAGGTTGGGCCTAAAGTGGTGGAATACATTCTGGAAGTTTTTAGACTAGAACATTGAGAAAAGGATTTAAATCAAACCATCCTGGTATTGATCCCTAAAATTCCCTCCTCAAATAGTATCTCTCATTTTTTACCAATTAGCCTCTACACTGTGCTCTATAAGATCATTTTCAAAATTATTATGAATCATCTAAAAAATTAGATGGAGCATCTAGTGGAGGCGACTCAATGCAGTTTTATTCCTGGCAAGTAAATAACAAATAATATTATCATTGCTCAGGAGGTCATACACTCGATGCGCAAAAAAAAGGGGAAGACCGGGTATTTTGCAATTAAGGTAGACTTTGAAAAAGCATATGACAGAATTCGCTGGAATTTTATTCAAAACACTCTAATGGACATTGGATTACCGGATAATCTAATCAGTGTCATTACGAAGTGTGTGACGACAGTTTCTATGCAAGTCATTTAGCAAGGCACCTTTACTAATCCCTTTAGTCCTTCACAAGGTATTTGGCAAGGAGATCCGCTCTTGCCTTACCTTTTTGTTTTATGCATGGAAAGGTAAGGCCACCTAATTTCAAAGGCGGTGGAACAAGGACTCTGGAAATCGATAAAGCTGAGTCCTATAGGGCTTCTCATATCCCACCTCTTTTTTACAGATGACCTTGTCCTCTTTATTGAAGTTACGGATTCCCAGACACATATAATAGCAAGAACACTGGAGGTGTTTTGTAAAACCTCAGGATAGAAAGTAAAAATTAAGAAAAATAGGATTTTTTCTCCAAGAACATTTCTCCAACATCCACGAGCCGACTCAGTCAAACCTTGAACATCACAAATGCGAGCAATCTTGGGAAGTACCTAAAAGTTTCGTTGATTCATGACTGTACCATAAGACATACCCTACCAGCACATCTTTGATAACGCACAAAAGAAACTTTCAGGATGGCGTGCAAAGGTGTTGTCCCTAACAGGAAGAGTTACATTAACACAATCAGTTATTTCTTCCATCTCCATTTTCACAATGCAAACAGTGAGACTTCCGCGACAACTTTGCAATGATTTGGAGCGTATCATAAGAGATATTATATGGGGATCAACGGGCGAGCATAGGAAAATGCATCTAGTCTAATGGAACACGGTGTGTTAGCCCAAAAAAGCAGGGGATCTTGGCATTAAATGTATTCGTTCTTCCAATGATGCTCTATTGACTAAGCTAGGCTAGACCTTGATTACTCAACCCACAACTTTATGGGTCAGGATATTAAGGGCTAAATATCGATTAGATCCCTCTAACACTTGATAGGACAGGGGATTCAATTACTTGGAGAAGCATCTCTGCAACTTGGCAGTTTGTTTCCCAAGGCATAAAATAGAAACTGGGTAATGGGAGGAGTATTTTATTCTAGTTGGATAATTGGGTGAATGATTGGGGACCACTAATTTTAGTGGTGACCTCTCCAATTCCTGAAAGCGCTCTTTACATCACAGTTGCGGATTTTACGAATGAATTCAGCACCTGGCAGTGGAATCTATTTCAACAGTATCTCTCTTCCACAGTTTATATGGATATTGTGGCAATCCATCCAAATGTAGAAGAAACAACGAAAGATACCATAATTTGGGGACAAACAAATCATGGGAGATTCATAACAGCGTCTGCCTATGATTTAATTGAAGGTAGTGCCACGACTGTGAATAGCAGTCATTGGGAATTAATCTGAAAATAGGCAGGGCCCCAAAGGATTAGGGCTTTCCTTTAGTTATTGGCAAAACAAAAGCTACTGACCAACCACAACGAGTGGTTTGCCATCTCACAATGGATAGCAAGTGTCACTTTTGTGGATATGAAGAGTCAACTTTGTATTCCATTCGGGATTGTCTACGAGTGAAAGCTTTCTGGTGTAAATTTCCCCTAAAAGTGATTCATACAGAATTTTTTCAACAAGATGTGGAGTGGTGGGTGAAATCCAACCTTATGAAGCACTCATAAGTGCAGCAGGTTCAATGGGTTATAATCTATGGAATAGCCTACTGGTTTCTATGGCAATGGCGAAACAGAAGCATTTTTTAAGATGACTTTGCTTAGCCAGACAACGGTAATAGAGTCGTTATGGAATACGCTAATTGGATAATTAGGGCAAGGGCTGTGGAAAGCTGTGTGTATACGGCTCAGGGATTATCAGTAGGTAATTTTATTGGTTGGACTAAACCGATGGAGGGCTGGGTCAAGTTAAATACAGATGGTGCAATTAAATAAGGGATTAACATTGCTACTGCTGGAGGATTTCTTAGGGATTGCCATGGGCAGTGGTGCGATGGATTTCTCCAACACATTGGAAGCGGCTCGCCTTTAGCTGTCGAACTCTGGGGAGTCCAATCAGGACTTATCTTGGCTTAAACGCTTGGCTATAGACGAGTTATCGTCGAAGTGGATTCCTTAGAGGTGATAAATATTCTTTCTTCTTCTATTATAGCTTCGACTGAGTATTATTTCTTGGTGGCAGGTACCCGTGATTTACTACACCGAACTTAGGAGGTGAAATTTCAGCATATGTATCGTAAAGGGAACCAGTGTGCTGATAGTCTGGCCTCCCTCATAGCACTATCCAGCCCAAGCTTACATATATTTCAGGAACCTCCGACGGTTGTCATGGCACACATAAATAGAGATAAGTAAGGAGTTTTGTACCGCAGATCACTGCGCTAGTTATGTTTGATTTGTTTCCTTTGTAACAAAAAAATTATTTCCATTATGGTCAAGAGATGCAGAATTGATATAGCGTCTTCTGCTACCAAATGTTTTTTTACCTCACTTGGTACGAGATTAAATGCCATTATGGTATGTAAAGTGTACAAAAATGAAGATGAAAGATAAAGAGAGCTTAATATTATCGCAAGTAAAATTCACCATAAAAGATTATCACACTTAACCATATAATATATCTTCTATAAAGATTATCACACTTAACCATATAATATATCTTATATAGTGTGACACCTAAGATTTATTTTAGGATAAATTATAACAAAAATATCAAATTTTAAAATGGCAATACTAGTTCGAACTTTTAAAAATGATAATAAAATACAGAAAATTTCTTTAGTAAAAATAACCTATCATTAAATCAGTGTTGATATGATATATTAAACAAAATTAAAAGTTATGCTACCAATTATATTTTCCTCATTCTTATTCTTCTCTCTCTCGCAATTTTGTCTTCCAATTTTCTCCATAAAAAATGGGCAAGAACAACATTCTTTGTTCATGAAAATTTGACTAGAATTATGTAAATTTTGGCAAATTTGGTCCCTTAACTTTCACTCGACTCACCATGCTTTGGATAACCAATATTACCCAAGCACTAGTTGGCCATCAGAGTAATCTCAATTTCATAGCTACTTTCATTATCATTTTGTCATTATCCCTAATAGCTATATTTTAATGTAATAATGTATAGAAAGATCCAAATTTCTTAATTAATATGAAAATAAAACATGTTTTTACGTAAATTCTCTCTTTAAAGTCTCTAACTCTAGTCAAATCCTTAAATTTTCCTTTAACTACCAAAAAATGCTATAATTTATCCTACTTAAAACGTAATTCTATTAGTTACTATTTTTGGAAACTAACCATGTTTGAAACCTTTAATTCCCTTATCAGCCCGCTCCTTTTTTAGCACCTTCACCTCATTCCTTAATACTTTTGATTCTTCATCTTTGCCAACTTCTAATGACTTTCCCCGTTTAAGTTTACTACTCCCTATCATAAGGCGTCTTCTTTTACTATTACTAAAGCTTCTCTTGCTCCCTTTAGGCTAGGTTCCCTCCCTGGCTTAGTTGTCTAACCTATTCTTGGATTATTTGTCTAACCTATTTTTTCTTTCGAAACTTCCAAAGGTATTCATCATATAAGAATAAGAGATTATGGAATATGCTGTAAGAGATAGTGTTGCTAACCTCATGTTTAAATATATTCCTCCTTTGAGTAATACTCTAGTAATCTCTCCTCTTATCAACACCTTACAAAAGTGAGTAAGAAAATGGTCTTTTGCTTATTGATTTTTTTACAAAAAGAAGGTTGGCATTCTCTCTTGTTTATAACTGAGCACTTACTTACTTCATAGGGACTTGAACAGGTCTTGATTAATGAATATGAAATGCTCATTTTCATGTTTACTAATAAAGTTGTTATTAACAAAGTCTTAGAGTCTAGTCCCTGGCATGTTAATGATAAACCTATTATACTTTTAAAGTAGAGGCCATGTTCAGAAAAAAGATTCTATAAGGATGGATAACATTCCCTTTTAGGTGAACTTTCACAAAGTGCCTTTTGAATACTAGTTAACATAAAGCTTAAGTTATTTAGCCAGCTCCATTAGGCATCCCATCTGCTTAGATGAACCTACAACCATCGTAAAGTGAATAGGGTATACAAAAATTTATGTTAAAATTCCCTTGACTAAGGAGCTCCCCAATTCAATAAAAATTATGAAGCTCAACAAAGATGGGTTACTTATTGAATTTGAAATGAAAGTATCATTGGCCTAGTAAGGAGGAAACAACTAAAACTTAGGTCTTTATCGATACAAAATTTATCACAGAAAAAAGTGTTGAACTTTTAGAAGCTTAAGGGGAGTAATATTGAAGAGAGAACCTAAGACTTTGGTGGTTGCAATAATTTTATGTAGTAGGTGAATTCTCCAAAACTAAGGAGAGTGGTATTTCGTTAACTTCCGCTCTGACATATCCTCTTGCATTGGTTAATAAAGATACCTTAGAAAAGATGGTTAATCTTCCTCATCCACCTACTAGTCTACTAGAGACCATTGTACCTAAGGACAAAACTCCATTTCCAATCTTCCTTCTATTAGCTCAATAGACTAAATCCAATAATGCTCCATTAATAAATCTCTTTAAAACCATATCAAAGGTTAATTTGATTTGATTAAATCCCTAATTATAAGTATATCTCTTACCAAAAAAGGCCCTAATCACAAGTTGATGAGAAAGAACTAAACTCTTCCTCTCAATGCTTAATGATGTTACTTACTTAGAATCTTAGGGGCCTTAATAGCCCTAAAAGAATAGATGCTCCATGACCTATTGGTATTTAACAAACTAATTTCTATTTGCCTATTAAAGACATTAACAAAATCTCATTAATATTAGAAAGGATTACTTTTTTTTAATCTATAAGGGTTGGTATACCATTAACAATCATTTTAACTACTATAATGACATAATAATTATTGATTTTAATTGTAAGCATAACAAATTACTTTGCACCTCTCATACAGATTAATTCATTCATTGTTGTATCACTTTCTTAACATGGATATCATAATAGTTTATACCATGAACTTAGAATCTTAGAGCAAAGTCCTATAGAAAGATTTGGATAAAATTCAAGATATAAGCACTACTCCCTATATCCTCTTAGGTGACTTCAACTGTATCCTATCATCATTGAGGTAAAAGGATTGTTTGTTAATATAAGATGTTGTAATGAGGAGCTATGAATTGTCTTAGCCAATTAAAAGTATCTGACTTCATGTTCAAATGCAACTTGTTCACTTGGATTAACAACTATAGTAGGAAGTAGTTACTTAGGAAGAAGTTGGATAACTCTTTGAAAAATCCCTCATGGCTCTCTTGCTTTCCTAACAATTTTGCTCATTTTGATAATTTCTTATTTTCAGTTCATTCTTTTATATAAATCAATTTAAGCCCTCTTTTTATAAGAGAAGAGCTGCCTTTAGATTTATATTGCCTGATCATTTACTAGGCTTTGAGGAAGCTATAACAAGGGGCTGGAAAAAGCATGTTGAAGGCTTTGAAGCCTACAAACATATGTTCAATTTGAGAGATATAAAAAAGGACCTAAAATTCATTAATAAAACCTCTTATAGTAATAATGTGATTGCCAAAAGTGAAGACTTAGCGAAGTTTAGTCAGATTTAAAAGCTAATTAGACATAATCTTAAGGATACTAACTTGAGGCAAAACAAAAGATTTGCTCTCAATAAACATATAAAGGCTCTTGAGTTACATTACTATCTCACTAAACAAAAAGTTAGAATAAAATGGATGAAAGAAGGCAATGGAAAGGACAAATTTTTCTATAATAAGATTATGGTAAGTAGGAAATGTAATACCATTGTCTCCTTGCTGTCATCTGAAGGCGTTCTTGCCATTTAACAACATGAGGTTAAAAGTGAAGCCTTGAGATATTTTAGAGAGATTCTAGGATCTAAAGCCCTTACAAGGTGCTCTCCTTAGGTCTTGGGAAAATTGGATCATCTAAATTATTAATGTTGAACTTGCTAGCTCTTTAACTAAACCACTTTCAAATTTGGAGATTAATAATGGCCTATTTAGCATTAGTCCTGATAAGGCCTTTGGGCCTGATGGCTTCATTGCAAACTTCTTTCAAAAAACATGTTCCTTTTCTATTAACTCCATCATTAATACACTTTATGATTTCTTGGACAATGGTACTTAATTGATATATTTTACAGTAAGCATACAGTGTAGCAGTAGCTAGCACTAGAAAATATGGGATCATTAATATTTATCATCTTTCTATTATCTAGTCTAACAAATTATGATGATGATAATTAATTAAATTCAAAATTTAGATAATAAACTAAAATAAATTAACACAATTGATTAACTAGAAAAAATATTGAACTCAGAATTAGTAAAAGAAAATAATGGTACTTGGACTTCGAATCCTTGTAAGACTTCTTATGTAATTACGATTTTTACTCAATTTATTCTATAGTTTATTGGACTCTATCTTATGTTAATATCATTGGTCTAGAATATTAACACCTACAGTTAATTAACTGAAATCTCTTTCTAGTTAAAATCCTTAGGATTACATTAATCGATTCATGAATTTTACTTTTAAGTTTGACCCTAATATAAAGAATTCATGTCGACCTATCTCTAGGTTTGCATGTAACTCCTTTCAATTATGGTAGATCTATTAATACAAAAGAATTTTCCAATCTTAATTACTTGGAATCATACCTAAAATAATTTGCTAGCAATATTAATTCAAGGATATTATATGTGATTCCACGCAATTAAGATATACATAATTGAATCTTAATTAAACACAAGGTTGAATTAAGTTAAAAATAAAAATACTACAAGGTCTATATCAGGGTTCTTCTAATCCAAGTACTAATGAAATTTTAGTTTATAATCATAACATCAAGACTAAAGAGAAAACATAAAATTAAAAGAACCATGATGAGAACCTTTTAATCTTCATGAAATCCACATTAGATTGATGGAAATCTACTTAAAGTGTTTTTCATTACTTGTTCTTTGTTTTCTTTATCATCTTGGGCCATTAATTTGTATTTCTCCAAACCTCATTTGAGCCCCTTATGTACCACTTTGGACCTCCTCCCTTTTTCTTTTAATTTTTCCCTTTTATAACTTAAAAATTAAAGTTTATAGAGTGGACATATTCACACATATGGTTGTGTGCATGACCGTGCCCCTCAATTTCTCTTCAATTCTTTGAAAATTGTGAAGGAGCATGGTCTTAAAAAGTTACAAAATCATGGACATAGTCATGTCTACATCCTATATAGTTGTATCCTTTAAGGATAACTTAAATCTTTCACTTTTTTGCCTTGATTCCATCCAAATTTTGCTCCTTTTGACCCATAAAGGCAACTAAGATCGAAAAACATAATAGGAATAAATTATGTAATAAAAAAAGTAAAAAATTCTCAAACAAACAAACAAAATGCTCTAAACATGGGATTAAGCGTTTATCATACTCCTCCTTTTGAACTTAATAATACTTATATTTGCTTTATCCTCAAAATCCCAAACCTTCATCTTTAATTAATTATTAACCCATCTCTTATTGTAATGTCATATACAAGGTTATCTCTAAGCTCTTCACATTTGATCATTCCTATCCAAAGTGCATTGACTTCAGCAAGGCTTTTAACTTTATTAATTATGATTTTCTAATCTATATTTTAGAGGCTTGGGGATTTCCTTTTAAGTTTATTTGATGGATCCCAATGCATTACTATTATGTCTAACTCTGTACTTATCAATAGAGAACCTACTCATTAATTCAAGGTAGCTAAAGGCTTGAGGCAAGTAGATCCTCTATCTTTATATTTGTTCACCATGTAGAAGTTCTAAAATTGCTTATAGACTTGAAGTGACTAGAGAAAAACAAGTCTATGTTCTATTATAATATAGTAAACTTAAAATCTCAAAACTCTCATTTGCTAATGATCTGTAACTCTTTTATGGAGCAAATTATGACTATATCAAAAATGCTTCAATCTTTTTTATAAGTCTTTAAGGATATGTTGGGCTTAAAAATTAATTCTAAAAAGAGCTATTTCTTTTTTTATAAGGGATGAGAGCCTGATTGAGTTTATTAACTCTTTTGTAAGCTTTAAATATGTGCAACCACCATTCAAATTTCTGAGGGTCCCCCTATCACTATTCGAAGAATCTCTTAGAGGGATTGTATCCCTTTGATAGAAAGTATGTAGAAGAGACTAAATTGTTGATGCAATAATGCTTTGTCCATAGCAAGGAGGTTGCAACTAATTAACTCATAACTTAACCATATTCATATGTACTAGATATCAGACCTCCACCAACCAATTGACATTATTAAGTCAATCGAAAGGTTGTTAAGCAATTTTTTCTAGTCTTATAAGAAAAAAATACTCTATTTGTGCTAAATTAAGCTAGTTCATTATTTGTAAACATAAAGTTAGGGGAGACTAAGGATCAAATCCATAAGGGATATAAATAAAGATAATATTGGTAAAGAAAATATAGAAATTTATAACCGACAAAGAGTTTATTTAGGTGTGTTGGATCCACACATATTACTTAATAGGTGCCAATCTATAGAATGCTCAAATTAAATGTAACATCTCTTAGACCTTGAAGAATATGATGGGGCTTAGGAACTAGTCGTAAACATTTCAAATATATTGTAGGAAATGGTAAGGATGCCTAGTTTTGGTTTAATAACAAGTGCAAGTTTGTTCCCTTCTTTCTGTTACAAATTACAACATGTGAATAGCCTACTTTGTTGACTTACCTTGAGTGGAAGTTGTTATTAATGGTGCAATTAGAATTAACCAAACCAGCAAGTAGAAGATTATCTGTTAGAAGGGAGAGGAACCTAACTCTTTCCCTTAACCAATACTAGGTTAACATTTAGATTTAGTTAAGGTATAGCTTTAAAATCTTGACTGTAGGGTAGAAAGAATAAATATTATTATGTAAAGTTATAATGAGAAGATGGTTAACTTTCTTGGCCAATTAGGAGTATCTGATCTTAGGTTTAAGTGTAACTTATTCACCTAAACCAATAACCAAAGTAGGGAGTGGTTAATTTAGAAAAAGTTAGCTAGAGCCTTAATTAATTCCTTTTAGCTCTCTCACTTTCCCTATAGTTTGGCTTATTTTCATAATTCCTTTTGTTCAGATCATTCTCTTATAGAAATAAAATTAAACCTTCACCTTTGTAAGACAAGAGCTTCCTTTAAATTTAATAATAATATTTTCAATTTTCCTAGCTTTGAGGAAGCAGTAAAGAGGGGCTAGAAAAAGCATGTTGAAGGTTTTAAAGTCTATAAATGTGTGTCCCATTTAAGGTCCACAAAGGAGGTGCTAAAACTCTAAAATAGAAACTCTTATAGTAATATTATGATTGCCAAAAGTGAAGCCTTGGTGAAGCTTAACTAGTCTTAAGAGTTACATAGTCTTAATCCTGAGCGTACTAACTTGAGGTAAAATGAAACATTCACTTGTGATAAGTACATAGAGGCTTTTGAGGTTCATTACTCTCATTAAACAAAAAATCTAGAATAAATTTGATGAAAAGGGTGATATAAACACCACATGTTTCCATAATACAATTATAGCAACAAGGAATTGTGATACCATTATCTCTTTATTGTCAGCTGAAGGCTTTCTTTCCACTAAACATCTAGGAGCTTATGAGTGAATCCTTTAGATATTTCAAATAGATTCTAAGATCCAAAGCTCTAATAACATATTCTTATTAGATCTTGTAAAAATTCGTCAATCAAGGTATCAATGTTGAATTTACTAGATCTTTATTTAAAGCATTTTTTAACTTGAAGATAAAAAATTTCCTATTTAGCATTGGTCTTGATAAGACCCCTGGGTTTGATGGATTTAATGCAAACCTTTTTTAAAAATATAATTTCTTTCTGGTGACTCCATCATCAATACAATTTTAGAATTCTTTAATAATTGTACCTTCTTTTTGAACTTAATAATACTCTTATTTGCCTTATTCCCAAGGTCCCATATCCTTTTATCTTTAGTTGATTATTGAACCATCTCTTATTTTAATGTCATATAGAATGTTATTTAAGCTTTTCACTGCCAGACTCAGTCATATTCTCTTTGATTTAATCAGTCCTTGCTAAGGTGTACTAACACTAGGTAGATCTATAGGAGATAATGTTCTAATAGCTCAAGGGTTATTTAAGAATTATTTAAGAACTATCAAACATGTTCTAAAAATTAAATGTTTTGCACTTAATATAGACTTCAACAAGATTTTTGACTATGTTATTTGGGATTTCCTAATATCTATATTAGAGGCTTGAGGATCTCCTTATAAGTTTATTAGATGGATCTCCCAATGCATCAATATTATGTCTTACTCTATACTTATTAATAGAGAACCAACATATCGATTCAAGCAGCTAAAGGTTTGAGGCAAGAGGATCCTCTATCCTTATATTTATTCACCATAGGCATAGAGGTTCTCATAAGGCCTATAGACCTGAAGATATTAGAGTAAAACAACTTTATGTTCCACTATACTTGTGGTAAACTCTAAATCACAAGTATATCATTTGTTAATGATCTATTACTCTTTTGTAAAGCAAATTATGGCTAAGGATGTTTAAAGGTTGGCCGGGCTCAAGCTGCTCCTGGCTCGGTTGACTCAACCCTCAGGTTGGGCTGTCATGGCTGGATTGACCCATCATTAATTTTTTTAAAAAGTGAAAATGACATCGTTTTGTAGTTTTGGTCAGCCCACAGGCTGATCGGACCTTGGCCAATGGGCAAAATTAACATTCCTAATTATGACTCCATCAAGAGGCTTCAATCTTCTCTATGGTCTTTAGGGTTATTAGATATACATAATTGCGATGGATCTACATCACTTATGATACAAGTTTGTACTACTTTTCAGTATTAAAGGCCTTATAAGATTGAGTGATAGATTTTCATTATCTTTAGATCAAATCACTATGGTCAACCGATTTAGTATTCTTAGCCATTATTATTTTATTATAAATACAGTAATTAATATTTATCCAAGAGAGAAGATGTCGAAATTTTATTCTTATTGAATATTTATTAATTACCGATTTTTAAAATTAAGGTTAAGAAAATTAGAAGTTGATGTGGTATAAAAATAATAAATTGGGTCAATAAATCATTAAATTAAGTGGACTGCAATCTAGTTAAAAAATGAGACCTTATTATAAGTATAGGTTAGGTTCTTATTGAGCTTGTGATAAAGAGACCCATCAAAGTTATTATAAATAGCTCTAGGTCTCCTATTGCCAATTGAAGTAAGTTTATAGATATACATTTTTTTGGGCACGTTAGAAATCTCGTATACTAAGAATGATGCAAAAAGATCTTAATGTTAGTGTAACCTTCGTGAAGGACAATCGAAAGTTACTACTACTTATTCGAAGGTTGAGAAGCTTGCTCGAAGTCTTCAACAATTTACTTAAATAACCATAGACAATAAAACAAATATATAATCTCCATTTATACAGGTTTGCAGATGATCCTGAACTAGTTAGTAAAATTCATATTATCTTTAACAAAATATCGCGACCATCACGATCCTTATCGAGATATCTTGACAATACTTGATGGGTATTCATCCAATCTACAAATTATGAAGATGGACAGTGGAACACAGTCTGTCCGTGACAGCCTCGGAATCTAAATAGAAGCAGGCAATGAAGAGTAGGGCAACTAAGAAGAAGCTGATAATGTCTAGCGAGGACTCGAGCGTTTATACCCTCGAAAAACTTGAAGAAGGATAAGTGGGTCGTGATTTCTGGGTGTTGCTCATTGTGTTGTCGTTACTGTTGTGTCTTTCCAAGTTGGATGGGATCATGATGCAGAATACACCTACGCATAAACAAGTCAATACTGTTGCGGCTGTAGGATTTGCAACTTAAAGGTATTTAAATTGGATTAAAAAATAGAACAACATGGTGCAAACTTAGAAAAATTATTAATTTTTTAATTATTTTAAATTCAACTATTTTACCTAATTCTATGAAAAAAATTCTTAGATGTGATATTTATTTTCCCCAAGCACATAGTTTCTACAATAATACGTTTATCATGCGATTGTCATCATTTTTTATTAATTTGATGCAACATTCTAGATAGAAACTTTAATCATTTTCTTAATTACCTATAGAATCAAAAACTTAATTCACTTAGTAATCGATTAACTATTAATCATTATATTTGCACGTATCTAAGTGACAAATGCTTTCTAACGAAATTTATGAAATTTGATGAACCCTATGGTGAATCAAGTCAATTAGTGCTTTAGACAAATCATTAAAGCTCGCACCAACTATTAGCTTTATAATATCCTTTAATAATTCACTAAAACTAAGATCTCTTGATATTTCTTTTTTGCTTTCTATAACCTTTTTAAAAAGTTTGCACCACCTAACTATATGTCTGAATATAGTCTTATTAAACTAAGGGAGATTATAATTTATGTTCTAACGATGACAAAACTTAAGTACTACTAATGAGTTGATACATCTCATGAAAACATTAGAGAAAAGTTAAAGTCATGTAAGCGAAGAATAAAATCAAGAACAAGAAAGAATAAAACATAACAAAGTTATAAATGAATAAGTAATGTTTACTACTCTTACTAATTTATCACTTTGATATCTTAGACGCTCTTTATACATAAATAGATCATCATTTTAACTTATTATAGGAGTCTTTCAATCGTCAAGATGAACTGAGATTTTGATATGAAAGAAAGCCCTCTTGATCTTTAAAATACTCTTTAAAGAATATTTAAAGAAGTGTTTAAATCAATTCCACGTTAAAAAAATTAAGGTTAAGCATTTGAATATGTTGGAATTATAATTTTATATGTATTGGTCGACCTATATATGTTAATGGTCAACTAATATAGGTTTAAAGTTATTAACACTTATATAACAAAATTTTATAAGAATATTGGTTGATACATTGGTCGACTAATGTTACATATTGGTTGATCAATATATCACATTTATTAATCAATATCCTAATGACTAGTGAATATATACATCTAATGCATATTGGTCGACCATATGCCACTCTGGTTGTTGGCAACAACTAACTCTTATTTCTAATGGCTAGTTTGACACCTAAATCTTACAAAAATATCTTTAATGGCACCCAAAAGGGGATAAATTGAGTGTTTATAAAATTCAAGAATTTTTCTAAGCAATATACTCAATTAACAAGAATCAATATAAATATGAATGCATAAATTGCGTAATATAAATTAACTAAATAATTGAATAATAAATTAAATAGAATAGGGAAGAGAGAATGCAAACTGATTTATAGTGGATCGACAAAAAATTATTGCCTACATCTATTCCCAAAAATCTTCTTGGAATTCTACTATAATTTTTCTTTTAAGGTGAAGAATAATCATTGTGTAATCTTTTTAGGTAAAGAGGAACCTTTCTGACAATCTTCTTTCAAAGTGAAGAGGAACCTTAATCCTATTTAAAATACGCTCAAGTACAATATCCAACACTATAACAAAAGATTATAACTTAAAAGTATCTCACTTATTCATTTGATAACTGCAAAGAGGCTCAATCACCCAAATAATGCTTAAATGATTAAAAATCACTTTAAAATATGTATAAAATACACCCAAAAGCTTCTTGATACAAAATCAATAAGAAAACATCTATTTATAATGTTTTAAGACCTTTCATAGCCGTTAAAGTCAAGCAATAATTGTTATAACGACTTTGTGCAGAATACTGGTTAACCAATATAGTATATTGTTGACTAGTATGCATTAAAAAAATACTAGATTTACTAACCGTCAGAACACTGATCGATATTGATCGACCAATACATTAATCAATGTTACGAAAAATTTATGGAACATCAAATTTAACAACTTTGAGCAATATTAGTCAATCACTAATACACATAGGTTGATCAATCAACCCAAAAAAATGATTTTAATAACTCTAAATGCTCAAAACTAATTTGCTTAGTCCAATTATGATTTAATCACCTCTCAAAAGGTCCTTTAAAGGATGTTTAAAAGATCAAAAAGTTTTTATATTAAAATAAAAAGCTTCAATGTCTCTTGATGAATGTAAATGCTCAAGCAATAAAATGAAATAAAAAGTTTATACATGGTGAGCCTTTTAGAGCATCAAATTAACAAAGTGAGATTATAATTAATATTATAAACTAAAGAATGACTTTGGTAAGACTTGATCTTCTTTTATCCTTAGTTTGAACTTCATTTCGATGGTTGTAAACTTCATCTTCTCTTTATCAACTGCATAAATTATCTTCTTGGCTTCATTTATATTCTTATATTGCTTTTTGCTAAAATAATAAACTCATTAGTAGTATTTTTTTATCATTAAAACACCAATTTGAAACTCCCTTAGTTTAACAATTTTTCCATTTTGGATGATGACAAAACAATTGTAATATAAGATAATAATAACAAAATTAAGCATATAAATAACTATTAAGATAATAAGAAACATAATTCAATATGAAGAACAAAAGATATAGTCAATATTAAAGAAATATCCATATATGTAAATAACAAAATTTTGCTTAAGTATAGTATATAAAGTGTAAGAAATACAAAAACAATACTTCCCTTGAATTTCATCCCTCCCTTTGAATGGGTTTGTAAATAAATGATCTAATAAATGCATTAAAATCATCTTTTCACAATATCCAAATTTATACATATTGGATAATATAATCAATTTCGAAAGAGAGAAAGAAACAACACATACAAGGAAAGAATGCTTAATTGAGTTGTCTGCATCAATATCACCTCCGAATCGGCATCAAGAAGGTACTCCTCCATGGGTCCTTTCATGGGGTAAACTTACCACCCTCTTTGTGCTCTATCAAAGCTCTTGAAGGTCCCTAATAATTCAGCCTAGTCAAAAATACCTTCTCCTCATTTCTCTCGACTAAAACACAACAAAACTTTCATAAAACCTTCGCTCTTTCATCACTTGTCTATTTATATTAAAAACTAACGTTTCAGGCAGCATATGTATGAGAGTCACGATCATGACACATTGAGTCAAGTAGTCACGCCCATGTTGAGTCATGCCCATGACTCAATATGTCGTGGTCGTGACTCTCATACATATGCTAAGTCATGCCCATGCAAGGTGAGTCAAGACTAGGAATATTGTGTCATGGCTGTGCACCATTAGCCACGCCCGTGACACTTTGTGTCATGGCTGTGACTTGCATTCTCATGATTTTTCTCTTCATCTTCATGCATTTTCTTGCCCCCTTTTACTCTCATCCTTCTTCTTCTTATTCCATAGAGACAAAGAATTACGAATCTTCAAAAAATGACTCAAATGTAGTGCTTTCGACTCACTTTAGCTCTTTCGCTTCTGAATTTTGTGTAAAACTATATATAAGTCAAAGGAAGTATCTTAAACAGTTTCCTAAAAACAATCACTAAGTGTTATTGAATAAATTCATTATCAATTAAGCATATATGAATTTTTCCCACACTTAGCTTTTGGTCATCCTTGGGCAAAACATCATAATTAAACTCATAGATCCAAGACATTGACTCATTTTTTATATGTTACAAGAATATATAATCATAAATAAAGATGAATGACTTTCAAAAATTATAGCAAGAACTTAACATTCCAAGCTTTTACTCATGATTAATCAACATTAATACCTTTAAAAACCAAGCAATCTAATGGTAGATTTGGAAAATGTGTTTAAGAAAGATATATCCATGGATACACTAAACACCATCTATGATCTTGCCATTCCACAACTTTGCATATCATTTCATTTCTCCACCACTAAAGTTCACACGCATAATCATGAATCAAAGGACTGTTTAAGGTTATAATATGGGCAAAGATAAAGTAAAATGTATTTGGATCAAGTAGCATAAAAGCCATTTGATCTGGTGTTTGGTTGTGTAAGTTTTAATTATTAACCTTCGATAATCCACAAGTGCACGGTTTGTTAGCATAGTACCAAAGGTATTGATCCCACTAGGAGGGAGTTAATCTAATCCTAAAATCTAAAGCCATAAACAATAACAGAAATCTAAGATGCAACGAAACTAAAAACTCGAATTCAATTCAATGAATCAAATTAAGAATCAAATATGAATATACTAATTATTAAGCAATTGCAACACACTCAAGAATCGATCGAAAGAAATTACCAATTAAGAAAAAAAGAATTTTACCTGTCTTTGATGCTATCCTAACTGATTATAAAGTATCAGATTATTGGTTCTACACTATCCTAGGGTTGATTACCTTCTCTCAAGATATAACTATTAACCCTAAATCATAAACCCTAATCAGATTATGGAAGTTGCAATTTGTCAATTCACAACCTATCCAAAACCCTAATTAGTTCTAAAGTTCTCTAATAAACTATCGGAAACCTATGTAAGATCTCCCTTTGCACAATTTCTCGATCTGATTCAATTCTTGTTATATTAAATCACCTAACTCTCATTAGTCCAATTTAATAATTTTTTATTCGATTCACCCTCTCAGTTTATTACTAAATTAAGCAATCATAGAATCAAATCACAACAAATCTAATAAACACATAAACAATCAGATTTTCATTAATTTAAGAATAAAATTCCAAAGGTGATTTTAGAACATCCTCAACATTCTAGATCCTATCATCAACTATTCAATCCAATTCTATAAAATAATAAACATGAAATTAAATAGGAAATACAATCTAAATGGATGGTAGGAGGCAACGACGTCGAGAAACTCCTGATTTGGGAAGCACATCGAGTCAGCTTCATCTCCTCTTCTCTCTTCCTTCTTCTCTTCCTCTATCTCTCAATGATCTCTCTCTAAGGTTTCTCAAGGTGGTTGATGCAAAAGCTCCTCTTCTGCCTCTTTTTTTGTTCTTTAAATATCATTTTATATTTTAAGTAATCCTAAGGTTTTTCTAGGGGTAGAAAGGTCTAAAAATCCCTCAAAACTTAACGTTCCTGAGTGTCTGGACGTTTGCCCGATGCAGGCCATAATCGTAGCTTACCTCTAAGCCTTTTGTCACCATTGTGAGCTGTGTTTTGGCTTGAATATCTTTTAAAGCTCCTCCGTTCTTCGATATTGACCCTGAAACATTAGCAAACACATTAAAGTACCTCAAAAAATATAAGAGCTCCAGTAAATGTGTAAAGAGTTGAGAACAAATTTGATGAGCTGTAGCTTATCGACATAAGAAAGAGATTTGTTAACCTAAGAGCTGATTCTTTTATGAATTCTTTCGATGAGGGGTAGGCATTATTAATGATATAGACATTAGTAGTCATTGAGAGGCCCAAGTATTTGAGCGGAGGGAACATCCCACTACCACAAGGTACATACCCAAACATTCAAGAATATTCAAGTATATATCTTATGATAATGGCATGTTAGAGAAAAAACAAATCCAACTTACACATGGTATCATCTAACATAATTAGAAATCATCAAATTTTAAAACCATTCATTGGATTCATTCACAAAGTCTACACTGTTTCCATTAGATGAATATTTACAAAACCTCATACAGGTTCTAGCAAAAACTACAAAATAAAAGCTATAACTCTCTAATGTCAGCTGACAGACCTCTGAACCATAACTTAGTCTAAAACGTTCTTCTAATACAGAATAAACACTAAGTCTCCTGTCTCGTACCTGAAAAACTATGTTGCAATTTTTATAATTTTTGCGAACTCAATGAGTGAACCATCATTGATGATTTCACCGGATTCACATACTCAAATCACATATTTCACAATTAATTATACAGAACATGTATATTTTAAATACTCACATTGACATGGCACATTATTTAATCTTTGTGAATCAAATCACATATACATAAACAAATATAGATGCATATGAGACTCCAGATTCATTATTAATGTTATGATCGAATGCCTGTCACATACAGATACAATTACTGGCCCATTAGGCTCAGTCAGAAAATAATTATCATAGAGCAAAGCTCTACGTGTAAGCGCTTTCATACTGGCTACTCCGACCATAACGCCTTTATCTAAGCATGCATTTTATGAAATGCTTCAAGTTCAGATTATGCCATGTATAATTGTCACATATAATTCACAGTCAGAATCTCATAATCATTGGACCTAAGGTCGACATTCAATTTTTGTTGAGAATTCACATAGCATAATACAATTGGAATTATCAAACAAATCAGGACATGATTGAGCCAAGTTTACATTATAAATTGGCTGTATTTTTATAACTATTTATGCACTCGTTGACTCCTAATTGATGACTTTTGTGCTTAAATTGGTTCCTTATAATGAGCTCTTGTAATTCGCA